>VZTE01000203.1:117783-266720 GCA_013397775.1 Eulacestoma nigropectus
CGCTTCCCTACCCAAAGAGGGGAAAAGCAGAGCGACCCAGTAGCCCCACCACCGTTCATAAATACTAATTTTCAAAGCGAAAGGGGAATAAAACATACCGATAACAGAACTGCTCTCAGCACTGTTCCCTTTTGCCTGATGCTCCTCGCATAGTTGGGTTTTCTCTTCTTTTCTTTTCCTTTTTTCCCCCCTTTCTTTCCATTTCTTTTCTTCTTATATTTGCTTTTTTTTTCTCCCCCTCCATCACCAAAAGCAAGTCGGGGGAACAACTGTGTCTGATGCCTTATCTCTTGTGCTGACTGCTGGAGATGAGCCTAGGCTTGACCTGACCATGATTCCAAGGACTGGCACTTCTCTTTTACCCCTACTTTGTAGAGATCCAGACCTTCTCTTCCTGATTGTCAAGAAAATTAAATTACTGCTGAATTTGGAAATCTAGACAGCAGCAGCTTACTTTTTCCCTGCATCTCTCTGGAATCATTTCTGGGATATTTCCAAATCATCACAGAAAGCAGGAGGAATGAACCGGCAGCTAGTGAAAATTTTGACAACCTTGTTTGCATTTTTCTTAGAGACAAACCACTTCAGGTAGGTGATACCACCCTGTAATAATATTTGTCAAAAGGTTGTGAGAATCATAACTGTAAAGATACTACGTCACAATAACCTAGTTTGCTTGCTGTATTTGAGAGTGTTTTGTGTTCATTCTATATAGACTATCTCTTTTACACTCAGACTCGTTGCTTGGTAACAAACACAAAAAATAATAATCTCAAGTTTGGGTGATCTATTTTCCATTTTCTGATGCAAAGATGTGGGTTTTCTTCACTGTATATCAGTATAGCTAAGAACATTTTCTTCGGCTTTTCTTCCAAAATGCAAATTCTCTGCTCTTGGCAGAGGTTGTTTAGGAAGTTGCTTTGGTTCCCTCCTCTTCAGTCTTTGGAAATGATTGTACCAGTTTTGTCAGGGATGTAGTTATTTGAAATTAGAGAACCAGCCCTCTGATTTTGGGAAAACCCTGGATCAGACTAGTATTGTGTTCACTTAAAGAACCTTCTGAATTTTTTTTTAATGTTTCATGAGCTTTTGCTTCAGCTATTGACTTTTTTGTGGTAGTAAGCAAACAGGTCAGTCTTATTAACCAGAATAACATTTTAGATGAGATTCATTGTTGTACTGTATGCTGCTTTGCATCTGCACGTACAGATGTATCTACATGTAAAAGTGTTTTTCTAAGAGTAATGAGATATACATATAGTGACAGAGTGAAACTGTTTATATTTGTGAGCCTGGGTTCGCAACACGACTGATAACTAGTGGGCTCTGAATGAAAACAGAAGTAATTTGTCTAGGAATAAGTGTACTATATTAATTTTCCAGTTTTTATTTTCTTAACTGAATTATTTCATTATTTAAGTTGGATATATCATCTGCTGTGTACTAAATATTGCAGATATTTGTAATGGTACCCTGTCATTGACAAAAGCAAAAAGAAGCAACCGCCTCCTATAAATGGAACCTGAAAAAAATGTGTGGAATCATGCCATGAGAATTTACTATCACCTTGCCTTTTAACAAATCTGGTGAATTGTTTCTCTTTTGTAGTGAGAGAAAGGATTTGATATTTGCTTCTCATTTCAGATGATCACATGTGTATCTGATTTTTTTATACTTGTGTGTAGACGCATGAAAATACCCCATGAAAGACTCCTGAAACTGAGAGGTTCCCTTTGGGCAAATATTTAAACAGAGAGTGGTTAAGAAGTCAGAGTCAGAATTACTTTTAATTTAGCTTAAAGGTAAAGTGGAAACAGATACAATGAAATTGGTTGTTTAAGAATCAAGATAATGTTTTATTATTAAATCTGTGCCTCTACACATCAAATATGACCATTTTTATTCTAGTTTCTTTCTCCCTGGGGAACAACCATGGGGAACTCCTAAATTGTCTTTCTCTGCAATATATAATGTGCTTGCAAATGTAATGTGCTATGTACACAGCATTTCACGCACATGATATGGTACCAGAAGTTTGCTCTTAAATCCTTAAAACAGACATGTTCAAAGAACTTGCATATAAATACCGTAACAAATTTTATTACTCAATGCTCATTGAGTGGGGGTGAAACCGAGATCGGTTGTGACTGACTATGGAACCCTTTTTGCCATGTTGGGAAAGAATCCAGACACTCACTAGCAAGATTTATATCTTTTTTGGTTAGCATCTGTAAAAACCAAATTTTTTTTCCATCTGTATCTTTCCTGACGTTAACAAACTTGGTATTTTTCAGTGTTGTTTGGTCAGTGTTGCTGGTTGTTGTTTGGAAGTTTAAGACCACCTTAAACCAGTGTTAACATAACATTTTAACAGCATCCATGTAATTAAAATAATGATATAAAACAGGATATCAAAGTCACTCTAAGATGGATCTACATGTTAAGGTGAAGAGTAAATTGAATCTTCTAAAATGTTAAAACTGTAATGAATTTATTTTTAAAGCTAACTTTTTTTTTTTAAATAGAAAATTGTGTTCATGCACGATACCTGAAGCTCATCTTTATTTCTAGAATAAAGTTTTCTGATGAAAGGTAGAGTATGTTGCTCTTTAAAAATATTAATTGCTACCTTCACTGAATTGAGACAATTTTATTTAGTGCTATAATTTCTCCATGACTTCAATACAACACAAGCTAAATATTAGCTAATGGTGGCTAATAATTTATTTAGGACGACTTTCTGTAAAGAACATGATTCAAGATCTGGAAAATCCCCCTCACAGACCCTGTCTCCTTCAGATTTTTTGGACAAATTGATGGGAAGGACATCGGGGTATGATGCTAGAATCAGACCAAATTTTAAAGGTAAGTTTTCTAAGACTTCTAATTAATTAATTGATAAATTTTGGGACAAATTATAGGTTTTGAGGGGTTTTTAACCTCTGGGTTTAGATTATGTTTTCAATAACTTCAGTTTTCCAGTCTTATAGTGGCGTGGAGAACAGTTGATCCATGGGATGGACTAGGAAAGCAGTGTAGGTAATAAGAGTCCAGAGCTTGAAAACACTCTTTTAACATGACAGTAATGTTCAGCTGTCAGAAAATACCTCTGACGACCTTACTAATTTAATGTAGTAAATAGGATTATGGGCTTCGGACTAAAACCAAATGAGAAGACTTGTTCCTGAAATTTTTAAGGCGCAAAGACAATATCATTAAAACTTCCATGCTAAGATATTGTCTTCCTTATAGCAGTGTCTGAAGAAAAAAGAAATCTGTTTTCTTTCAACTCAAAGAAAGTAAAAGCTTCTTCCCCAAGGTAGGGGGAACTCAAGGAATGTACACAGAAGATTTTATCCTGCAAATGCTGAATGAATGATAAGAACCAATGTCTCAGGATCCCTATAAAATACAGAAACTGAATTCTGTTTGGCATTTCCATGACAGTCTCCTTTTCTTCCAAAATTTGGACTGATAGGTGGAACATCATCACCACGGTCCCAGCACAAAGGAAGCTGTGTACTGGAAGCTTCTTTTGCAAACATTATTACTCAAAGCAAGTTTTCCCTGCTGTAGTCCTGTAAATCCCTATAGAAGAGAGCACAGAATATCTTGTAGCTTTCTATGAAAGGAGTTGGGAGAGAAGTTTTCATTGCCAATTTTTAGCATTTTGGAAGAGTCCTATAATTTCACCAAAATCATCTCCTCTATGCCAATTTAAAGCTCAGAATATGGTTTTACTTTGAAAACTGATAAAATGCTTTCTCCCTTAACAAATCTCATGCCAGTGTACATTTGCAACTCATATCTATTAGCTTTGGTCACTGAAATGCATTTTTTCCTTTATCAAGCCTTTTTAGCAGTGCTGTGAAAGTTGATAATGGCTGGAAAAAATAATTTCTTAGCCAGTGAATGAACTGTAAGGAGAGAAGAAGCTCACATGTCAATGAGAAAAGTGTTTAATTAAATTTAGATCAAAGATCAGTTTCTTCTCTCTGTTCCATATGTGCAAATTACAAGAATTAGAACAAAGTGCCTTTTTTGACTGCTTCCTATGCCTGAGTGAGGAGCAAACTAGTATGGATTTCAGATCCAAAGGTTTGAAAGCTGACAAGTTAAAAAAACCAAGTCAATGAAGTCTAAAGTCTTAATTTCAGAGTATTTTTCAAAGTGCTTATTGAGTTTCTGAACTGGTGTCCACATCAGCTTATAGTAAGTAATATTGCATTAGTCTCTCACATTCATTTTGTGTGTTTGCATGAGTATCAGTGAAATTTTAGAGAACATAAATGAAGGCAGAAATTGCTTGAATTGAGCAAGTTATCAATCCTTAAGAACTTATTCCTGCTCTTTAAATGGGAGGGGCACTAAAAAATCTTTATCTCTTGCATCTCAGACAAAAACCAGTAATAGCAACAGTCCCATGTACATACATGACTTAGAGACAGCTCTCTGTTGCTCCCCAGTATGTGTGTATAACCATTTCATGAAAAACATAGGAGACAGGTCCATGGCTTTGCTCCCCTGATACTCAAGTGCGTAGAGCAGGTATGGTGTGCACAGCAGGTATCGCTTGTTCTGTTCTGGATGGTTGGTGCACGCTCAGCTGTTTGACAGACACTTCTCCCCTCTGAGTCCTGTATTTTGTTTGCATTTTCAAAGTGAAGTTGCTGCCTGTTGACACCTATGAACCCTTGCTGGCAAAGCAGCTGCCATATTTTGGTTTTTGATTTTTTTCTTAAGTCACACTCCAGAGCAGGACGGTACTTTGTGGCTGTTTGAAGTGCTAAACAGATCTTGAGTGCTTTCTCATAATTTTGTGTCTGTGAGCTCTCCCAGAGCTCTCAGTCTTCTGGTGAGGGGCCTGAAAGTTCTTCTTGTTCTTTGCTATGTTAATTTGAATGGTATTTTGGACCTCAGAGTTTAGAACTAGAGAGTTAAGTCATGCAGTTTTGAACTTCACATCACCAGTCAAAACCTTGTCAACTGATAACCCTGTTTATTAGTCAATATCCATGTTATAGTTGCCCAAGTCTCATTAATGTTTCAAAAAAATTGAAAGTATTTATTGTTCTATATTGCATACTTCTTCCTTTTAAAGAATAAGGACAGTGGCAAAGGAGTCAAAATAAATTTATTTTGCTTGAAGTTAGTACGAAAAGATTTTTTTTTACTGAGTCTTTACTGTGTCCATAATAAATTGTTTCAGTTTTTAACATTCATAAATATGTTTGAGATAATTTTGGAGGTAAGGCCTATTGTACAATATTGATATTCTAAATCAAATAAATAGAAGAACGTATGAAATGCTGAATGAGTACCTGATTCATAACACTTTCTGTATTTTAAGGAAAGAACTTTTTATCATAAAAAAGGCTACTGGAGCAACGGTTTAAACTAAGGATCTTCTATCTGGCTTTGATATTAGTCTGGGGATAATATTTGTTTACTATGTTTCAGAAAAGACATTGTGAATCAAGATAATTGCGCCACTATTCAGCTTCTCCTCATAGGGTCTTGAGGGGCAGCCATTTGAGGAGTGGCTGAGGTCGCTTGTTCTGTTCAGCCTGGAGAGGAGGAGGCTGAGGGGAAACCTCATTGTGGTCTTCAATATCCACATGAGGGGAAGAGGAGGGGCAGGCACTGATCTCTTCTCTGTGGTGACGAGTGACAGGACCGGAGGGAGTGGCCTGAAGTTGTGTGAACCTAAACCTCAGGGAAGGTTTAGGTTCAATATTAGAAAAAGATTTTTCACCCAGAGGGTGGTTGGGCACTGGAACAGGCTCCCCAGGAAATGGTCACTGCACCAAGCCTGACAGAGCTCAAGAAGCATTTGGACAATGCTCTCGGGCACATGGTGTGACTCTTGGGGTGTCCTGTGCAGGACCAGGAGTTGGGCTTGATGATCCCGATAATCTCTTCCAACTCCGTTTATTCTGTGATTCTCTGATTCTACTCATGCATTCATCTAGCTTTTTCTGCTTTAGACCAGTTACACAGCTTTTTCTGAGTCCACTACAGGCATTTTAAAGTGTCAGAAAAGTCTGGTTTCGTGGAAATGCAACTGAGTAGAACACATTTATCCTATGCCACTGATTATACAATAATTAAATATGCTTTTATGACTAGTTTGAATTACTGGAAAACAGCAGCTATTAGATTAATTTTTGAAATAAAGACTGTGCACTCTAAAGAGAGAGGAAAATGCTACTTACTGGAACAAGGTGTTTTACCCAGATAAAGCATTTCATCATTAGTGACTGCTTTTTCCTATCTTGTTCTTGCAAATTAAAAAATTCAGGAAGATAGTGGGAGAGCAACAGGTGAATATATAAACATTTAGACATCAACAACAGGGTTTTTTTGGTTGTGATTTTTTTGTGTGTGCTTTTTTTGGTTTTGTGCTTGGTTTTTTTCCATTACTGTATAATGAAAGATACTTTCTCTTTTGTATTGTTCTGTCTTATACAATCATTTGAATGCAGAGGAACATAGTTCTTTTTCTTTTTTGATTCACCAAGCAGTTGGATACAAAATGACCAGAAACTAGGAGGGGATATCCCCCTGATGAAAAGCCAGAAGAAGTGCCAGAGTGACAGCTCTCAAAACTGCCCTTCTTTAATCACTCTCTGTCAGATATTTAATGTATACTTTTTCATCTTCCACTTATCTTTCATTGAGTTTGAATAGGCTAATAATTTGTGTAAGGACACAGAGGGGAATACTTTTAAATGTAAATATGAAGACTGCAATCTAGTACTAAGTGAAGTCCCCGAGAGTCTTTCTGTTGACAGCAGATGTATGCTCATGGTCCTATGAGTTGATTTGCAGTTTCTTCTTCAATTATAACATCAGTTGAGCATGATTTCTGTAAAATAATAAAAGGTGAAGCTTTCATGATGCATTTTTACTTTATTAATATTAATTTTCTATTTTTTTAATGGTAAAACCCAAGAGAAGCAATGTCTTTTACTTTCTCCAGTGCTCGTTTTGCTTTCGAAGTGAAATAAATCCCAGAAATAGCAGCACAGGGCACCTGTGTTATGAAACTAGCCAAGAATGTGCTTTCTCATTGCTAGAAACCAGGGATGGTGAAGTGGTATCTTAGCTTAGTGTACATTCAGCTCAGGCTCAAGAGCACTGCATGTAATGCCATGATACAAGGGATCAATCTAAAACTGAATCACAACATGAGATGTGGGGCTAATGGAAAGCCAACTTGAATTTAACATTTCCTAGCAGGTGTTGATCTTCAGAGGACACTAAATTATTTCGATTTTTTAACACTTTCATCATCTAGCACCACTTAAAATCTAAACATAATCTAGAAATTATCAGATAGAGAAAAAACATCACCTATAGGCACTGCTATGTCTCTCATGCCAAATACTTTGAGTAATGGGCTGGCTGTCATGCACTGGGTACAGAGCAGGGGAGCTGGTCATCAAGAGCTGCAGAAGTGTTATCTTCAGGTATGGAAAATATTTGCAATGAAGATGATAGTGATTTTCTTTGTATTGAATTTCATTCCATGTTCTAAATTCAATCTTTCATTGAATCAATATTTACTAAAGAGTATTCTGATTTTTATGGAATTACATGTAGGTGTGCAGCAACAGTGCCTATTAATGTTACCCTCATCACTGGATGGTGCAATACAGTGTGATTTAACTTGCTCAAAAGCTGTTGTTTTGTTAGTGGTGCATTTTGGGGGTATGGGGCCATAGTTGTAAAAGATTAGTCTGTGATTACAGCAGTGTAATGCCATTTTCATGCCGAGTCTGTGGGTTTATATCTGAATAATAAACACATGGACTAAGTAATTTACTGAAAATTAGCCTGACAACTGTTACAGGAAATGGCTTATGCACTTTAATACTTTAACTCCTTGGCAGCAAGGATGAGGTTTTCCCATATGTTCAAACCCATTGCTTACTTATTTGGCCCCTGAGTTGACCAGTAATGAAATGCTTAAAAAACATGAATGGAAAACACTGAATTACATTTAAGAGTGAAACTAATGGCATCAAGCTTGATAAATAAAAGCAGTTTCTATGCACGTGATAAGATGATCTGTCTGCAAAAGTTGACCTTAATCTAGACATAATAAAAGTTGAAAAGCATACCAAAGATAAGCTGCAGGACTAGCAATTTATTCTCTAGTGGTTAACAACCTTCCCACTATACTTCAGGTGGTAATAATTACTGGCCATGAAGTCAGATGTGGTGAATATCCTGTACTGGGCTATTCTTCACAAAGGGCCAAGTTCAAAGGCTCAAAGGGCCAAGTCCAATGGAGACTCAAATCCTGTTCAAGCAGAGCAGCGTGTGGTAAGAAAGGTCACATTATTGATGCATTCAAGTTTTAGGGTGTGGGATGAAGATTCATTATAGGAGAAGGGAGACTACTGGGCGAGTTTTCATTTCTGGCCAGAGAATTGCACTCCCTTAATATAGTTGCTTAAGATGTCTAAGCATATATTATTAGGAAGGTAAGCCTCTGGTTTATCTTCTGTCTTGAAAGATCTAAAACTTTACACTGTTTTCAGATAAAGCTGTGTACACACATCTCATTGCACGGTAAGATGCTGCATGAGGATACTTACCCGCAGGACATGGGGTTTATTTGGTTTTGGTTTATTTTTCTTCAACTGCAAAATGAGGCTTAGGAAATGATGCTCAGTCTCTATGCACGTTTTCAGGCAGAAGGATCCTTTTAATTGTGTTTCTTTTAAAACTGCTAGGGGAAAAAAAAAAAGGGCTATGAACCTTGTACTTCTTCCTCTCTTACTTTAATTTCAGGTTCTTTCTCAGAACATGAGTAGGCTGGATGAGTTGCATGGCTAGTTAGGTTATGTCTAGGCTACTAGACAAATGGGGCCAGACAGCAAGCTCAAGGCACCCCTGATTATCTACGCTGCTTGGCTGTTTGCTCATTCCCTGGATCTCTTTCTGAGTTCCCCGCAGCCAGCTGCTTCCAAGGCAAGCCAGAAAGGCTGTGAGCATGCAGCAGTGTAAAGCACAAGCTAACCAATGCTGCCTGGCATCCAAGCTAAGGATCTGTCCAGGTCTTCTTTTATATAAAAATATTTAGCCACAGTCATCCATATTGTATTGGTGTGTTGCCTGTATTCAAAACCAATTATTTAATTAAGAGATATCAATAGATTTGGCTGTTGTCATGGATCATTATTCCTCTGCTGCATAAGCTGCAAAGGGGATTTATGAGAAACAAATGTCAAAGCAGAGCCAAAGACCTTTGATATCAAAGGAGGAGATGCTATTGTTTTGATCGTATTCTAATTTAAGTGTAATGTTTTTATCACATCCAGTGTCATGTTCACACTTAAATTTTCAGTGCAGTTGAAGCCAAAGCCCTTGGGTCACTCATTAAGGATCCTATTGCATTTTGGCTGTTTTAGAAAGCATGCAGGTTATATTTAGAACATATAAAAACATGTACATTAAATTTACTGTAAGTATATACATTTATAATCTGCAAATCTATTTTACACAGTTACTAGAAAAATGAATTCATAAAACAGAAATATGCAGTTTTATTAGACAGATTCATTATGTTATTTTTTTTTCTATAGATTTCCATAGAATTCTAGACTGGTTTGGGTTGGAAGGGACCTTAAAGAACATCTAGTTCCAACCCCCCTGCCACAGGAGGGGACACCTTCTACTAGACCAGATTACTCAGATCTCAGGCCAACCTGGCCTTGAGAATATCCAGGCATGGGTCATCCACAACTTCTCTGGGCAACCTGTTCCAGTGTCTCACCACCCTCACAAAAAGAATTTCTTTCTAATATCTGATCTAAACCTACTCTCTTTCAGTTTAAAGACATTATCTCTTGTCCTGTCCCTACATGTCCTTGTAAAATGCCCCTCTCCAGCTTTCTTGTAGGCTCACTTTAGGTAGGCTGGAAGGCTGCTGTAAGGTCTTCCCAGAGCCTTCTCTTCTCCAGGATGAACAACCCCAACTCTCTCAGTCTGTCCTCCCAGAAGAGGTGCTCCATCCCTCTGATTATTTTTGTGGCCCTTCTTTGGACCCGTTCCAACAAACCCATGTCTTTCCTGTGCTGAGGGTGCCAGAGCTGGATGCAGTATCTCAGGTGAGGTCTCTTGAGAGCAGAGCAAAGGAGGACAGTCCTCACCCTCTCCCTGCTGCCCACACTGCTTTTCATGCAGCCCAGGACAAGTTTGGCTTTTGGGGCTGTGAGCGCACATTGCTAGGTCATGTCCAAGTCTTTCTCCTCAGGGCTCTTTTCAATCCATTCTCTGCCCAGCCTGTACTGGTGTTTGGCATTGCCCCACATACAGGACCTTGCACTTGACCTCTTTAAACTTCATAAGGTTCCCACAAGTCCACCTCTCAAGCCTCTCAAGGACCGTCTGGATGGCGTCCCTCCCCTCCAGTCTGTCGACCACACCACACAGCTGGGTGTCATGAGAACACTTGCTGAGGGTGCACTCAGTCCCACTGTCCATGTCACTGACAAAGATGTTAAGCAGCACCAGTCCCAATAGTGACATAAGCTGTTGGTCTGGGACATTGAGCTGTTGACTGCAACTCAAGCAGGATTGATGAAAGAGCTTCCTGCACTCCAGAGTCCCTTATCACCATGCTCAGCACTCTCCAATCTTTCCTGATACTCCTCAGGCTGCTCCTGGCTGTGTCACTGGTGCCCACATGAACCAGCAGCAGTGGGTAATAGTGGGCTGTATGAGAGTAGGCAGTGCACCTCTCTTTAGAGCACACAGGTGCCTCGCTCCATACCTCGTGGAAGAGTCACCCACTGTCACCTTTTCTCAGCTGCACAGGTTGTTACACAGGGAGCGGCTGGAGCTGCCTTACTCAGTTCCAGCAACAATCCTGATCTGACAGGTCTTTCCTCTTCACTCTCCAGAGCAGTGAAGTGGTTCTGTGAGGGCACCTCAGCCTTCAAGGGAAGTCTTCCTCCTGCACGTCCTTGCTGGTTCAAAGTTCCATTCTTCTGCATTACTGCCCCCCTCCCTCTGTGTGTGCTGGGGGGGTTCTTGGGTTTTTGGCCATCAGCTGTGGGTCCATATAAATCTCTGATTAAGTCATCAGAAAATGTATATTTGACAGTTCAGCTTCCAAATATGCATTTCACAGTCTTTCACAGAAATGTTTGATTTTAAGTCTGCAGAGAGGAGCCCCCCAGATGATGCAGACAGGGTGGTACAGGGTCTGGCAGAACTCTAAGATGAAGGGTGCACAATGTATGGCATAAATAGTGACCTGCCAATGTCATAAACACCATGATTAAAATTCCAAATTTGCAGAAATATAAAGGCTCTGATACTAGAAACTGTGCAAGATCTAAGCGGTACAGTACATGAGAGAGAAGTGTAATTCGCCAGGCATTCAGTTACTTATGAGGGTTAAATAAGAGCAGCCTAGTGGCTTATTTGAACTGTGCCAGCTACCAGCAATCCTCAGGTATTGCCAGGGAATGAAGACATAATGATTACTCCTGATGCATCAACTACATGTTAGCACTTCATGAGTCAATGAAAGAAGAAAGCATTTAAAAGAGGACTTAGGTAGAATTTGAGCCCACAAACAATCCCCATGCCCCCTCCCTGGAAATCTGTGATCCTCCTGCTTTGTAACACTTGGCAGTGCATTACTGCTTTAGTTAAAGTTCCTCTGATTCTCTGTTTTGCTCTCAAGTGTGCACAGAATTGCCCCAGTCTGCTTCACTGAGCACCCACCTCTCTTCTAACCCAAATTCAGACACTCTGATGAGGCACTGCTCCACCTGCATCTCCCTATATGGACCAGGCATCTCAGAGCCTACCTTATATTCCACAGGAAAAAGATTCCTCTCAGTGTGGACCTGTAATCACTTAACATGCCACGCTGCCACCCCCAAACAAATGGTGTCTCTGGGTGACCTGCCTTCCTCTGCAATACAGAGAAGATTTTTTGGTCCAGTTTTCCCTCAGCTTAAAGAGTTCTCTATCTGATCCAAGGGAGTATAAATGATTCGGAAAGGTCTATTTTGAAGCAAAGAATTCAAACTTGACTAAGCCAGGGAAAAAATGCAAAGGGAACATGACTTTTCAACCTTTCAATGTAGCTGCTTGTCTGAGAAAGGAGAGCCTTTACTCTTGACCACTTTGATGAGATGCACAGAAGTGCCTGTTGTAGCCAGTACACCTTAGGGGCAGCTGATATGACTGTTACAGAAAATGTTGTATGGACAGGGTTTGAGAAACAGCACTTCTCTCACATTTCCTGGTAATTGCCCTGACCACTAAGATAGAAGTATTTTTAGCAGTGACCATAGCTGCACTTTAGGATGAATCGCACCTCCTCTGAATAAGAGGCAGTGAGAGATATCCCACCTTTTCCAAGAAACCCACAGCCTTGTAGTCTAAGAGATGCAAGTCAGCATCCCTTCAATCTGAGACAGGCATAGAAGCTCTTAGAAAGGACCCTTTCTGCATGAAATCTCTCAATATTTTGTTATTGGTCACAAAACTGATTGTGTTTTAGAAGGAAAGACTGAAATTCTTGACCGATTTTTCAGTGTGAGGTTGTATATGTTGATCTGGTGCAGAGTGGTCTGAGCAGTGGATCTTGAAGGAGGTACCTCCGCCCTGCTGTAATCACAGTTTCAGGAGGCGCACAAAGAGCCCCTTGCAGATTACTTGCTCTCTGCAAGTGGAACTCCGCTGTGCTGAAGAATCCTGTTCTGCCCATGGACCACATGGTTCCTCCACAAGGGCCTGGGTATTCTGCAGCAAAGCATCAGCCACTGCAACTCCTTCTGCCTGCCATGGGGCTGAGATTTCCTTGGCTGTAACAAACAGTGGGCTGCGTATGGAAGCACCGTAGCAGAATGATGCTCTTCCCCAAAAGCTAATAACCTCTACCTGTGTGTTTCTGTGTCTCCAAAGCCCAGGGCTGCAGAGAAGCAACTGGGCACATCTGTGACTATCTGAATTGTGAGCACTCTCCCTTAAACAATGGTAACCAACACTCGATACACACTGCACGAACAAACTCATTGCTCCTCCACCCCAGGAACACAACTACAGGTTATCTCCCTTGCTTTTGCCCTTGGGGAAATATATCTGAGAAAAGGCTAAATGCTTTCCTTAAACTGACATAATTAGTCAGGGAAAACCTAGGATTAAAATTTACCAGATCGATACTCATTATGTTAGGCAGCCTCTAATGACTACATTCCTGATGTGTGTTGTTTTTATGTCTGTCTCAGGCTATGAAACTATCGTATCAGAATTGCTATTTCTTCTTGCACTGTTTACTATGTCTGATAAAGAATTAGTCCTAAATAATACATAAAACAACAGAACAGCTTGCTCAGAATGCTGCTGTAAACTCTTGCACTGCAATTTAAATCAGTTGCTGAAGAGATGCAGATTACATGCATGGTGCCAAAGCAGGAGCATATGTAAAAAATCCTTTTTTTTTTTTCCAGTTGTGAAGTTGCCTGTTGCCTGTGCATAAACACATGTGCATACTCTCTCTCATGTTAAACTAAAAATGAAGATATGTTCACTCTACGTAAGTTTCAGACTGCAGCAATTTTCCTTTACAGACGGTGATATCCCATCAGATGGGGCACTCTGAGGTGCTAAAAGCCTTTGGCCAGTCTGTTTATAGGAAACATCAGAAAATAAGCATCTGGGAGAATTTTTCAGGTCTTTGGCTCTGTACTCCTGTGAATACTTTTGTACTCTTTGGCTTCATACCCCTGAGAGTTTTGGTTTTGTCACACTTCTGAGGTGTGTTTTGTGTGAGGTAAAGCACACACAGTCTGTTAAAACCAGATTTTAACTCCTTGTTTTTGTAATAAAATATAAGTTTGACTTATCAAAGTAAAAAATAATTAGGGATAGATTCAATTTAGGTCAGTAAGTTCCTTAGTGTGGACATGGTCTCATTTGGATGACTTTGTAGAAGACTTCTGCTCAGCATGACTGTTGGTGGTAGAAGGCAGAAGAAGATCATGTGCCCTGACCCTGAAGCATGGTTTAAGTCAGCAGAGCTCTGAGCCTATGTGAAAGCTGTGTGGTGCTCCTCACAGCAATGCAGCGAACATCCTGCACCAAAGAGAAGGTTTGGTATTGATAAAAAAGTAAGGCAGTCTATGAGATGCTTATTTTTTAGGCTGGCAAAGAGTTCTCATTCCCCTCCCATTCTTCCAGTCATTTTATATATATGAAGAACAGATGACAGAAAAAAATGCTTGTGAAAGACACCCAAGAAGTACCTTAAGGATATCTTGCAGTAAAAACACAAATCGTTTTTTGTATTTAGGATGTGGGAGACCAGATAGGAGATTTCCAAAAGGAAAGGAGATGTGTGAAGGAGAGGGATAGGAGGCAGAGTTCAACAAGCAACAGATCAACTGATGGGAGTATTGAAGATGAGAGTCAGTATGGAGGAATTAATTTCAAAATAATCTTCTGAACACATTGTGTGGAAATGAGTTGAATTTTAAGGAGGTAAAAAAAATGGGAAATACTTTAAAATAAAAGGAAAATTTTATTTTGTTAGTGCAAGATGTGGTGGGTGTTTGGGTGAGTGTCTCTGACCTGCTGCTGATGGACATCTATACCAGCTCCTGACCATTTCTGTTGTCATTTGCCCCTATCACTGAGCCATCCCATTTGTCTAAATCCCATTGTTCACCTCTGTCCCATGTATCATTTGGTATATAATTCCCTATCAGCCATAAATCAATGTCTGATCTCTAATATTGGTCACCCAAGCAGCTTTTATAATTCAAGTCCTGCATATGCCTTCAGATAGTAAAACAAGGAACATTATGGAGAAAAAGCTGGAAGAATTGTGAAATAAATTGAATGTCTGAGGCACAGAGGGACAAGAAAGGAGTTAAAATCGATTCTGAGTCCTTTCTGTGGCTACACAGATAGGTATTGTCTAAGCCCTGTATTTGAGACTATAGCTATTGACATTTATAGCTGAGCTTCCATTAATTTCTGCAACAAAAGATCAGGATTACAAAGAACAAAGTAAGACATATTTAGAGAGAAATTAACAAAGTAACATTTCTTTTTAAAGAAATATTTTGAAATGAGTATGCCAAAAAAAGTAATCAGTTTATTCTGACTGAAAATAGAAACCTAGGCTGGTAACAACATTTTAATATTATTATTAATAATTTTCTTTCTTTTTTTTCATTAAGTAGATCTTCCCTCCTGCCTTCTCTTCTCAGTGAAAATATTTATATCTTGTGGTTCCATGCAGTCTCTTAGATGAGTTGGCTACCCCGGCTTCATAAAACATTATTAATCAGATTACCCAGAAGGAGTTTGTCTGACCTTATGCTGGAGAGCAGATTTCATGACTGTAGATGTAATACCATCTTTTATTTAACCACATTCAGAAGTGTCCCAGGCCTCTGCACACGTTGTGCAGTTCACGTGCCAATGAGCAGGGAAGAGATCTGTTTTCATTAATGCAGAGCAACTGAGCAGTTTCTCAGGATCAGGTGTTAGGAGCATCTCTGCTACCTGCTCCCAGAGAGGCTGAGAGCCACTTCAGTGAACACTATTTTGTGATAAGAAGAGAAATAGGGGTCTGGATCTGTTAATGTCAGAAAAAAAGCACACAATTCCATTTGCCCAAATACTAGCCATTGCTCTATTGCATTGGAAGAAGGAAGACTTTAAAAAGAGATGCCTTGGAAAGAGATGCTTGTCATGACTCAGAAATTTGAAAGAATAGTGGAAAGCTCAGAGAAAGAAAAACATTTTGATGGACGACATATGAAAGATTAAAGGATTGATTTGAATATTCTCAAAGTTGATATAAATTCTAAATAACTTTGCACTCAGTTTTGTAGTTCCAGCGGGAAGTTTCTAGATGTAAGATTTCTGATTCACTGTTTTTTAAACTTATTTCCACAGTTTCATTTGCACATGGAAGACTTTAGCTCTGGGACTGGCTGCACCCAGTCATAAGTGTTGCTAAGGGTTGTGTAGAAATATCTGAGTGAGCTTTCAAGTGAGTTTCTCAGAGATGCACTGCACAGCACTGCGATGATACAGAGCTCAGCACAAGCTATAATGTCTGAGGTTTATGGCCTCCAGTGAATTCCAGCCAGCCATGCCTACATTGGTACCATCCCTCAAACTACCTACATGAAAGCCAGCTCTAGCACATTTGTACAATCCATTGCGACTGCTATGACTGTAAATTCTTTGTAGACTAGCTCAGGCTAGCTGGGTAAATCAGGAGCATGTCAACTGTTTAAAGGGCTTTTCTTTTCTGAACTCCTGGTTTGTGAAGCGAGATGAAATAGTGCCCGAAAATTGTTCTTGCTCAGTGTCTATTAGATTACCTATGTGGATATAGCCCACTGTAACCCAGGGCTGACAGTAATGTATGTTTCTGTTATCAGCCTCAGCAGAAAGAGTCAGGGAAGAATGAACACCTCATATGGCCTATCCTGTAATGCCAAATGCAGAACTGAAGAGGCTTTGTAGAGTGGGACTTACCTTCCTCTTCCAGAACTGGGTCTACGGACAAAAGCATTCACTGAATGTGAAGCATGCCAATCCAACAATTTTCACAAGAGCTTTAAGGCACAAAAAAGTGCATCTTAGCAGGGATTCTCCTTCCTTGAAATGTTGATAGGATTTTACCAGCATGACTCCTGTTACATTCTGCGATAGTCCCACAGCTGAAAACTCACATACCACTTTAGGAATTGACTATTCACTGTTTGTGCTCAAACTGTATCAATGTATATATATAGAGAGATGGCTTTAGCAGTACTTATTCCAGAGAATTTTCTTTCTGTGACTCTTCCTATAATCACCTGGACCTGACAATCACTGGAGTATTTGTCTTGGGAGGCCTCAGTGGTATTTTGCTGAAGAGCTTTCAGTTCTGGAATATTACATGCCCTTTTTACATCCAGGTCATCTCATAGGGCCACATTCTTGCTCAGATGCCTTCTCAAGCAAGTGAAGTGAAGCAGCTTAAATCTTGATGTAAGAGTAGAGTTCTCTTTTTGTTATTTTGTTCATATGTATTTGTGTATGTGCCTGCATGTGCACTTCTGGAAACAGGCAGCTGGAACTAGGGAAAAATTGTACTTTCTCCTATCTGTCATGCTTTCCTGCTGATTCCATCCAGAACTGCCTGTATATCTCACCTTCTATGGGTAGGGCATGTTGTGTCTCCCCCAGCCTGAAAGATACCATTTTCATAAGTGGTATTGCTCACGTGTACTTCTCAGATACGTGGTAATTCTCGGACTGAGTGATATCGATGGGAATGAGAGTCCTAAAAAGATTTTAGGCACCTAAAGATCTCTTCAGGCTTTTCTCTGGTTCTGTAAGTGCTTTTGTGGCTCTTAGCCTTAGTCTGTTGATCATAAATATATATTGATTACACAGAATGCGATTCTGAGTCTTGAATGCAACAGTAAGCACCCAAAATCATTGCCATATTCCTACCAGGACAAATGGCATTCTCAGCAAGCTAAGTTATTATATATGACAGATGAACTTTCAGAGGATGTTGGTTTTAGCTTGATGAAGCAGAACAATAACTTTGTCTTTATTTGATTTTACCAGCAAATTGAATCAGTGCAAAGTACCATACAATTACTGCATTTCTTGAAACCTCTGCCCTTACGGATTTTTTTGTTTGGTTTTTAATTTGGAGATTTGTTTGTTTGTTTATTTAGTGGGTATTATTATCATGAATTAATAATAAGTGACGTAAGCTTAATAATCCACATTGGATTGTGTTGAACACTTCTAAGGAACAAGGAATTCTCTGTTTACTGGGCATGATTATACTTTGGCAGTCAGGGTGATGAACTTGACAGAAATCCCATAGAAAGACAACCTCAGAGACGAAAGGCATCACTACCCAACAAAAAAATGTCACCTTGATTTGCAGGCATTAGGGCAACTATGTTGTCCTGGTGCCATTAATTTTGCTTCCTGTGAGTGAGCTGTTAAGACTCTAATGAGATGATGATGTTTAAATAGAGGAAAACATTGGTTTTGCCAAAAGGCAAAATGATAGGGAAAGAGAGAAATCTTACCTAGGTGCTTGCAAAAAAGGCTGCCTGTGGTCTGCCTCTTGATTTCTTACTAGAACCTTAAGCAAACTCGTTAAATCGTGTGAATTTTCTCATCAGGATTTGGACTACACATTATATGGACCTTTGAAAACAAGCGTGCAGCTGCACTTCTTCTGGAGTAGCTGCAGGATCCCTGTGTCTCAGAGGAAATTTTTCAGTGCATCAAAGTCACCTTTGTCTCTCTGGCCCAATACCCATGGTCACTGACCACAGGACTGGCTGAGCTGCCTTTGATACCACTTCTCCAGTCTTTATCCTCTGTGCTACACTCTGAGCAGGGAAGGAGCTAGGATGATGAACAACTTGTCCCTGTCTAATGACCGTGGCCAGCTGAGGTGTCTCAGCAGCAGTTTATCCTTGTCTGACTTACAGGCCTGTGCCTGCAGGGCCATGGAGAGGTGCCTTGGCAAGCCCTTGAAGTGGTAATTCAGGTACCTGTAGTACTGCAGCTGCAGAAGCAGAGGCCTCCATAGGGGTTAGCTCTGTTTCAGGTCTCATGGGGACTCTGATGGATGTTGGAGGCTGTTCAGTTTGGTTGGGGATAAATGGTTCCTAAAACCTCAGCTGTCTCCAGAACTCCCATTTAAAAAACCATCTCCAACAAGATCCTCGATCCTCCCCTGCTGTCCTAGGATGTGTGTCTGGTGCTCACATCAGCATGTGGGTCTTTGTCCTGCCATCAACCACATTTTGATCACCTGCCTCGTTTGAGCTCTGACATAAATCCCAGTCCCACAGACAAAGGGATTCTCAGTCCCTGGTGGGACCACTGCGTCCCCACTTAGCCCCTTGGTTCTGTTGCTGGATTCGTGCTATATCTCCACACTCAGGTGGGATTGATTTTAGTCTTTTCAAATAGCCTTGATTATCCTGCTCTCCGTGGTAAGGGGAGAAGGGAGGTTTGGCTCATCTTCCTCCTCTGTATATACAAAATAAACCATTTGAGATAGTGGGAAAAAACTCTGCATTGGAACAAGGGTCAAAGAGAGAAGGTAGACCAGAAAACACTATAGAAATACATATATGAATAGTATATATATATATATATATACACACTATATATATTTCTATACATAGTGTATATATATATACTGTGTATAGAAAAAGATACAAGATTCCGCACAGATCTGTAAATATCTTGCCAATATTTCCAATGTCATTCCATAAGGTGGTTCTGCCTCGTTATCTTTTATTTTTGCTTCCACATGTCTCTGCCCACAGTTCTCTATGTGTATTGTATTTTAGTTTGCCTTACAAAATCCCTTAATAAATACAGATATCAAAGAAAATTGGCAAGTGCACAGGTATAATTTTAAATCTCCTGTATGATTATAATATTCCCTTCCCACTAAAGACAATTTAGTTATATGTTTGGAATTAATGTGAAGAGAAAAGGCTGCCAGGTGCAACCTGGAAAATCTGCACCAAAAAGACAGGAGTTGGGATGAACTTGAGGAGACAGGTATAATTAGTTGCAGTTAGGATAATCTCCAGGGAAAGAGTACAAGAAAGTCTTCTCAAGAATGTCCCAAATGAAGCAAGGTTTGTGACTGTGCACTATCAATACTGAAGAATATTCAGCAGAGGCTGGAGTTAGAATCTGGATGGGGGTCAAATGTATTCTTTCAGCACTCATCACTCCATATGGGGAATCTTCCACGCATTGGGATGGATTCACCCCCTCTGGCAGCTGATAAGGAAAGAATTCATTCTCTAGCCAGATGGCAATAAGATCACAGACACCTTGGGTACAGGAGTTTTGCGGCAATATGCCGCAGCGAATTCAGGGCAATATTCCGTGTATTCAGGTTTCTTGTGGGTGAGGTGAGCACATGAGTGCCAGGGACTTTCTGTAAGTGTTAAGTGCCCTGAAGTCACAGGAGATGTGCGATACATTATAATGTCAGGGTTTTTCAGGAAGGCAGTGTATCAGAGAGTCCTGTTGACTGGCAGCAGCAGCCCCTGTGGGGAAGCAGGGGAAAGGGAGCTGCAGGGAACAGAAGTGATATCTTAGCTGTTTATCAGAATACCAGACGTACTTGCTGGTTGATTTGAGCATTAGCTGCCTGGTTTGGGTTTGGTTTGGTGTTTTTTTGCCAGAGTCCTTTCGAGAAACATTTTCCTTATGACTCAAAGAACACTTTGATTATCTTGAATGTGCCTGAAAGGCACCTGGACTGTTACTTTGTTGCATTGGAAGTGACAAAAGGAAAACGAGGGGGAGAAAAGGATTTAGTTATAAAGTATACTTAGCTTAATTTTTTTATATGTAATGTCAACTCTTTTTAGTTTTTAGGCAGTAAAGCAAATTAATTATTTCCTTTGCTTTTGAAGATTTTTAGATTGTGTTCTCAAACCTTGGCTATACTTCACAGATGTTTGCTGCTTTCATTTTAATTGAACTATTAGATTAGAAAAATCTTATAAGATGAAGTGTGTTTTAGTTTCCCATTACCCCTTGTCCTACCACAGAATGCCCCACTAAAAAATTTGTTCCCATCTTTCTTACAGGCCTGCTTTAAGTATTGAAAAGCCACAATAAGGTGTCCCTGGGACCTTCTCTTCTCCAGGCTGAACAAACCTTACACACCTTTCCAATTTCCAGAGCGGATGTTGTGGGGGATTGTGCCAAAGGCCTTACAGAAGTCCATAAATTACATCTGTAGCCCTTCCCTTGACCACTGATATAGTCACTCTACTCTAGAAGGCCACTCGGTTGGTCAGGCAAGACATGTCCTTGCTGGAGCCGTGCTGGCTGTGCCAAATCACCTCCCTGTCCTCCATGTGCCTTAACACAGCTTCTAGGAGGATCTGTTCCATGATTTTCCCAGGCATAGAGGTGAAGCTGAAAGGTCAGTAGTTCCCAGGGTCCCCTTTTCTCCTGTTTTTAAAAATGGGTGCACTGCTTCCCTTTTGCCTGTCACCAAGAACTTCACCTGATGGCTATAGTTTTTCAGGTATCATGGAGAGTGATTTGGCAACTTCATCAGTCAATTCCCTCAAGACTCTGGGATGCATCCAGTCAGGTCCATAAATTTATTTATATTCAGGTTCCTCACCTGAGGAACTTGAACAAACCTGATCTCTCTATTTTTTTACTGAGTTTACTGAGTTCTTACAGTGTTTCACATCTACCAGTAGAAGGCAAGTAAAAGACATTATAATAAAGTAGGGGAATGGAGAGACATATTTGCTATGTTGTAGGATGCAGTGCTTTGTTATGTACCTACTCAAGCACATCTTGAGATTGCAGTCTGTGATGTGGCTGCATATTTCCTAATATACATCAGCCATGTTTTCCTCATGTAGTTAAGCACATTTACTAGGTTCTGCTGGCACTCAGGAGCTGGAACTGTGATGCTCACGTATGATTGCCTTGGCAAGACAACAGCTGTGAGCCTCCTTCCCCACAGTTTTTACCGTCAAGAATGGTCTTCAGGAATCCCATGCCACTGAGACCTGTAAAAGCCCAGATCAATAAAAACTTAGTGGAGAAGAATTAGGCTACAGAGCACTTAGGCAAAATGGAAATAGACAAGTCTATGAGACCACATAGGAAACATCCACAAGTGCTTAGCATAGCTGTGGAAGCTAGATGGTTGCATCTTAATTGTCTTTAAAAGGTCCTGCCAACTGGAGGAGGTTCCTAATCACGTGGGAAAAAAAATGTCACTCCTATCTCAAGGAAAGACAAGGAAGAGAATACAGGAGCTACATGCTGGCCAGCCTTACGTTGAAGGCTGGAGCAAATCCTCTTGAAGTCATTTCCAGATGTGAAGGACAGGAAGATGACTGGTGGTACTCAACATGGATTTCTGAAGGGGAAATCATTCCTTGGAATGCTAATAGCCTTATATGACGACTTGAAAGGCTTCATGAATCAGGGCAGAGCAGTGTATATCTCCACTTTAGCAAGGCTTTTGGCACTGTCTCTCAAAACATGGAACAGACTATTGGAACAGACCAGCTAAATGGGCATGGAAAACTGACTGAATTGCAATGCTCAAAGGGTTTTGATCAGCAGCACAAAGTCCAGCTGGTGGCCAGTCACTACTGTTGTACTACAGGCACCGGTACTGGGCCAGTACTGTTTAACATCTTCATTAATTACCTGGATGATGGGACATGGTGCACCCTCAACTTACTTGCAGGAGATATAAGACTGGGAGGAATGGTTGATGCCCTAGAGAGTTTCCTGATATTCAGAGGGACCAGGAGAAGCTGCAGAAATGGGCCAACAGGACCTCACCGTGTTCAGCAAAGGGAATGCAGTCCTCCACCTTGGAAGGAACAATCTGGGAGATGCCCAGCTGGAATGCAGCTTTGCAGAAAAGGACATGGGGGTCCTGGTGGACACCAAGCTGAACATGAGCCAGCAACATGCCCCTGCAGCAAAGGCAGCCAATGGAGTCTTGGGCTGCATTAGGCAGAGCATGGCCAGCAGGTTGAGGGAAGGGATCATTTGTTCTGCTCAGAATTGGACACACCTGGAATTCTGAGTCCAGCTCTGGGCTCCCCAGTATGAGAGAGTCATGGACTTATTGCCATGGGTCCAGCAAAATGTTATGAAGGAGGATCTGTCATACAAGAAGAGGCTGAGGTTGCTGAGGCCACTCAACCTGGGGCAAAAAAGGTTCTGGGAGATCTCAACCATGTGCATGAATAGCTGATGGGGCGTAAATAAAGAAGAGGGAGCCAGATTCTTCTCAGTGGTGCCTAGTTACAGGACAAAAGGCAGTGGACACAGGCTGAAATACGTGAAATTCCACTTAAATATAAGAGAAGCATTTTGCTGTGAGAGTGACTGCACACTGGCACAGGTTGCCTAGAGAAGCTGTGGAGTGTCCATCTCTGGATATATTCCAAATCTGATGTGGCACAGTCCTGAGCAACCTTTTCTAGCTGATCCTGCTCTCGGACAAGATGGACTAGGGGGACTGGGTGATCTCCAGAGGTTCCTTCCAACATCAATGATACAGTGATTCAGTATGTCTGGAAGTAAAGAAATGTTGTTCAAGGTACCTAGCTAGTAGAAATACTGCCAATTCAAAGGAACAAAAATGATAATATGGAGGGAGAATAGCAGACGTTTTGGCTTGGTATTGGAAATGAAAACACATTTGCAAGATAATAAGGAAGTGGTTTAAAAACAATTCTTGTAAAAAACTGAGTTGAAAAACACACTTCACTGGAATTTAACAGCCTCGAAACCTGTTACTGTTGTGGTTTTGATTCCCATAACCAACATGATTGTTTCCTTTAAGGTGGGTGGTCTAGCACTCAGGAAGTTGACAATGGGTTTCACTGGGCTCATTAGTTTATTTTTCCATCTTTCAGAAAAGAAAGTAATAATGTTTCCATTTTTTGTAAATAAATTTCAGATCTAAATTATAAATCAAATGGAGATATTTATGTTCTCTGCACTGACATTATTTTTTCATTTATAAGAAATATGATGTGATTAAAAATAAAAATGGTAAAAGAAAGAAGAAAGTACTTGTTACTCAATGCTTCAATGTGCCAACTTCTGCGTCACTGAAATTCAGGCCTTTAGCATTAATCTTTTTTGATTCTGTTGAGAACCCCTGTTTATTTCATCACGCCTAAAAAATCAAGGAGGCTAATAGGCAACTAATTAAATATTAAGTCCCCATTCATTCTGCCACACGTCAGTGACTGCTGAATAACAGCAAAGGTGGTGGGAGGGAAGAGAATACAAATAGTTGCTTAATGAAAGCTATCCAAGCCAGAACAGATATTGCTAAAATATTTGGTTACGGCAAGCTAGACACTTCCAGATCAGGTGCACAAAGAGCTGCTTGTGGACTGGAGTCAATGTGAAAAGTCCTTGCTGGGAATTACAGTGGCAAACTTATGCCTACAGAGTGGAGTAAATGTGGAGAGATAACCTTTTAACTTTAAGTCCTGGAGGAAGGGAGAAGGGAGAGACGAACGGTTGCAATGCTAAAGTATATTCTGCGCTGGTACTGTGGATAAGAAAAAAGCCCTCACTCAACTCTCTCGTGAATCTCTAAATGCAAGGACGTAGTTCTGTGTGTTTATATAACAACTTCCAATGAAACTAGGTTAAATAAATTAGTGTTGATAATGTTTCTCTTTTGATCAAAATTTACGTGATCTGTTTGGGAAAACTCACTTTCTACTTGTTTTCAGCCACATCTGTACCAGATTGTACGGAGGCTGAGGGATCTGTACTTTTGTTTCAATGTATATTGCAACATTTTTATTGCATTCCACAGGTCCTCCAGTAAACGTTACTTGCAATATTTTTATCAACAGTTTTGGATCAGTCACAGAAACCACAATGGTAAGTGCTATGATGCCACTGGCAAGAGAACAACAATACTTAATATATGTCATGAACACAACCTGTCAATTTTTCTATTTATTGTTCAACTTGCAGGTCCTCCTGTAAATGTTACCTGCAACATATTTATCAACAGCTTTGGTTCAATAGCAGAAACTACAATGGTGAGTGGGACTGATCATTGAAGCCATCTTGTGAAGGAGTGGGATGTGATGTAGAATAGAGATGCTCAGGATGTAGGGACATTTACTAAGTTATGATGCTACTAAAAACCTACAAGCTGAACAAAAATAAAATAAAATAAAATAATATAAAGAGATATATAAATTATTAAACTCACCTATCAAGTCTAAACACACCTACATAGGGACTGCACCACAGTCTGTAGTGACTGTGATGGCAGCAAATATAGGTGTGTGCAAACCTGCTTTCTCAGGTTTCCTTAGCTCTGAAGAGTCAGAGGAATGGCTGGAGTTCAGCTGTGGGGCTCCCTGCCAAGTGCACCATATTTGAGTGTGTTTTACCACATGCTGAATTATCTGCTGCTGCAGAAAATGATCTTGTTTAACTGAGATAGATCTCTGTGAATTGCAGCCACATCAGTAACAGAAGTAAGTGTAAAACTTGAGTCAAGTGACTAGAACGTGTGGGTATAAGACTTAGGTATTTTGAGGTTAAATTAGTGCTAGGAAATGATGGGATTCCATCTGACTGAAATTTGTATTTTGACCGAATGCAAAAAATACGGTTAAAAAAAAAAAGTCAGATATTCATCTTAAAAATTGACAAAAAATTTAGGATAAACAAAATCAAACTAAAAAATATGAAAATTAAAGTTTTCATCCAACTTTTTTAAAAAATTGTTTTAGTCTAGAAGTCTATCACTCTGTTATCTTTTTTCAATATTTGCTAAGAAAAAAGTATTTTCTGATTCCATTTAAAAATATGCTGAGTTTTTCAATCTTTTTCCAAAATGAATAAAAAAGATCAGTTTTTTTATTCAAGCCTACAGACACCTGACTATGGGGGTTAATCCACAGAGATATTTTCAACAGATTTATCATAATAATGTGATAAACCCATAATAATTTTTAGGTGCTCATATCTATGGCACTTTTGAAGAAATTGCAATGTAGTTTCACAGCTCTGTTTTTCAGAGATTTCTACACAGCATCCAGGTCTTTCTGGATTTGCTGAAGCCAGAGGCAATAAAGGTGCTTGGCTTCCTGTAGGATTGAGATCTTGGTAATTAAAAATGAACTGGCTACTCACTTGAAGTAAACAAAAAACCCTAGTTTTTTATAAAATTGAATAGATACTGCCTTGCAAATCCTATATTATGAAATAAAAGCAGCTATTTAGCCTGACTTATGTATTTTGCTTAATATTAATTTAGATTCAATTGTAATTCATGCCATCATTTTAGAAAGTGGTGCCTAAGGAATGTAGGAACACAAATCTTCTGCTCCTAAATAATTTTATTTAAAAAACCCACTCTGTTAATGTTTTCTAGAGATAAAAGGCAAGTTATTGCTAGGCCAGATTGCTTTCTTTAACAGTGTGGGAAAGACTGCTATAAATGACAAGCTGTAACATACAGAGCTATAAAACAAACAGATAAGTTAATGCTTTAGACTACGTATCTGTAATTTAAAAACATCTTAAAAGAAAACTAAAATCAATTTAAAAATGACAGGAAAAAACCATATCACGATGTAACATAATTATCAACAGACTTAATTTTCATTATTTTTGGAAAATATTAATTGTTTTCCTGTGCTTAAAGGGTTCTGAGAAGATAGGTGTGAATGTAGCCTTTTTACCCAGCTATGTCTGTTGATCCTAGTGTGTAGAGACATCAGCATAGCATTAAGTAGCAAAAATCCTGCACGTCACTAGCTTTACAAGATGGCATTCAATGAAAATATTTGCACGACCTAATGCTGATTGCATTAATTAGACTCCTTCATTGCTTTGATTAAATCCCCTCATTGCGTTTTACCTTCTATCAAATATGTTAATGTGCACCTTTCCAATGTTCATTAACACATTTTGCTGAAAACAGCCGAACATTCAAGTAGATGAAAACAAAGACTATTGGCTTTCTTATTTTGCTTTGTTCATTATACCTGCTGAAAGTGTGGAAAGATTTCTCTAAGATGATGTTCAATTATTTGATATTGATTTTCTTAATGCTGTCACTTCTTTAAATGACTATTGTGACTAGTTTTAGGAGTCTGGTCTGAGAGGAAGACATCAATTACTATTACAACTACTTTGCCTTTCTGAAATAGATATAATCATGTGGTAAAATTGTTGGCACCTCTTGTAATAAATAACAAGTTTGTTTGACTCCTAGGAATCATTTTTCCCTATAAAATGCTCTTGAGGGTTTTGACATAAAACTAAATGATTCATTTAAAAGCCTGGATTGCAAATTCAATAGAGACACTCCTGTCTCAGAGGAGAGGACTGCTTTGTGAAACCCTGTATATACGCTAAAGGGACATTATCAGAATATAACTTGGACAATCTACAGCAATTCATTGGAAACTTGGGAGATGAAAACCTCTGAGAAGTTTTCAGTAGGAGAAATTAACATGGCAAACAGGGTTACAGTCCCAGACCTACTAAGTTCAGTAAGCCAGGCTCTCAGTAACATTAGCAGGAGTAGTTTCTCTTCTCTGATTAAGACACACAGTAAAGGATAAAATTCCTCCCTATGTGAAAGGCCAGCACACCTCCGATATCCAGCACACTCTTCTAAAAGCTAAAACCTTACATTAAGAAATAAAACAGGATTTTATGCTGATTCAAATGGGTGAATTCATGGGCTCTTCATGAGTTTTATTCCCAAAGATCTAGAGAAACAAAATGCAGATGTATCTGTCTTTCTGCTCTGTAATGCACATATGGGACAGTATCCCAATAGATTATTTTTCCTGCAAACTAAATGTTTTTCTTCCTTATTAAATGATATATATATATAATACCAAAATGAAAATAGTAATAAAAAAGGCCAGAGTCAAGATAATATAGTTCAAAATTTTTTTCATTGATTTATCTGTCTTTAATTTAAGCCCTAACTTGCGAAGAAAGCGAATAAAGACATTCCTGAATAACTTCACTGAATAAAGCAGTTATGCCCGTAAACTCTGTATCTATTTTTAGAAGTATTTACGCATACACTGTTCAGCAGAAAATTCACTGTACAGCATCACTGCCGTTGAGTATCACAGATGAGTAATCTACATCAGCCTGGGCAGCATCCCAAAGAATTTAGATATTCAGTGTTCCTAATGACCAGGATTTTTTAGCTATGATCTGTAGAAGTTAAGAGTGGTTTGTACATTGACAAGCTAATTGTTAATTACAGAAATGACTAACTGTGAGGACATTATTATTGTCGTTATGCCCTATAATCAATGACTGACACTATGCAGCAGGTTCTCTGTCAGGGTAAATGATTCTAACTCCAGTTGTGTTTTGAGTACTCATGTTAGCAGAAAAAAAATTGCCATTTCTTAATTTTAAAAGCTTTGCTCTGGCTTGCTGTGGCTGGCTGTATGATACTATCTCCCAGCTAGAGAAAAAAAAAAACCCATAATTACAAATAAGCTTATTAGATCCTGATTAATTCACATGTATATTTTTAACTAAATAAAAGGCTCCCACTGAAGCCATTGGGGACACATTGCATGCTTATGCCCATAGGTAGCTTATGCCATAGGTGCTTTTTCTGTTACATGGCCTTGGAATAGGTCATCAAACCACTACTTTTCACTTAGCATTCATATTTAGGATTTAGAGACAGAGTAGTCTTTTTGGCAAACCCCTCCTATTCATGGGAGGCCAGCTAAGTCTGCTGTTTGTTTCAGACTCCCAACTCAACTCCTGGGCAATCACTACTGTCGGAGGGGAAGATGGGAGGGAAGCTAAGACCTAAGACAAGTGCTAGTTCAGAGACATAAAGTAGCACTGAAGAGGGCAGAGGGCTGCCCTGCGCTCCCCCTGCCACAGCAGTGCCTGACACCAAAGGGGTCCAGAGCTTTGCTCTGGGCAGTGGATCTGGATTTGGATTTACTGAAAGATGATATCTATCTACATTCCTATAATACAAACTAAGCATGTCTGTGGATCAAGTCCCTAAATCTTCAGATAAAGCTACTAAATCTAATCAGATTAATATTCTTTCAGTATGTTTGTATTACTCTGAGTTTATGGCTTGAGAAGAGAGGAAAACTGTTTATCTGAGTTGCCTTGAGCTATTACTGACACTGGTATTGCATTTGAGATTGAATCTTCAGGTCCACACTCCTTGTTCAGAGCGGTGGTGCTGTCAGAAAGAATTTGCAGAGTAGGTATTCTCGTGGTTGTGTAGGAGTGCATTACTACAGTCCACCCACTTTTACCCTCAGGACCTTGCAAAATACACACTGTAGTCTGCCTCAACTCCATGTTGTTCTACCATTCTCAAGAGAGTATTTCTTCAAAACATAGTTACAGCGTTAGCTCAGGAAAAGTAAATTCAAAATTCTGCACATGATTAGGTCTGTGTAAACACACATCCCTCTCAACTGCTTATTCTGCAAGCATAGGAGAAAAAAATAATGCTGTTCTTGTGATGTGCATGTTATATTTGCATTTTTATTTCTCATTAAAATATCTATACATATATATGCAAAGCCTATCAGATGTAAACAAAGGTTTCAGTTCTGTTTTGCTTCTAACAACAAAGCTTGCAGAGGGAAAGCATTTCTAAATGTATTGGTGTGATGGCTCTGATATATTTATGAAGGGACATACTGAAAAATATAGTGTAATCTTATTAGGACTATTTATGATTTTGGTATAATATATATTATCATATGCAAGCTCTTTTCAGACTGTTTTTTATTATCTAAATCACCAACCACTGAAGTTCATCAGAGCAATTTTTCAGATATTCTATACAATTTACTGATCTGACTTATTTATGATTTCTATGTCATGGGGGGAAAAATCTCTCTGCTTTCTATAGACTTCCTTGTGTATCATATTACAATGAAGAATTAAAGATAGTCTCACAACTAGTTGTAGCAATTTTATTCTACCAGCAGTTGCTCTTGCCTTCTTTTCTGCAGAACTAGACTCAGTGCATTCCTGGATTTATAGCTAAAGCTGTCCCATATAAACTCTGAGACACATATATACTTAAAGACATATAAGCTTAAAGACACATTATAAACATAAGACACTCTCAGTTTCTAAGACCGAGAAATAAGGGATAGTATGATTATGGATGGTGTATCCTCACAAGATGTGATGACATTTTATAAGCTGAGAACTGCAAGTAGCTATTTGATATTTAAATGTCTGAAACAAGATCATCATAAAAAATACAATGACTTGTGAAAAACAGACAGAGGCTTTTGTAAGTGTCTTTAATAAATGCTATTCTTGAGACCTCTCTCAGGTCTGCCTTGTTCTGATTAGTCAACATTCCTGTTTTGAATCACATCTACCCAAGAGCAAAATGAAAATGAAAAACAAAGAACAGAAAAGTTATTCACCTACTGAGACTGTAAAGCATCTTCCCACTGGGTTCAAAACCTGCATCAGTTTTGGATGTCAGAAATATTCAGTCAGGGCAGCAGCACACCTCTCTACCATCCCACTGAGCAAAGGGTGCGAAAGCTGAAGCTCGGAGGGGCTTGTTCACAGAGTCTGCATATTGGGCAAGCTGCTTTCTGCAGCTCTGACCAGAGTGAGAATATTTATCTACATTTCCAGGGTGATAAGTTCTTTTCTATGCAGTTCAGTTACCTGACTGAAACCCAGTCAGCTCATACATTTTCCAAATCAAAACCACCGTGCTGCCATTTTAATGTACAGCCGCTACCATAAAGCAAATCCTAAATGTTAATGCTTTGTACTGTCACCAGAATTATTTGGTAAAGCATTCCTTCAGCTAATATAATCAATACAAATATTATTAAATATTTTTCTTTTAGAGGAAGAGTAGATGCATTGCTAAGAGAGTGTTCACAAACAAAAGTAGTAATTTCAGAGATGAAGATCTTATTTGCTGACTTTGGAAATCTGGGATAAGGAAAGCAAGCATTTGCTTCTTTCCATTCCCTGAAGAGAGTTTAGAACCTGAAAGCTCTTTTTGCACTCCCCTTTAATAACCAGTCCTTGATACAATGTTAATGTTGGTTTTAAATGAACCTCTAAGTAATTGCCCCCTTTCCCAGTTGTGACTAGCAGATCACCAAGCAGAAGAATATAATTAGGCCAATTTTAATGGGATGCAGACAGAGAGGAGTAAATGAACAAACATACATAGAAAAGCGTACAGTCAATAGGAAAAGGAAACAAGTAGTAAATACGAAGTGGTGATTTAATTTCTTCTATACTGGAATATATATACTCTGACTTCACTGGAATTAAAAACTATTCATAAGTACATTAGACATTAATGAATTACATATCGGAATCAATTTATTTAAATGGGTGATTTTATAGAATCTTTGATGAAATTGCATATATTTAGCTGCAATACTTTTTGAATTTCCAAATATCTCTTAGTTAATGCGCAGCATTTGAAAGAGGGTTATATTTAATAGTGGAGATTGAAGTTAATATTTTTCTCATCACTGAAGGAATTTTGGTTTGGAAAATGTACTAGTTGTGTGTATTTGGTTCAACACAGCATTTTGACAACTTTATTTTCAAATGAAAAATCTGATGTTCAAACGATAAAACAAATGTTTGCTGTAATGTTGATACTGCAGTAAGTCTAAGAACATAGAGCAAGCTAAAGTGGGCTTTCAGTTTTGGTGGCTTAGTAACCTTTTTACATGACATTTCTGTAGGACTACAGAGTGAACATTTTTTTGAGACAGCAGTGGAATGACTCACGTCTGGCTTACAGCGAATATCCTGATGATTCCCTGGATTTGGATCCCTCTATGTTGGATTCTATTTGGAAGCCAGATTTATTCTTTGCCAATGAGAAGGGAGCAAATTTCCATGATGTCACAACAGACAACAAGTTGCTGAGGATTTCTAAAACTGGAAAGGTGTTGTACAGCATCAGGTAAACCAGTTAATTTTATGTTTTTTCTCTTCATCCCTTTCTTTCCCTCCCTGTTTTTCTGGATGCAATGTACATGTTTAATTTTTTGTTGTCTCGTGTACAACTGAAACGAGACCTAGTCATAGCAGGGTAGAAGGAAAATTTGCCTATGTTTCTTTGCTAACATTTTACTTTTTGCAAAATAGTCTCTAAGTGGCAGAGCAGTACTTCTTGGTCTTGTCGAAAACTTGGGGCTGTCTATGGTATGCCTCAGTAATTCCCATTAGCATTAGCTCAAGTCACTCCTCTTACAAATAGGAAATCGTCTCTTCAGTCATCTGTGGGTTGCAATTTAAAAGTAAAGGGGAATATTAATTTAAATGACTGCTCAACACTTTAACTAAGAACACGCTTGCAATGCAATAAATTTGACATGCAAGTCCTTGGCTAATTGTATGTATCTAATCACATTAAAAAAAAAAAACAACCCTAGAACTACAGAGAGCATTTAATACAAAGTGCATTGAAGTGTATGTCATGTGACTAGATTTAGCTGAATTAATAAACACTGACAATGATGATAATACCAAAATGATCATACCAAAATATGATTTGGTATGACCTGATGAAATGGGACATAAGCAGAAAACCAAAATTGCATTCCCCAGGCATAAACAGCAGCAAACAACCTGCAGTATTCATTTGACATTCAGCGTACTGTGAGCAGTTAATTGCTTATAGAGGTAGCCAAAGATGCAAACCACTCCATTATTGCTCTTAGGATTGTTTAAAATGAAGTAATTACTAGGGTTTTTTCTTCCTGGGAATGCTTCTCGGCTTTTGCCTTTCTTGTGTTGTGGAAAGTAAACATGATAGTATTTGTTTAACAGGTTGTTAAGTGAATTTGCTTATCTGTAAAGCAGATTAATTTAGAAGGCAGTTATTTCTGATGGGGCATTCTGGTTTTGACTGCATTTTCATTAAGGAATTACTATAGATCCAGGCTTGGGATAGCTGTGTTCTTTAGGATGTTAAATAAATAAATATTAGCATGGAACTTCATCCACTTAAATAATTCTTGTGGAAATTCCTTGATAAGTAATATTTTGACAGATGAAGCTGGGTTACTGAGCAGGGTTTCAAATTGCTGCACCTGAACAGTTTGAGAAAAATAATAGGATACAAGGATGGTGCCAGCACTAGCAGAGTGATAAATATGCCGTCACTTTCAAATATTTCCTATTTCACCCTGAGAAAGAAATGAATGCATCTGTTTGTTTGAATGACATCAGACACCATCTTATTGGAGGAAACAGTGCAGTTGGGTGCTGCTCTGAATGCAGATGGATAGTTTTCCTGACATTTGCTCATGCGGCAAAAGTGATACTTTGAGCTGCCGTATCACATTTTTAAAATTCCCACACGTAAATGCTAATTAATTTGAAGCAGAGTAAGCAGTATTCCAAGAGAGCACTAAGCAAAGCTCATCGCTTCTCATTTGTATCGTGCAGCAGTAACAGAGGCTTACCTCTAACATGGCATATAATTTTTTAACACCTTGCAGTGAAGAACACTTTCCAGAGTACAGAAACTTGAAATCAGGAGCAATTAGAAAAACTTGTCTTTACTCTCTAGGTACTGGGCTAGATACTTGTGTTCGATGTCAGCCTCTTGTAGTTGTGCTGTGCAGAAACAAACAAGAATATTTTAGCAATTGGTTTCAATACATTGTGAGTGTTCACTACTGCACCAATAGCACTTTGCCTGTCATTGTGATATTTAACATTTAGCATTTAGTGTGCTTTGAGTGTTTAAAGCACTTCACAAACGCCTCTGGGATGTAAGAGGTAAGCTGTTTTGTTGTATTTCCAAATTTAACAAAATCAAGATCAAATTAATCTTGCATAAATACAAACCGTTCTTTTCATAAATTGATTTTAGAAATGCTCCTAGTAATTAATGGGCAAGAAGCAAGGTGTGTGTATTACATGGCAGTGGTATCCCTCTTCCCTAAATACTGCACCAAAAAGGTGGAAATACACCATGCAGGGGGCTGAACTGGCTTATGCTGTTAAATGCTCTCAGAGGCCAAACCTGCCCTTTCTGAATAGAATTTGGAAGGTCACCTGGAACAACAGCTCATGATCCATATTTTACTAAAATGAAACATTTGGTGTAGGATATGGGTGCTCAGATAAATCATGAAAGGATGAGTGAAGGTCTGGGTCATGTATCACCTCCACTGCAGTGCTTGGCTAAGGGAATTATCTCACCCTGTGCTAAGCATGAGGCTCTTCATCCTTCTCCTGTATGGTTTGTCAAAGAAAGAACCCTAACATGGCACAGAACAGGCATAATGTAGATTTCCATCAAAATAAGTTTGCCTTATAATAATCATGATGCTCATGCTTGCAGATTCCTACAACTATATTTAATTCCCTGGGAGTTGTTACAGAAAGTAAAAAGTTGTTGGTTGATGTACCCACCTCTGAATCATAAGTTTAGGAATCCAACCCCATTTTTATATGTTTGCTGCATGCTCAGATGGTTACCTTGATACCTGTTTTGATCTCAGAGAGTATGCTATATACAGCCTCAGGCTCTATAGCTGAGTAACTGGTCTAAACCTTTGGGTGCTGCAGGGAAAATTAGAATCTTGTGGAGGGAACACAGAACTACTTAATACTGCAAATATATGCTATTGCCACTGGAGATGTAGCAACAGCTCTTAGAGGCACGTGTATTTTGAGAAGTCTGCAATTACAGCAAAGTTATATTCAGCAAGCAACTTCACTTTAGTCAAGATCAGTCTCAGTTCCACTCATATATAACAATTGAAAAACTGTTAAATAGCTATAACTTTTATTTTAAACCACTCTGTAGGGAGCAGTAAACAAGTAATGTTTGTAATAGCAGTGTTCAATAATTTAGTTTGTGTTTACATTGTATGCTGAAAAAACAATAGGAGTTCAAACTATAACCTACACAATGTCACCTCCTGGATACTTGTGACTCATCTGCTCCCAATCCTTGACCGATTTCTGCATGTTTTGGATTTTGGAGGGGGTTCTGCACTTGGAAAGCGTAGCAGCACTGTGTGATGGTACCAAGAATCCTGTTCCAGGCACTCACATTCTGTATGACACCTGCATTTCGCATTGCACACCCCACTGCAGGGGCTTTGTGTTCCAGGGACTCCAGAGACAAGGGTCGTGTCTTCTCTCGCCCCCTGAGGCCACCTGGGACATCAGGAAAATGCTAAATAAACTCACAGAAGGCTTTATATTCTCTCCGAGCCACACATTTGTGCTACCTGATTCCCACAAACTCATTTCAGGCTGCCAGCCAGCTCAGAATATTAGCATCTGCCTAAAAGCTTATTTTAGCAAAGTGATAGAAAGTGGTTTTATTTAAGGTTTGTGGATTTTTTTTTTCTGCATTAATTGCCTCCTTCTCTTTTTAATATTTTCAGTGCAACTCAGCCATATGAGATTGATTCAGAAGGTGATATAATTCAACCGTAATACTGATCCACAGCATTGAATCTAGAATATATTGGTCAGGAAGGTAAAAGCATTGTAACTATATATATATATTTTTTTTTTTTTTTAACTTGCTGCTCCAGAAAACACTCTCAGTTGAGCTTTGCTCTGAATTGTAGTGCCAGTGTATTTAGCCAGAAATAGTTACAAAGCAGATTACTACATATTTTTAAAATATGAGAAGATTTAAGAATGTGTTGCATAATTTGACAAGAGAGACACTTGGAATTCTAGGGAGGAGATCTGTGCAAATTCACAAATTACATTTCTTCCCCTATTTTTGCTATTCCTGTTCAAAGAGCAATTAACTACCTAGGAAGAATTTCCCCAAGTCTTTCAAAATATCCGTTTTTCTGTCTTTCTTTGTCTTCCCAGTGCCAGAATTGTTAGTTATGTAGACAATTAGTTCCTTGTGGTTTCAACTATTGACCTAGTTTTAATTGTAAATGTTACTGTGGCTGAGGGCAGAGTGTCTGCTGGAAAGCACTTCTGTGCTGTAGGGCACTAGGAAACAGAGAAGGCTCAAGCTATTGGATTTCTCTGTTTGTGTAGCTGTTCTGGGAATGGTTACCAGCCCCTCCATTCCACCACAAGTAGCTGACAGGGGGAGCTGGTACATCCCAAAGCCCTCACCTGCTTATGCAAGCCAAGAGAAGTATCTGTGAACACACTACATGCATTTGCAATGCCGCCTCCCAAGCCAGCTGCCTTACTCAGGAGTTTCCAAAATCAGCTCTTCCTAGTGTGCTGAGGGACAGAGCACTGAGTCAACTCCCTCCTGCACCCCCACGACCCCACAAACCACTTGGTGTTAGATCAGGAGTTATGACTGCCATGTCCATCACATAAATAATCAGAAGTAATCCACTTTTATAATCCAGCTTTTCTGAGAGAAACTTCTGTGTCTTGTAGTCGCCTCTGTACTTGTGTTCTTTGCCCTACGGGAAAGAAAAGCAGATTAAGGAAATACATAGGTAGCACTGCTGGTCCCTCTGCAACAGGCTGCTCATGGCAAAAAGTTCACTATTCTGCTGAAATATATTGCTTTTAAATAAGATACAGTCTTGGATTTTTTGCATGGCTACTAAAGAATATGTTGCCATGTTACAGTGAAGTCAGGTATAGGTTTTCTAAAACAATTTTGAGGTACAGACTTTATCAGCTAAATGGTATTAAGGATCTATTTATACCCATTGTGTGTAAATCATCCATGTCACAGCACAGTCTAGCCTAGCAGAGTGGTAGAAAATTTTATGTTCTATAGCTCTGTGTGCATTCTGTGCTTTAATTTGATGACTTCAATTTTATTTTACAATCTAGCATGGGGATTTAAGAGGATTTGGACTTTACTAGCAGCATTGTCTTTCCATGTGACAGATTGGCAGAGGTGGCATCATGGAGATGTTTATCGTGATTGACATGTCTGTTTGCTTATTAAACTCCCACCTCATACAAACACATCTTTTACCTCGGGTCCTATCAGAATAACACTGGTATTGACAAGGTGATGATTTTCGCTAGGAAGTGAATGTCAGTAAGCACAGGGATATTTTCATTGAAAAGTATTTCGTTCTTGCATTGGCAAAACTGTACACCACCCCATTCTAACTGCTCTGGCTTTCCAAAAGCATAAAATGTCTTCATGTACCTCAAAGTAAATTTTCTACATTTAAACCAAGCCAAAACATTGAAGAAAAATCAATGGAAGTGCTAAGTGAAATAGAGAACATCTAAAATATTTTGGTGTTTGAAAGCTAATATGTACTGTAGGCTGAGGCCTTATAGAGCTACAATCACTAAACTTTATTATGCTGCACAATGTTACTGGGACATGGAGACTTCCCAAATTGTGGCTGTATGCTATGTGCATCCAGTGAATTTGAGAAATTTGTCTTCCCATAAGCATGATTACAATAATAACAATGGTTTCAGAAGCTAAAAAATAGCAGCCTTTTGTGGGACAATTCTCATTACGCCTGAACCCAATGTCCTTGGATTAACATTCGCTGTCTGCTTTTCACCCTTCCTTTTTCTTTCCTTTTTTCCCTTACTCCATCCAGCCCCACTCTCCTTCATTTTGGGGCCTTTTAAATAGATGAACTCAGATTCTCCTCATCCTTTGGGCTTTTTTCCTAATACTCTCTTAACTACATCACCCACTCCCTGATTTCTCATTCCCTCCCAGTCTACAAATTCAGTCTGAGGATCTAGCCCCAGGTTTCCAATACCCTTACTTTCCTGTTGTATCTAAAGTACTTGCTTTGCATAATAAATAATAAAATCTACTAAATCAATAATAAAGCCTAATGTGGGTACTTTGTTATGCAACTAACATAGCTATTGTGAAAACCCTATTGATTATACTGCTTAAGAAAATAATAACTTACATTTCAATGACACAAAATTAGTTACTTTTCACTTCATAAGGCATTTAAAACAAAGAAGGGATATGGGCATTATATCTGAGCATGTACTGCCTCACTTCTTCCTCTAATGCCATGCACATCCCCAGATAAGACACGAGAGCACTGGAGGTAAATACAAACACAAGAGGAGAGCTGCTGAGACCGAAGGAAAATGCTGCCAGGAGAACAAATGGCTCTGAACTCATGGAGGAAGTTATGAAGTTTACAGCCATATACACCTTGAATTCCTGGAACAATATTTCAACAGAAATGGGGACACACACACTAGATACCAGGAAATGAACTTTGATCATTTTTGAAAGGGTTGAGAGGATGTGACTCTGAGTAGTAGCAGATGATCAGATTTGATGGCATGAAATGTCACTTCTACAGCCCTATATTCCTGTGTCTCAATTAAAAAGGAAGACTTTTTTCTAAGTAAAAAAGTGAGAAATGCTGCTGGAGACCAATTTGTACATGTGGAGTTGATCTTGGCCGGCCAGATCAAAAAATACTGGCAGGTGGCTACTTCAGGGTATCTGTGCCAACGGGATGGTAGCACAGCCAATACACGTCTGTGTACCCGCTCTCCTTATGGCTATTGGCAATGCCTGTCCTCGACTGCTGGTGATCAATCACCCCATTTAACCACTGAACTTGCACTGGAGCAGTTAAAGGTTAGGTGTAAAACGATGTAGGTGAAGGAACCCTTCCTAAATTGTACAAAAATAATGTTTTCCTAGAACAAGGTCTTTTGCCAATTGGATCGCCATATGTGGCTTAGAACAGAGATGTCATCATGCCAGGAGGGAAACAACACCATACCAAATACACACTGCAGGAAAACTAAGATAGAAAATGACAGAAAAAAGAAAAGGTGAAATACTGTTCCTTATGTCAAGGAAACAGGTGGTTACAGAATTTAACTGTTACATACAATCACACTTGAATTTAATTTCATAGATTTGTTTGAGCAATAATTGGAAAATCATTTGCTGGCAGCTCATGTGCTGGCATTGTGTATCTGCAGACAGTGACTGCATTACAATGAGAAGTGGGATGCCTGTAATGAGAAATCCACCACCCTCCTCTGTGCCAGCTCTGGTGTTGTTAAGCAGCACATGAAGCAAAGCAAAGCACTGGAGGGAGTAAGAACATGCTCAGAAACAGCAGTACGTGAAACTCCAGCCTATAACTCACATTTTGCCATAACGGAGAAGGTTCCACGTCTCCTCTAAGCTTGACTTCAGCCTATTCCCACCTGACAGAAATGAAGCTGCAGAACATGACAAATATTAGAGAGGAATTCCAGAATTCCTCAAAAATAAGGAAAAAAGCAGTCGGTTTGACTGTTCCATTTAACAGGACAAAGCTTTTAAACTGTGAAAATTACCAGAATTGACATTCAAAATGATGAGTCAGGTCCCTGGAAAAATAATGAGATGGACTACAAAATGAAAACACATTTAAAAGAAAAATGCCACTGGGAATTGGGGGTTTTTTTTGCCTTCTGATAAGTGAACAGTGTGTGTGCCCTTCTTTCAGGCACCCAAGAGAGGGGGCTGGGAGGAACAGAAAGAGATTTTAGATTCTCCTCCCTATTTCAGTGTCACTAGTCTGAACAGCATTTGCTCCTGTGTCATGCAATGCTGTCATGGTTGCTGTGCAACTTCATCTCCCCTGCCAGTTTAATAGGGAACTTTGTCTGCTTGTGCTTAGGTAATATTTTAATGTTATTTCAGCAGCTACAAGGATCATGAGTTTAATCTTTCAAAGGAAAAATGTACCACTAAAATATCTTTAACTTTATTGTCAGCTTGGAGCTTTAAGAAAAGTACCAGAAACCTTGCAATTTACAACAGCATCTTTAGATTTAACGATGCTGGAAAAAAGAAATCCCACTTTTCTCACTAAATCCAACACTGAGAAGTTTGCACAGGTATTAATCTTTTGACAAAAATGGCACATAGCCAATGCTACCAGTGATCATGCATATGCTATTTATGTCCTGGTATTTGCAGCATAAAATCCTACATCATGAAATCTCCTGTCCCAGCAGCTGAGGTGCAGATGGGCGTAGCGTGAAAGAATGGAGGGATAAGAATAGAAACAAAATGCTATTTTTGACACTGTGCCTACTCATGGTGAGGCATTTGTTGCTTTTCATGCTAGTGAGGAGATAATCATGGGATTTTTTTGCAGATGGAAGGGATTTGTACCCTTATCTACAGGACCTTTTAAATTCCCAACAGTATTTCTATATGTAACAGGACTGATCCTAGTCATTTATCGTTAGAAAAAACTCTGTGAGGAGGCTGTCGTTCTGTAGCCCACTCACAACCAACCCTTCTTGCAGAATAACTAATGAAAAGAATACTCCCGTCATCATATACCGCGTGTTATGATCCCCAGGGCCTTTCTCTTGTGGAACCAGTGTCCTCCTCTGGGATGAGATGTCACTGAGATCAAGGGAAGTTTTGGATGTCTTGCAACACATCAAGCTAAGGAGTGAGAGCTGCCTGTAAAGGAGTGGGTTAGAATACAGTTCAGTGGTTGCTGCAGACAAGGCAATATGTCGAATCTCAGTTAAAATTGCATATTCTCTTAAATTTATTTAAAAAAAGAAATCCGGGATTATGTAATGTGTAAACCCAATTCCTTAAGTGTTCAACACAATACTAAAAGTTCATTGCTTCAGATTTGGATTGCAGACCATTCACAAGCAGTCTGTCTGTGTAGTACTCTAAAGTGTTTTGTAATGTTGCGAGATTACCAGAGAAGTGCTGTGATGTCTGGGAGCCGAAGCATTCAAAACCCTCTAGTGAAATAATGAGATTGGAAATCATCTTGGGAATAATCTATTTACAAACATTTTATTCCTATTGAATTTCTCTCTTTTTTTTTTTTTTTCCTTCTTATTGAATTCAAGATCCTCACCCACTAGTGATGGTGCTGCTTTGGAGGCTAGTAGTAAAAAGCAGAGTGGACTCAAGAGTTTATACCCTGAAAGGAGGTGGGAGTGGCTTTCGACAGGAATTGGTCAACAGGAAAAGGAGGGGGAAAGGGTGTGAGGACAGACAAGGCGGCAGAGGAAAATGTCTGGGTTCTGTGTCAGGTAGGTGTCCCTGGGAGAGATGTAGGGTAGATGGGCAGGTGTAGGAGGATGTGGGGAAAATGTCTCCAGGCTGGAGAAAGAAAGAACAGGATAAAGGCAGGAGTGGTTGAAGGACAAACAGGAAACAGTATCTCAGCCCCACTACTGAGCTCAGCACTTGGTTGCACTGCACATAAATACCTCTGAGCCCCTTGGCTGCACGCGAGTGTCACCCCTCCACTGCCTGTTCCTTGGGGTGTGATGGCTGGATGCAGCAGCTGCCTTCAGGGCAGCAGCGGTGCCTGTGCTGAGTTCTGCTGCTGGCCCATCTGGGGCCATGGCTGCTCACCCCAGGAGAAAACACTGGCATTGCAAAACATGTTCAGGTGTGAAAGATAACCAGCATGAGGGTTTCTGATTAGGTAGTCAGGCTGTTTGTTTTTTCCCATGAGATGCCTTATTCTGACTTCTGTGACAAAGGAGGCTACAGCCTGGAGGACTTTGCCTTCCTGCCTGCAGAAATTGGGGAATGCAGCCCTCTGAGTGATGCTACAAGAGGGTCCCTGTGGTGACCAGAAATTAAAAATTTTGAGCAGAGGTGGGAAGAGAGACAGGCCCCCAACCCAAGTCTTAGTGATATCTCAGGACTTTATAGTGAAACAAGGGAATGAAAGAGGGGAGTTTGAATGAAATGCTGAGTGAAGAAATCCCAGCAATGCCTGCTGCACTTTGAAGGCATTTAAGGTGTTAGCAGATGCTGCTCAGAAGGACCTGCCTGGTGTATGAGGGAATCCTCAGGAAGAGAGTCCAAAACATAATACAGACAATGCTGCCCTGGAGTGCTTGGATTATAGTCCTGTCTTTCTGCTATAGTGTTGCTCTGTAATATTATTGATTTATTTATTTATTATTTTTGTCACAGTGGCAGCTAATTGTTCATTCTTTGTTTTCTGGCTCTGATTCTGTATTTTGTTCTGTTCATACTGTTATTTGCATTTTTCCAGGGTTTGATTCTTCCTTGGCTGTGGGTTGGATGCGGGAGCAGGGAGGGAAAGAAGAGAGCAGCTTTGCCTCTTCTCTGAGGCAGCTTGCTGTCCCTGGCACTGTGCCTGGTGTGCTGAGGCACTGGAGACGTGCCTCTCTCCTTCTCCCTCATGAACCCTCCCTGTTCAGCTGGAAAACACAACGTGCCCAGCCCCAGAGCTTTCCGTGAGCCGGCTGTGCCACCTGGGTCTGGCTGGCTTGAGGTGGAGGGTGCTCAGGTAACTGAAGGCAAAATCGAGTCCCTGGTCAGCTTCTTCTCATTTCAGTTTTACAGATGGTTCATAAAGCGCTTCCCAGCAGTGTTTTATGGTTCTCCACCACCAGTCTGTTGTTTATGCATCTCAAATGCCTTGGTGGCAGAGTGCCTGAAAAATAAAATAATTTTTGTATAGCAGTTTGTTCTGTTTTATTAACGATTAAAGTATTCATCAGTGTAATTCCCCATTAAATTTGCTCTTTGCTCCAAACCTCCAGGGGCCCTTCTTGAATTTGCCAAGTGTGAGACATTCATTTTGCTGAAATATCTTTTGTCAATGACACTGTTATTATCAGCAATGTGGGTAGCTTTATCTACCCAACACTTTGTTTTTATGACCCTGTGTCCTTATTAATGTTGATCTATAAATAGTATCATGGCACCAGGATTTGGAAACAGTTGCAGGCTCATCGTTTTACTGAAAAAAGTCAGCTGGTATAAACTGACCCATCACCATGGACTTCAGTGGATGTATTTCAAATTCCAGCTGCTGAACACTTAGCATGTGGTAATCTTGTTGAAAATCAGTGGATCTGTGGATGATACAAGGCTATAACCATTTGTTTCAACACTTGCATTACTGCTGGTAAAAGGAATTAGAGGCAAAGATATTAATTATGAATGGCTACTGTGCTGAGGTGAACAAGTGGCAGAGGTAGAACTGTAAGGGCATGATATCTTGAGCTAGTCTCATCAACACAATGAATAGAAATTATTTTTCATTTTTCAGGGTAAGAAGAGAATAATTTAGTCTTTGTGAAAGACAACAATGATTAGGAAGAGAAAGTAGGCTATTAGGCTTTGTGTGGACCTACAAAATGAGCCTACATAGTTTTCTCATCTCACCTCCAGGGAAAAAAAATTGATATATCTACCTTACATCGATAGAGATAAATTATTTTTTCCTTGGGAATCTTGAAAGCTGCAACTGGGTGTATTTGCTTTCTCATAAATTTGATATTTAAATAACAAGAGACCTTCCTGAACATGTATGTAGTCAAACCCCCAGATTACTCGAATTTTTGGGGTGTAGAAAGGAAACAAAATCAGCATGCAGTCCACACCTGACAGTTGGTAAAATCCAAGGGGTGGATAGCCCTTGCCTGCTTAAATGAATGGAAACAAATGGCATATTTACAAAGGCTGCATTTGCATAAAGGCATGTTTGAAAAGAACTTAAAACATCTAAGCCATATTTAGAAGATGACTGAAAAGAAGGGAGTTTGATATAGCAATGTTTCAGGAAACAGGCAGAGGCACTGTTTTGTTAGTGCTGGGGATTAGCAACTTAATTAGCTCAGTCTTTAGTGCAGGAAATTACCTAGTAAAAATGGGACTAGTTAACATTTGCAAGGACTTAAAATATTTAAATGAGGAAAAGACAGATTTTCAATGACAATTATATGTCCACTAGATAAACTTTTTTCTCTAGATGACAGTTTTGTTTTTTAAATATTTCTGCTGTTTGGTCTCTCACAGGTTAAATGTGAGTTTACTTCCTATGGTGATGTTAAGAAGAGCACTGGGGATTTTTCTTCATCTCACTGCCACATAAAAGTGATCTCTCATTTCCTGATACTATGATTTTGTTTGCTGAAGACTGTATCAGGATGAAAACAGACTTTTTCTAGGTAGCCCACATGTAGGCAACAGCAGTGATGTTGAATGTGATCTTAGATCTGGCTGAGACAATTTTGATCTCAGTTACCTAAATATCATCTTTTTGTCTCAGTGATTTTAGGGCTAGAAGCCCCAGCCAGGTAGACCCCAAAACTTCACATGGTGAAGAAACAGACTGAAAGACCTTGAATCAGTTGTATGTGGTAAGAAGCACAAAATCACCGTGGGAGACAGAACTTAGTCAAGTATTCCTCTGTAGAGATCACATATGTTTGTGGGACAACATAGTTTTAAGGTTATACTTTTAAACAGCTGACCTGTGCGTTTACTGACATAACTAAAAAATTATTGTCATTATACTGTGCTAATGTTTCAGTGTCCCTTCAAATCAGACAATCTTGTTACCGCCCTTCTTAATAGATGGGCACAGAGGGTTTTTTTTTTCTTTCTTTGTTTCAGAGTGGTTTTTTGTGCTGAATGTAATCAGAAATAAAAATGTACTTTTAAAATATGATTTAAAACAAAATCGTGACATTTATACTGTTTCTCAAAGCTAGTCGTTTGTAATTAGGCCGTCCCAATATTTTGGTTAGCTAAAAATGGTTTCTTCTCATCACATAAAAAAAGAAAAGAAATAGAGGAGAAGAGACAGTCTTGAAATAGATTTCAATCAAATGTTAAAAGGTAAAATCAACTAAAAAAAATGGAAGAAGGAAAGAAAGAAACATTAAAAGTATTCCCATTTAAGTAAAGTTATGCTTTATCTGGGACAATAACAACTGAAAAATTAAAAAGACAAATATATTTTGTATGATTATGTTCCTTTAGGCTTACTTTCTTCTATCTGTACTCCTTTAATGCGATGTGATTCCAGCTTTTAGTGTATAATGTTTTTTTCCTTCTTTTAGTGGCTAAGTACTAAGAATGAAGGCTTGGAAATGGGACTCATTCTTCCGACAGAACAAAAGCACTCTGTAAAAAAAAACCCCATGGTTGTTGTTTCCTTTTTTTGCTTTTCCAAAATAAAACTTAAAAACGTGTGTCCCTTGACCAGGCATTTCAGCTTTTGGATTATTTGGTTCAGTATTGTACATAAAACATTCACTGGTGCATTAGTGGAGAGCGTGTCTTGCTATCCTGATGTTGTCATCTCTGCCTCCGTTCTGCTTAGCCAGTGCAGGCTGTGAGTGCCCGGTCTGCTCACACACTTTGTCTCCACAGCTCTCACATGCTTAAAAGCTCAAAGGGGAGACGAGCCCAGCCTTTGAGGTGTTAAGATTTGGTCTTGATCCTTTAAACTCTTAAGTATGGGGCTTTAGATAAAACCTGTAGAGGTCTAACATTTTCTTTTTCCCCTCTAATTTTAGGCTTACTTTAACCTTGTCCTGTCCCATGGACTTGAAGAATTTTCCTATGGATGTGCAGACATGTACGATGCAGCTAGAGAGCTGTGAGTGCCCAACTGCTTTATCTCTCAAATAACAAGTTTTCACCCTAACATTCAGTGGTTAGATAGTATCTACATTATCACATTTATGTGGTGAGACTCAGTATTCATATTCTGTAAGGGAAATACGTTTATCACCATAACGTGAGGGTTTCCTGTTTCTGTGCTGTTCCTGCTTCCTTATCTTTCTCCCTCCTGGCTTACATCACCTTACCCATCAGAGTTGCATCACTTCCAGGGGTAAAGACACCAACACTGTGTGGGAGAAATTATTAAATCTCAGGAAAGTGAGAACAATTATTACATAGCCAGGGATTCACTGTGTCTGATTGAATCAGGCTCACTTTTGGAAAATGGAAGCAAAATACCTGATGAACCAGAGGTCCTAATAGTGATTCTTAAGCTGGTGTGCTAAACACAGGCAAGGCACGGACTGGGGAACCAGCCCGCACCCTCCATACTGTGTAGCTGCCAGCACACACCACAGCACTGCTTCAACCTGACCAGGTAACAATCACGCAGACCCAGGAGTGGCTCAGACAATGGCAAATGCCAGTGATCGTTCCCAATATTCAGTAGGTACCAGTCCACCCTGGGTGTTTTTTATTTAGGGGAGAAAGGATTTAGCTGTATGGCTATGAATTGTGGGCTGCCACCCGCCTTTGTGCCCAGAGAAACTTAGACTGGTTTGGGCCAGAAAAATTATTTTTTAGTGGCAAACCAGGACAGTACTTCAGAATATAACAGTGACTACTTCTTGCTTTTAATAGAGCAATAGTGTAGTTATAGCAACCGACAACTAGGAGGAATTGTGCTGTTGTTAATTGAACAGTTTGAAAATGTAACTGAGATAACACGTATTGCAATAAAAGACATGCTTCTCAGACATAAGAACATTTGCTGTTTTCTGGTCAGCTGCCATCTAATAAACTCTGATTTCTATATTGCAGTTGGCTACACCATGAATGATCTGATATTTGAGTGGCTAAGTGATGGACCTGTGCAAGTTGCAGAGGGTTTAACCTTGCCACAGTTTATTTTGAAAGAAGATAAAGAACTTGGTTATTGCACAAAACATTACAACACTGGTGAGCATTATCCCATTTTTTTGTATCAATTGTTCCAATGGTATCTATTGTGAATTTGTAATGGGAAAATATGGGTAAAATGAAAAAAAAATTGAAATTGGAATTTGATTCAGTCACACTTATTTTTAAATCTGAAAAGAAAGAATTTTTCTCCCTGTTTTTTTTTGAAAGATTTAATTTCCAGATTTTCTTTAATTTCATTAAAGTATTCTAATATCCTTAAAATCATTAAAGTGTTTCAAGTATTAAAAAATTGATAAAAAATCTAATTATTTTGCTATCCTTAAAATGAAACTTTTTTTTAACAAACTAACTCTTTTATTAAATATTGATTCATCACTTTTAAAGTACTGATTTTTCTGAACTTGGTTTATTTCTCCAGCCTATCAAATTGCCAGTGAGGAAAAATATCAAATTTTCACCAGCTCTTATGTGTAGTCTAATTTATGAGATGCAGCATGTGAAAAGACAGTGTTTTCTTTGCTGATCTGAATAATGTACAGACATGGAATGTTGGGAAATTAAACGTTTGTTTAATACTCTAAAGTTTTTTCTTTCATTTGCTGTTTAGTAGTTTTTAATGCTGTGTTTTCTATCTTTAGTTTTATAGGGAAGAGAAAACTCAGTTAAAATTTTGGTTTAGCTGCTTGGAGTTTATTTAATAGGGACAGCATTTAGAGAGCAGTTTTCTGGGTGCTTTCTGGGATTAAATATAATCCCTTTCATCTAAAATAGCTTTTTCATCATTGCAGCATAAGAGCTGATCTGTTTGCATCAAATACATTTTTTTCACTCTGTGAAATAATACAATGTGAGAGGTTCTGCCTCTGCCAGAAATAAAGTCACATTTATTTCTGTGAAAAGAAAATTCTTGGTTTTAATTTTTATAAATGCATCTTCTCATTTTGGAGCCCAAAGTACCAAGGAAGGAAAACTTTGTGATTGGCACCCCCACTACTGTCTTGTGTGTAGTTTGCTCCTTCAGGTTTGGTGTGAAATTAAAAAGTGGATAAAACCTATTATTCAGCCTTCTCCTAAACTCACTGTCCAGGCTGTGCCAGAAAAGTCTGGAGAGCCTCTGACAGATTGGGCTACTCATGCTATTGCTGCCACACTTGGCCACCACACCCCTTTCCAGTCCCCTTCAATATGGGCAGACTGGTCAGGAACAGCCACTGCCCAGGTCTCAGCATCTGCCTTTTGGGTCACAGCTCAGTCATTTTAGAACTTCTGTGCTGTCAGAGGATATTATTTGGTCTCCACTCCTTTTTTTGTGAAACAGCCTCTGCACTCCCCTTTGTGCTAACTCTTGCACCCACCATTCAGCATTGTAGACCACCAGAAAAATACAGGGACATCACAAAAAGGAGAAAACAATCTAATATCCCCTGAAAAGGTGAATGAGGAACGATGTATCTTCATGCATTTTTCCCAAGACAAAAGGGGTCCTTTGAAACCATTGGCATGACACTTCAGGAATGAGAGGCTTTCCTGTAGTCTGCCTGGAGCCAAAGCATTCACAGTACCTAACCCAGAGTAATTTTGAAAGCCGCACAGATTGCATTAACAGCTGACGAGCTGTTGCAGCTCAGGACTCTGCATCTCCTGCTGCTCAACTAGTTCTGCTGTCAGGCAGTCGAAACCTCAGTCCTCCAGGACTGCTGTGCAGCAGCTGTCAGTTGTTTGAAGACTCACTCACCTCCCATGAGAGATTGGTTTAGGTTTCCTGGAGCCAGACTTTTAGCAGAATTCAAAGTAGACTTTGAGTTGATTCTGCTGTGAGACATAATCCACAGCCACAGGTAAATGACACGAGCAGAGTGAGAAGGAGTGTGACCTACCATAGGACTGTAAGAGTGGAAGTTTACAATTTGTCTGTTCAAACATGATCGCTTAATCTCATGTCACTAAAAGACCAAAATGCTGTCCCCTTTTAATACTTAATGTTATATTTGACTAAAGTAAAAGCTCATGGAATTTTGAGAAAAGAAACATTATGTTATATTTTCTGGAGGTGAAACAATTGTGCTAATATTCATTTTCTCAGTTGTTATGAAGGACTGGGCACAGGCTGGTTCAGTGGTCCCATGCTTCCCCCAAGCTAGCATGCTACAAGTGGCTGACTAGTGTTTGTGTATCAGGATCTGCTTACAGTATTAGCTTAGGAAACAGGCCACACATCTAATTTATGTTCAGAAAAAAAGATAAAAATGTGCAAAAAGCATTTATGAAAGTAATTTCATGTTCTAGGAAAGTTTACATGCATTGAAGTCAAGTTTCATTTGGAGCGTCAGATGGGATACTATTTAATCCAGATGTACATTCCTAGCCTGCTGATTGTCATTTTATCCTGGGTTTCTTTCTGGATCAATATGGATGCTGCTCCAGCCAGAGTTGCACTGGGTATCACTACAGTTTTGACAATGACCACACAAAGCTCAGGATCGAGAGCTTCCCTCCCAAAAGTAAGGAAATAATTTTGTACCACAAATTTGTTTTTAATAAGAAATGTTTGTGCTACTTTTTTAAATTTCAGAAAGGTCTGTGTAAATATGCATCTGATAAGGGTATGTGAGAAAGTGTTAACAGTGTGATGTTAAACTTGCAATACCCTTGCATTTGGATTAAGGAACATTTCTGCTGTTTTGGTGGATGGCTGAATGGTGCAGCCGTATGAATTTTTAATGAGTTTCTGCTACTTTTGACACTTAGTTTTGGGTGTTTAGAAACCAGATTTTTCTGAGGTATTTAAATACCTGACTGGATTTCTTTCAGACTGGGGACTTTAATCAGATGCTGTCTGATCTTTCCTGAACTGTTAGACTCTCATATATCTTGATGTTTCTAGATATGGCACTTAGTCCAATGAATATATAAATATGCCCCCCAAGAATATATATATGTAAAAAATACATGTGTGTAACAGATATACACCTAAAAGATTTCTCTGGAGAACCTTTTCAGTGTGGAACTGCTGATGTCTTTGTTTCGCAGCAGAATTTGTCCATATACTCATTCAAGTGTCATCTGAAGACCTTCATCCTGTCTATGCACAAATATATCCTCTCATTCAAATTCTGTGGTCTTTTTAATCCTGGCCAGATGCTGTAGATGGGCTTACAGATTACAGACTGGATTCTCTGTTTAGTCAGGCTGACAGCTCTTTTCCCCATAGGCACACCCCAAATGCTTCTGGTGACATCATTCCCAGTAGAATTTAATGTGCAAGCTCAGGTTTTATACAATTTTCTGGAAGGGAGCTCAGAGGTAGGTAAGTTTGCAATAGTCTAAGGGGTTCTGAGTTATACGAAGAGTCCTTTTCTAGCAGTCCAGCATCACAGGGACAGGGATCATAGTAGCAGTGAAAAGCACAAATTTTGAGTGTTTGTGTAGATCATGATCCATTCCAAGAAAACGTGCTGTATATTGTGGTGCTTCACCCTCAGTATCACATTTAGTCTCGTTCCAAATATGCAAGTTGTTCAAGTGGAGGGTAACTTCAAAAATACGGGGCATCTCCAAAAAGTGCACAGATTGTGTTTCTCCTTTGTTAGTAATGAAAAAGTGTCGCTTAAAAATCTGGTGAGTACATTTGGTTCAGCTTCACTTATTCACTTGGAGATATGCATAATTTTCCATGCAAACTGAAAGCCTCTCACGTATTAACTCAGAATTTCAAACGGAAAATTTATTAAACATTTGTTCAGACAATTCAGTTGATATTACCAGTGAACGTTCTGAAAAGAAAGTCTGAAAAGATAATCTTGGCAAGAAGCATACAGGCTCTTTAAATAGCAAGTTTGGAGTCACTGAAGACTGTGTCTAGATGGCACAACATGAAGCCATGTGATATATTCCAAGTTTCTTACAAATTATCTGGCTTGAGAAGTATAGATAATACAATCAATGTAGTGGAGATTTCCACCCACATTTCCTACTGGGCGAACAAACCCTGCCAAGAGGCCCTGCGGTGTTACCATGCCCCAAACGCTAATGCTTTAGAAAGTGTTTTCATCCTAGGCCTTTGATCCAGCTGAAATGTGTTCCCTTTTGCATACTGTTGTATTTGAGTAGAAGAGTATTTGCTGAGTGGAAGAAATGGGAAGATTCAAAATATGTTGACTGTGATATGTTGACTATTGGAGAGGTTCTTCTCCAGCCTCAGGATTAAATACATTTATCTCAGCAGCTGTCAGAGGATGGTGGTGTTCTGCCCATACTCCATCTTCTCCTGCTTTGCTGTGTTCCTTTGCCAGAAGACAGGCACTAAGAAAAGTATCTCACCAGAAAGCCCAGCACACTTAGGCTGCACCTGGCTCTTGCATTTTCTCTGTATAATTCAGCTGAGCTCTATTTTATAGCTTTGATCTCTCTGTGAGTTAATCCTTGTGGGGACTTTTGAAGGTGCGTCAGTTGACTTAAAAATGTGGTTCTAAGTAAATGCCAGAATTCCAGCCAGGTGACTCCCACTCTGGATGACTCAGGTGCTTGGAGAACCATGGGCACCATTCAGGTCCTGAATCACCAGTACCTGGTTCCTTATACATAGAAGCAAGGTTTTCTTGCTATTGCTGTTGCAGGCACTTAGCTATTTTAAAACCCCATCTGTAACTTAATATCAAAATTGTGTTTATTAATAAAATCTGTCCAGCTGAAATGCACTTAGAAATAAAAATATGAAAAGAATTGAATCAAATCAGTGTCAGATCTGAAGTCTCAAAATCCCTGTTTAAAAATAATGGTTTTCTAAGCCCTCTCTACATATTGCCAAGACACAGGAAGTTAGGCTGCCAATAAAACATCCATTTAGAAGTTGCTCCAAGCATGAATGTCTAACAGAATAAGATATTTCAGGACGGTTATTTTTGCGAGAATACTGAAAAAAACAGATGCAACTTTGCTTTGTGAAAGCAGCCTAAGATTGAATACAAGAGCTATAATTTCCCCATCCTTCGTGTCCTGTTCTTATTAATATAGATTTCTGCAATTTAACTGTAATTTACCCAGTTTCATGCCAAGAGTTCCTTTCTATTCTTCTCTGTTTTAATGGACCTTTATCACAAAAAACAACAAAGTATCAAAACTTGCCAAATTTAAAGGGAATAATTCCTTTACCTAGAGAAAGGCAAAGAAGAATTATCGTAAGATTCCTTAGGGTTTTTGTCTCTTTCCAAGTTGTTATCTAAATGACTAAAGTGTTACTGTTTAGAAGTAATTACCTGCATATTGTCCTCAGCCCTGGTGTAAGATAACACACCAATGTTCTGTTTGCTTAAAATTGCTCTTCTCCATATTAATAACTAACATTCATTTCCATACATGGATTTCATAAGAGTAGGTCATGGCAACACAGACATTAGGCACTCAGCTGTTGAAAATTAAATGTAAGACTGAGATTGCTGAAAAGAAAAGAAAATGAAATGAAAGAATGAAATTAATTCAATCTGAAGCTCATGTTTGCTGCATATAAGAGAAGTATCTAGAATGCACTCTTCTAAATGAAATATGTTTCTTTGGTATATTTTGTAGTATTTCTGTGGAATTGCTATATTTGGAGTATTTTGTAATTCTGTCCAAGAATATAGGGTGAAATTCCAATATCAGCAACATAGTGAATAAAGAAATCAATATGATTTTTTTCCCTTATTCATCTGCAAAGTTAATTTCTTTCTTACCAAAGGCAAGAGTAGACTATGAGACAGATTACATCCCAACAAAGCTACTGTTCTAGGAAGGGTGACCTGCAGTGCCTGTTTCAGAAAGCAGAAAGGTTCTCTTCCTCCACAATTCTAGCATGAAGTGAGCAATAATGCACTGTGAGTCCATGAAATAATGATTTGCTGTGTAGGGAGTATCTGCAGAGAAACATTCACCTTGGAGCCAATCTCTTTTAAAGTGATAAAATTATTTTATGCTTGTTGCAGAAGACTTGTGAGGGGTCCTGTAACCAGAATTGCCCTCGTTGGCTGTGTTAAGGGGTGGTAAAGAACTCATCCAGAAAGCTGGGATGGAATACCCTCCTTCCAGTTTGACTAATCCATCACTGGGAGGCCCAGGAATGGTGACCCAAAATAACAGGATTACTATGATCAGTTCCTCTTTCCACATGTTCATGTGTATAAGTCTTACCCACATCTGATACTCTTATGTCTGCATTCCTCTGGTCACATCATCACTTTCCACTTAGAAACTCCATCTGGGTAATGTTTGTGCACCCAGCTGCACCAGTGGCTCTTGCAGATCAGCCAGCTGAGCAGAAATCCTGGGCGCCAGCTGGGTGATCACTGTGACCACACATCTGCAGTGAAATCCCTGGGAAACCCTGAGATTTCTGTGTGAGTCCTGTGCATGAGCCAGGGACATCCCTTGCACCTAGGCTGTGCTGGACTTCACCTCTGCAGAGAAACTCCAGGGCACACCAGTTAGGAATCCGATGTGAGCTACTGTACATCCATGCAGGGCTCAGCACGTGCTTGTCCTCTGGAAGTCTCAGACCCACAGACCCAAAGGGCACTATGAATCCATCAAAATAGAGGCTGAGGATTGTCTGGACACCACAAGGGACTTAATGTCTTTACTTACAGGCCCAGATGTGTAAAAGCTGGGGGAGTAAGGGAGGGTAATTCAAAGTCCAGTAGTGCAGAATTGTTAAGAAGTGTTACAAAACAATTCTTTTCTTTAAAGCATTCAAGCACCATTTTCCTGCTATTCTTTTTTACTCGTAAATGGCTCTCCTTCTGTTGAATCAGAAGAATAAAAAATTTGAAAAGATTTTCAAAAGAGGCATTTGAAAGAATAATGAGTTCTCTGCTGTGCTATTTGTGTATTTTTCAGATTGCTTTCTTCTTAAAACACTTACATAAACCAAACCTTAGCGACAACAGTCCAAGAAAATGAATTACTTTTAATGCCATAAAGCAAAACATTTCAGGATATTTTAAGTCAAGTGATAGCAACTGTATTTTACACAGTTGCGTAGCATTCATATTGTGTTCCTTTAATGCACAGTGCTTAATGAATGCGTTTTCTGTCCCCAGGGAACAATTTGTGCAGAAAAAAAGTCTCATTCAAAGCTCGCCAAAACTTCTGGGAGTCCTTTCATTCACTTCATTTTGCTTTAAATCACTACATACATTACCAAATGCAATAAAAGCATAGGTGCAGAGACTTGCAAAACCAAAGCCAATGAAGTCTATCGCCTTTGGCAGGAAATGGCTGTTTTTATGTGTCATCCACTATCCCCAGCATATTTGGAGACTTTTAAAGATTCTTGGGCTTCTGGTAGGCCAGTCTCTCCTTTTTTTGAATGCCAGAATCTATCAAGTAAAGAAGATACGAAAATATGGCACTTTTGGGTTTTTTTAAAATTAAGGTTAAAATGATACCGTAATAAAAGAAAAAAAAAAAAAAGAATGAACAAGGAACAATACCAATAATGACCAAGGAATAGATGCTGTTATCAGTGATGATTTTTTTCTGTGTTCATTTGTTTTCATAGGAAGTAGAGTACTGAAGGTGATTATTCACTCTTTCATTAGCAAAGCACAGAGAAGATGCAATTTGGTTCGGCATTATGGTAAAAAAGCAATAATGAAGTAACTTGGACTGGAAGCAGTTTTTTTGACAAATTACTTTTAGTCTGGTCTCAGGATCTGAAGAGGAAATGTAGAAGTAATTTGGCAATCATGAGAGTTATTAATTCGTACTTGGATTATGTGGGTGTCTGAGCATTTTACACACTGCTTAAGTAATTAAACAACCCTATTTTTATTAGCTATTTACAAATTCCTATTGGAGACCTAATGGTCCAGAACCATGATACTTTAATGTGTCTGCTCTACATCACATATTTATGTATCTTGATAGTAGTACTGCAAAAAATTTCCACTTAAAAAAAATTGGTTCAAGGCCCTTAAGTTGATTTAAAAAGAAGTATTTTATTGATTGTCAGTTTTCTAAAAGAGTGAAAGAGAGTATCCTGTGCAAACTCTTGGGAAGTCAGGCTGCATTGTCAGGTAGCCATGAGGAGCTACTCTTCAGTCATGTGCCTACATGGCAATGTTTTAGGACTCACTTGTTTTGTTAATTTCTAGCATTCTTATAGAACTTTCTTTTCTGTTCACATTGTAGTTTTAACATACAACATATATACCTTCTTTTACTAATATTAAAAGATCTTGCAACCTGCTTTAACTCCTTTTTTTGGGGGTGTTGACAAAGCTAGGTAAAACTAATTTTCAATATCCATTGGTGTATTCCATACAGTATTTGAATCTGTATACAGAAATCTGTTCTACCATATATGACAAAGGAAGTCATATAGACTGAACCTAATTTTCAACAAAAAAGTTCCAAAATTAAAAAAAAGGTTTTAAGTGAACATTTCTTTGCATACTGTGACTTATTGAAACAATTAAATGGGTACAAACTGATTGGGACTAAATATAGACTTCTGTGTGTAAATAAACAGTCCTACAAAATGCTATAAGAAAAGTCCTGACAAGTAGTTTATAACCACCTGCTCGTAACTTACTGTTCAGAAAAGGTGTTTTCTGGTTCTTCTCTACAATTTTTCATATTCCAGTTCTTTATTCTTTTTCTCCCTTTAATTATGTTTTCTCAATAGTGGATTTGAGGCAGGATGTTAATGTGTTTGTGCTTGAGGGCAGGAGATTGTTTGAACGGCTGTGGGAGATGTGGGACATGCATCAGATGATGCCAGGGAGAACTTCCCAGCCACTTCAAATATTGATAGCACTGTGGCCATCTTCCTACCAGCTTGAAATACATCCTCGGCCCCCATTAAAAGAATGTGGGGTGCCCAGAAACTTCTCTGCTGCTTCCAGCTACAGCAGCTGGTCTTGTAAAAGACACTTTCTTTTCTTGCAAATTTTGCACCTTTGAGATCTAGGTAGATACTTACAGAGCTAGCCTGTGCAGTTACAACTTCACTGGGAACAGAAATCTCAATTAAAATTATGTTGGATGAGCTTTGGCACACTACATATGCTGTGATCGTGCATCCATAATAGGAAGAATTCTTTTTCTTCCATTCCACAACTGTTTCAAGTTCTGTAAAACTGAAGTCTTCAGTATTCTGCAAAGGTAAAAAGACAAAACGCAGCAGGATCCATCCTACTTGTGAGAAAAGCAGGAGGAAGAAGGATATAAAAGCTAAGCACAGCCCCTAAATCTAATGCTAGAAATTGTCACATTATTCTCTTCAGTTTGGCCACAGATATGTGGTGCCTTGGACAATCTTTGGGTCTTACAATGGTTATATGTGGGTTCTGGTGGTTCTCTCTGTCCTTCATTCTGTGCAAAGCTGACTGATGAGATACTGACTGGTATGTTGTCTGATTAATACCAATACATTAGGATGTATACCAGATTCTACTCTATGAAAGTGAAAAATGAACGACTGAGTAAATCTGTCACCTTTTCCACTGTACTCATCCAAACTTTAAAGTTTGCTTTTCTGTATAGTGAAGACCGTGGTATTTACTGTACAACAAAAGCAGTAGTTGCTGTCATGTGTGACAGCTAAAAATATGCAATAAGATGTGTCTGAATACCTCTGGGATGTAGTTTGAGTACTCTTGGCACTTCCTCAGCAGGTTTTATAATGCATTCATCTGGGAGGGCTGGCATTCAGCAGAGCCTATTTCAAGCATCAGGGAAGGGTTGAAGTTATTGTGCACACCAGTCTGCTGATTGTTTCATAACCCTGGCACGATACTGGAACTCTTCAGCTTCGTTGTCACACCCTTCAGGACTTTCTGGTGGCTTTTAGTGTCTCTCTGAGGAGTGCCTTGTGCTGCTCTATCACAGACATAAGCACTGCAAGCCCCCTCTGAAGCAATGACGTACTCTGTTGTGGCTCATCCATTTCAAGTAATTCCAAGGCTTGACTCTTATTAGATCACCTAGAACTATTACTTATGAATATCTTCTGTTAATACTTCATTTGAAATAATGTTGATGGGACCCCCTGGAGTCTGGGAAAACCACTTCCATTTGCAGTTTACCTCAAGGCTGCTGCCTTCCAGTCTGAGTATCAGTGATCACTGCACATGGCTGCTGAAGCAGCTGGGCCATTGACATCTTACTCCCAAAAGTTGTCTTTGAGTGACAGTGCAGCCATTTGAATTCTGTTCCTTGAATTACAGGTCTTTTTTTTTTCCCTTTGGGAAATATTTTCCTGGGAAAAAAAAATTGCTTGTTGATATTGATACCTAAAAGTATTAACTCCTCCTTCTCCTCTCCCTCTTCCCTGCAAAGAAAACAGAGGGAGACAATTTACTTTTACAGAACAAACTTCTGCAGGAGCAGGAACTCAGTGACTCAGTGTGTCTTGTTTTTACATATAATACGTGTTGTTATGATAAAACTACAACTTTAATTCACCAATATTGTGGCACAATAGTCTTTGCTGTAGTAAAATCAGCTTTGAAAATTAAACAATTCTAAACGAGGGATTGGCAAGAAAACAATATAATTTTGGTTTTTCAGTCATGGTCATGCATTCTAGAATGTGTCTTTATTCACAAACCCTTGTATTAAAGTTTTAAACCCTGATGAAATAGTGCCTTTTTCTCCTTATTTCTTCTTCCTAGAAGCTTGGAGTTAATTGAGATGTCTTGTCTCAAAGAGAAGGAAGCATGATAGTAAAAAGCTTTGATCGTCAGTAGCTTCTATCTGGTGTTAGGCCACCCTGTGAGAAACAGACATAGTGTGCTGTCTTCCCTCATTCTGCCAAAGGTTAAGGCTCTGTAGAACTGAGCCTGAACTTTCAGTATGTCTAGAGAGGAACATATGACTAAGTCACAGCAGAAAATATAAGTTACAAAAAAGGGAAAACACATAACTAATGTTGCTCAGTTCACTGTTTCGTAGAAAAGATAGCACAGTTATGTTACAATTAATTATTGATAATGAAACTGTTACAAGGGGAATATATCAATATTTGTCACTTATTGGAGAAACCCTTTCTGTTATAAGGTTGTCCACTGAGAAACTAAAAATTGCCTTAAATTACTTCATTGATACAAATTATTGCATTTTCTGTCTTTTCTGCACATGGGCGTTTTCCTTTGTGTGTGTAATGGTAATTGAAACACTTTATTGATTGATCTGTACTAAAATTTGATTAACAGTTCTACTTTTTAAATTTATCTGTGGTCAGGATGATGTCCATCCATTTTTTAGGGGATGATCAACTTGAAAACATCACTTAGTTTCTGAGGGAACCACAAAGATTGGTTACAGACAGCAATGAGAGTACCACCCTCTTGGACCTCACCGCTCTATGCTCGAGTGTGCTCTGCTCATAAAAAATGACTTAAAACCACTTTGATTTTCCATAGAACTGACAAAGAAAAAATGAAAAATTAAAAAAGTGAAGCAGCCCAAATTTCAAGATTTTAATAAAAGCTCTTTAGAGTTAGACACTGTGTTCTGTTGCTTTTTCTAACTCAAACAATCAAGACACTCGCTTTTTTAAGGAAGCTGTAGTTGTCTGGCAGGATCTGTTTTATGAGTTTGTTGGCTGCATTTTGCTGTCTCCTGAACCTTCTAGCACAAACAGAATCTGCTCAGAATGAAAACAAAATCCTGTCACTGGGAATGATGTGACTTAAAGCATTCAGATGCTCAGGCTTTATTGCTGCCCCTATTTTTACCAGGGCTCCCCAAAGTCAAGGATGACAGAGTTATGGTACAAAAATAGCACAGAACAACTCAGTTATGCATATGTCTATGCCTGGATTTGAAAAAATCTATCCCAACATTGTTTTTATGTATCTCAAAAAGGATAAAATACCGTTTTTTGATGGTCGTCTTTTTGATGTCTTGTTTTCTCTATCTGCCCCATGTAGTGAGTGGGAAGAAAAACATATAATTATTCTCTTAACTGGTTAATTATTCCCCTCTGCAGTTGGTTCATTTGTCGTGTTTTAGTAATGGTGTAGTGTTGATTTTAACTGGGTAGGGTTGGGGATTTTTGGTAAGCAAGAAATGAGAAATTTTTTTCCTAATGATTTTCCAATGCCCTGTTAGAATCAGGATAAGCACTGCACTGCTCACGCTGGAAGTATGTGTGAGCCACACAGCTGGAACAGAGTGGAACAGTCTTCATTGACTGGAACAGGAGACAGATGTTTCACGAGTTAAAAATGTGTGTACTACATATCCTTCCAGGGAAGACCTGTAGCTTGGCAAATGATTTCAGGGTGAATTGTTTAAAGGTAAAATTCTCTTGGTGAGTGCAGTTAGAAGAGTTGATTAGCTTCTTACATTAATGAGGTTTCAGTAAAAGCTTTTCCCAAATTGAAAGGCATATCTAATTAAAGGCTGTGGATTGCCTGGATGTGGGAACTGCACTTCATGGCAGTTCATCTGGCCAGATTCGTTCATGATTTCTGTGATTAAGCTGACTTCCTCCAGATGTACTTCCCTCTTAGTTAAAGCAAGGTGTTTTCAATAGCAGCTGTTGACCACAGCAGAGTTCAAAATCATCTTGCGCAGCTCCTCTGTCTGCCATCTGTGAAAGGGACTTTTAAAATAAATCCTTGGCACTGCTAGCTGTTGTTCTCATTGTGATTCTCTTTTTTTTTTTTTTTCAATTTGTGTTCTTTTGCGATGCTCTCCTAGAAGGCAAGTGAAGATCACCCTGAAGGGAGAATGAAAATGAATTTTCAGATATGCTATCTTCAGCTACAAACGAATTCTGGAGTTTACAGCTAAAATCAAATAAATAGTTCTTCCTATCTCCTCTTTGTCCGTGTAGTACACATTGTATTAGATCTGTGCTCCAGCAGTGACACACACTTTATGTGGGGTCAGGCATTTTCTCTGAGGAACTGCTTTTTGTAAAAAACATGTCCCTTTGTTGAAACTAGAAAAAGGGTACTTCAGAATAATGTTTTCGTTTGTTGGAAAAATTTCCCAAATAATTTCTGTTGACTTCCAGCCATCACTGTCTGATTTCTCCAAAACATCTTTTTTATTATTATTATTATTATTATTGAAATGCCTCAATATCTGGAAATCAAAAGTTAATCAGTCTAAAAATATCTGAAAAGTTTGACATGAAAATGGAAATTATAGATATTATTCAATTGACATTATTGAAAAACCCCAAATTTGTGATTTGTGACTTTTTTTACATTTTCTTTTTTTATTCTAATTTAGAAGACATTTCTGAAATGTCAGAAATCTTGAGGGAAGGGAAAAATCGCATCCTACTCAAATCTAACGTTTACTGAGATACTGGTAGGTACTTTCCAAGCGTGAATAATACTAGGAGTTCAGAGAAAAATTGCTCTAATTAAAACCTTACTACACAAGATCAAGCTCAGGCACCCAAACACTGAAAAGGGGAGAATAAAATCAAACTGCCCCACATTGAGCTTCAGTCATGCTCGTTGTAGCCAGCATGTGAGGGTTCAAGTCACTGGGGCATAGTTTTAGCCTGTTTGGATTCTGATGTGGCTTAGTGACTTGTAGAAATAATTTTCAAAGTCCAGAAGGGACAGTGATCTTCCAGGGTAACACTATATTTTTGCATCCAATTTCTGCTACAGTTGTGTTCTATACATACGCTGTATTTGGCTTAAGCATGTCTTGAAGGTGTGCAGTCTTCTTTTGAAAATGAAGTTTGGAATTTTATTTCAGTATCTACCCAGGCACACTCTTAAGGGAAGTGTTTTTTAAGACAGGATTCTCTGGCTTTACCCTCCAGCCAGTGTTCCTTGCAATGCAATTCTTGTTTGGTCTACAAATGCTGTCCAGACCCAATGTCCTCTCATTCAAGAAATCCTATGATGAAACCAAGTGACCTTTTGATCTTTTTTTTTTTGTAAACTACAAATTGAGCTTCCTTTGTCCCTCACTCATTCACTGTCTTCTTCAGCTTTCAATCTTGTATCTTTCTCACTGTGCCAATATAATCTTTTAAAATATAGCAACCACAACTACGCTACCGTGGAAACTCTTGATATAGCTTTCTTCTTCCTTCTCCTCCTCCTCTGTTCTGTTTATAGACTCAGTAGTCATATTCATCTTTTCCCCACAGCTTTGCAGAGCTGATGCTCCATTGCCAGTCCCCTTCTGTACCACTTGAAATAGAAATGGACAAGTTTGATTCAAATGAGTAGTAACTTAGAAGGAATATCAGACAGGGTTGTTAAAAATGGCAGTTTATATTCATTTTAGCCAGTTAAATAGCAGTAGAGTCTAGGGCAGCTGGGATAAGTGTGGTTGCCTGAGAGCCTCCCAGGTCCCAGCCAGGCAAACAATTGATGGTTTGGGTGTATGGGGGAGGTGAAGTCAGAATTTTTAAGAAGTTTTTGTATCATCAAATGGGAACAATGTGGATTAGTATGGAACATATAAATGTATGAGTTTCATTAATTATAAGACAGAAGAGTTCCAGTGACAGCATTAGTCTGAGAGAGAAAAAGCTCTTCATGAGTAAAGCGGGTAGGCAATAATTTCTAATATCAATTAAAGTGAATAAGACAATGTTAAAAATAGTAAAAAATTAAAAATGTAGAACTGCATTTGAATTAGAGGAATGTAACCAATGTAACAAGTCACTTGTTCATCCATGCAAGATCAAAAGGAAAAAGAAAAACCTGTTTGCCGTATGGGGCAGGGTGAAGAGAAGAAGAAATATATAACAAGCTTAAAATCACTCAATCAATTAGTACTAAAATGTACAGCACTAGTGATGTTGAGGCCACACATCAAATCTGGTGTTCAGTTTTGAGCCCCTTGCTACAAGAAAGACATTGAGGTGCTGGAGTGAGTCCAGAGAAGGAGCTGGTGAAGGGTCTGGAGCACCCAGATAATAAATAGCCCATAATGGAAAGAAATTGTGTTCCATTTGCATTTGCGTTTCTGAAGTTGTCCAGAGAAAGCCAGAGAAATTTTTTTCTTCGTTTACTAGTGATGGCTGTTTTATTTTATGAATCTGTATTCTAGCACTAATTTTAAATCAGAAAGTAAATGACTGACTTGTAAACCTAAAGTGAGATTCAGCTGTCAAAACTGAGGTGGCTGAAGGTTGTTTTGGACTGTATTTCTGGTCACCTGAGAAAAGGAAGCACCTCCACTGCCAAATTTTCCTGACACTCAGAGGTAGATGACTGCTTGTTTCAAGTGTCAACAAGGGAAGTCAGGCTGAAAGTCAGATATCTGAAGCAATGTGAGGTAAATCCCATCCCACACATTCAATATGAAAAGTACTAAAAAGCACATCATAATACAGAAATATTCAAAACTTTCTATAGGTTTTTTTTCAGACAGGTAGCTATACAGGAATCTTCTTACCTACATCTACTATTTGTGTGTGATTAAGGTAAAACCTTTTGTATTTAGGAAAAGAAATTAATTTTTTCATTCTCATTCTTTTTTGCATGCCATGCTAACAGGGATTAGAAGAAATGAATTGTAGATGATGTGGTATCCAAACCCTTGTTTCGTTTCAGTGTGTTACACATTTGTTAATCTTAAAGACAAATAAGTTACAGGAGGTGACTCTAAGACCCTGCACAGAGACAGTGAGGCTGCCCACAGGGCATAATTCAGTCTCCAGTTCCAGTTTTGTAAGCAAAGAACTGCAACTGTGCTATCACAAAGACTCAATATGACTCTTGGAGCTGTAAATTAGAAAAGAAAATTGAATACATACAAAGTAAAAATAATTCAAACATGTGACTTCACTGTGGATTAAAAAATCAATTCTCAACATAAACTGGCATTCTAGGAGGAAATCAGAGGCTGATATTAGTGGTTTCTTCAATGCAAGCATTTCTAGATAACAATTATTTTAAGCATTTCAAGAAGGGATTGTCATCAACTAAACCTATCAAATCCTTCTGCTTATAAATTGGTCACATTTCATACTGACTGGAGCCAATACTGGTTTTCTTACACCATTTAGAGTGACGTACCAGTGTCATTTTTCCATTTATGCATAGGTCTGCCATGCATAGAGCATTTATATGATGTTCCGTCAGAGCTCGGGGTTGCACTTATTCACACGGTGGATTTTCAGGCCTTTGTGGATGTCACTGTGGTTATGCACGTTTGAAGGAGGGAGAGGCAAATGCAAGTCTCAGGAGGTATCTTTCCCTCTGTGCAGAAGGTCAATGCTTGAGTCAAATGTATGATGTTAGAGCTTCTTGCTCGTTGGGGTCATGTTTTGTTTGCTATTTTCCGTGTAAATGCATGTAGGGGTCAGTACGTGAGCAAGGTTACAAGTGTGTCTCAGAATCTAATATAAAGTAGTTAATTGAGTCCTTTGCTCTAGTGTGCCCAACAGGCTGTGTGAGGAGATTTTACAACCTGACAGAAAAGAAAAAGCTGAGCTTTGCTGGTTAAATTCTGCAGTATTTTGTGGGGATCTGTGGATCTTTCATATGCATGGAGGAAACACACACCCTAAAACTGAGATTCGCTTTAAGAGTGGAGGTTAAATCTTCAGTTCCCTTGAAATGACACAAAACCTCTGACTAATTGCCAACTGGAGAACTTATTTGAGTATATTTATTTTTTAATGGGAGATTTTTTTTCTGTACTTAAGTCAACATTCTGCAGATAAGTATCTTCTTTTAATGCAAAATTTAGGGGTTCGCAAGTAACCCAGGAGAACAAAGAGCTAAACCATACCCCAGAAAACATGTGGTAGCCCTTCTTTATTGGATGATTTTTGATTTGTTCCAGATTTGAAAGCTGACACATGTAGGTTGTTCTGTGTGCTCATGCTAGTTCCAGTGCTCCATTAGACAGAATCTGCTGTTAATATTTCAACACTGTTGACATAATAATTTTTGTGCTTTACCAACTCCCTGTGTTGTCTCTCAGTCACTTCTAAATCTAGGATCTCAAAACAGCAGGAAGTTTTGCTGATTAAGGAAAACAGATCTGTGAAACCACAGCCAGTTCCCAATACGCTGTTCTTGTGAAAGTGTTTTCTTTTATTTTATTCTACTAGATAATCTCCAGTGCAACAGTTTAGCTCTAAAACTAGCAGTGGTCATATTACACCTTACTTTTCATATGCAAATATTTAAATTTTCAGATGTCATTGTTCATACATGAATTTGGTGATGAAAGCAGAATGTTTTGTAATTCAGACTCTCATAAATGGATTGAAGTGCAAGAATTCTGTGACGAGATTAAACCAGAAGTGAAATTACATTTTATCTAACAAACAAGCACATACTTTGCCAACTGCAGAAAGCATTCCCCTCCTCTGAGAATTTTATCAAGGCTATTGTACATGTTCAACAATTCTGCTTACTGCTGCATCACAAAAAGCCTTTAACTATTTCACCATTGCTACCAATGCCCAGCAATAACAGTAGATAAGAGCACTGCAACTGAGACTTCAGTGTTAGAATAGAACTGAAGGAAAGCAATTATCCTGCATCCTTTTTGCTTTTAACTGTCATTTCTGATTCTAGGAACTTGGGTGAAAATCTGCAAATTGGTGGTTTCATAGAAAACCAAAGCTGCAATGGGGAAAAAAAAATGTACAAAGCAATCCGTCGTTGTACTGTATATGTCACTTGTAAAAATGAACCTAAAGTGAACGTAATTATACAAGTGTTTTCAAACAGCCCCATGTCATTCCCCCTCCTGTATCTCCTCCCTTCCACATAAGCACACTCCATCCAGAGTTGCCAGGATACTGTGAGAAAGGCTGTTTTTTCAGGGCTCCCAGCTGTGACCAGGTACAGAACTGTGACTGCTTTGGAGAGGGCTTCTCTTCCTGGTGTTTCCATGTTGTGTTGGCAGGCTCAGGAGATGTGCGTAAGAAGCACCTCCACAAGCACTCTCAGGCTGAGGTACCTCAATACAGGAGAATACTGGACCACGTGCTTCTTGAGATTGGCTCCTTCCGTGTCTTTCATGGAATGTGAAATGTGTCTTTCACACTTGTCTCAGATAAGCTTCACTGGCCTTGAGACTACCTAGCATTTATGGCTCTTGAAGGAGCAAAAAGAACGTGATGACACCAACTACTCTTTATCCCCAGCAGTGCACAGAGATCCAAGTGATGCTCTGGACTCATTTGTGGAGACAAGTCCCAGACTTGTCTGGTGGTAAATATGGATTTTGATGCTATTGGGGTTTTTTCAGCACAGTCTTATTTTTTTATTTGGAAAACTTGATTTGTCCAATTCAGGAAACTTTCCTAGGGACAGGATGCTGTTCTATGATCCCAGAGCAACTAGCAGACTGAAGTAAAACTGAAGGAAATAGAAATCTCTGAATCTGGTTTTACTCCAAATATTTCCAACACAAAGTTTTTATAATCAGAGTATTACACATGCATGCTCACACTTCAGGAAATATGTTCTAGAAATCAGTAAATCCCAGTTCTAGAAACTATAGGGGACAAGCAATTACATAAGGAATACAGACAGATACCATGTAAAAGGGACTGAATTGGTCTATGGGTGACTCAGCTGTGAATGGGAATGGAAAGATAACTTTATGTCTTTATATAGCATTTTTATGACTAACACTTGTATAATCCCTTTTTTATGTGACCAGGGAAAATAGAACTACCTACTTCATAAAACTAAAATTTGTACTTTTTGTGAAATGGTCCTGGATACAGTTTTACTCTCGTCTGGTTTTTGCTGAGAATACAGGCCTCTTTTTTCACATTCTGTATTACAACCCTTTGACATTGTCCTGCTATCTTATACACAAAAGGTCTGTGTGGCCTGATAGATCCATGCAGGTGGCTGCAATCTGTAAATACACACATCACTTATACAGACAACAACAGCAGAGGCACTGACAAAAGGGATAAGAACATTTTTCCTCCCCTTTTCATTTGTCCTAAGATGTGACTCAGAACTGAAATTCACATGGCTAAATTGTTTTACAGGAATTTCACTTCTCTTTTCTCTACTTTGTCTTTTGATAAGTGGAAGTAAATTCCCAACCCCAACCAGCTAGAACATCTGTTTGCTCAGCTGTCTCCAGTGTGCTAGCAATGCACTAGCTCAGTGTCCACCTTAGCTGCACTACTCTGAAATCTTCTGCCTTGGACATGGCCAAGGGCAGCACACTAAGAGCCAGTGGGAAACCACATTAAACTCCCAAGTCCTGTGATCAAGCCTGACTTGCTTTGTGGCCCTCTAAGCTGTGTATGAACTCGAGGGACTATGACAGGACAAGTTATGTGGGTGAATCACGTAGAATATGCCCTGCCACTGTCCCCCTCAGCCTGTCTGGTTTTGTAGTAGTATCACGTGGTCAGCATCAAGGAGAGTGTTTGTTTATAGGTCTCTAAAAAAGTGTGTCATGAGACAAGGACTGATAGCATTATGTTTTTAGGGGCCCCCACACATCATTACTGGCAGCTTAATCCTTTAAATTCTAAGCTCTCTATGCTGTTTCAGCACCAGTGTCACCTCTGACCCGAAGGGGACAGAGGAACCCCAGCTCATGCCAAAGCCTTGGTCTTGGAGCCAGAATGTCTCCCCAGCCCAGTACGTGCTGTAGGCACTCTCAGAGAGAGGTGAGACCTATCCCAGTGCCAGCAATGCTTCAGGTGAAGAAACATGAAAGATTTGGAATTAGCTTCTTGCACTGCCTAGCGCTAAAGACAGGAAGCTGCTTCTTGAAATGTTTCATTAAAAGTCTGTTGTTTTTTGTGTAGTAGAGAAAAACCTTGCCCTTTCCTTCTTTTCTCCTTTGCCTGACCTTTTGGCACTGTTCCTATCTCCTTGAGGAGGCAGCTGGGAGGTAAGATGTTCGGCTGGTGCCTGTTTTTCCCTGATACTGTTAGGACTTGATGGCCTGCGCTTGCCCTGGTGGGAGGAGCCCTGAACTTCACTTCAAAAATGAGTGACCGGCTCTGGATGTACCTTATGTTCTGTCCTGGTTTCAGCTGGTATGGACTTACTTTTCTTCCTGGTAGCTGTTACAATGCTGTTGTTTGGACTTGAGAATAATACTGATAACACACTGATGGTTTCGTTGTTGCTAAGCAGTGCTTACTTCAAGTCCAGGACTTTTTCAGTTTCCCGTGTTCTGACAGAGAGCAGGTGTGAAACAAGCTCAGAGGGAGCATGGCCAGGACAGTTGTCCTGAACTAGATGAAGGGATATTCAATACCACACAACTTCTTGCCTAGAATACAAACTGGAGGGAGTGGGCTAGGAGGTGCCAGTCACTGTCTGGGACCTGGTTGGATGTCAGTCAGGGGGAGTGAGCTACTGTACTCTGCATTACTTGTCCTTCCTAGCTTTTATTCCTCTCTCTCTTCCCCCTGTCCTCCTCTTCCTTCATTACTGTTACTACTATAATTATTATTATTATTATTAATGATAGTAGTAGTAGTAGTATTTTACTTTATTTCCATTATTAGATTGTTCTTATCTCAACCCAAGGGTTTTACCTCTTTCTGATTCTCTTCCACACCACAGCAGGGAGTGAGTGCCCAGCTGCATGGTACTTAGTTGCTGGCTGGGTTAACACATCTACACTAGGCTCTGTGTCACGGAATGTTACTTGTGAACTCCAAACCCATTCAAGTGAAATAACACAGTCACAAGCTGACATACAGCAGGGGAGCCAGTGCTGCCCTCTGCTCTGCTCTGACCAACCTGCTATTGCATGTCCACCTAAAAAAAAGATATTGTTGCTACTAGCACGTTACGACACCCTGAGGTGACCAAGACACCCTTTGCTGCAGAGAACGCCTGGTGGCAATCCTCAGTTCTGCAGCCATTGGTTTGTAAACTCATCTGCGATACTCCTTCCTTGGTGAAGTGTGGGTTAATCCTGCCAGTGAGATGCAGTCTCCTGAGGGCTGTTTGGGGACATCTCTTGGCAGACATCTCTTGGCATGCTCTAGGTCCGTGTAGAGGCAGGAGAAGAGGTTTGGAGCACTCCCTGCTGTCTCCTGTGTGCTAGGACTCAGTCCTGCTTGACAGGACCCAAAACCGGGCTGAGGTCTCTTGCCCCCACTTCAGAGGCAGCCAGACAGGGCCTGTATGGAGAAGTTTGCTGGTAGATAAAGTGACACAGTTCTCTGGAGACATTAATTCATTTCACTGTGGGTGTGTGCAAATGTGCTCTGCAGTTGGTGACCATATCTGTATATTCACAGACATGGTTTAATTAATCCTCTTATGGACAGAACATACCGTGGCATTAAGAGAGCAAATATTTTTAGCTTGTATAAGGAGTCAGTCCTGCCCACTCACATTAAATCCTTTAGAAGGCAACTTATGTACTGCAGGTTAGCTAGGATGACACAGGAGACTGAGGTTTAGATTATAGTAATTAAAACTTCTTGGGCTAAGGAAGCCCTGTGTGAAGGGAGAAGACTTGGTGACTTCACCTTTTAGAGAAAAAGAACAACTATTTTGCAATGTGCAGGTCCCCTCCCTGCCCTCAGGGCAGAGGTCTTACTGCTTTTGATTGTGACTTTTATAAAGGTGTGAAAATAAGCCACATTAACTGCTGAGTTCCCATGGATGACACTGATAGAAGCAAATTGAAAGGAGAGAGGCAGAAAACACCTTGAGATAGGCAGGATTTTATATAAGAATTATGAACAGCATCACTCACCTCTTTTTGTTTGTCAGACAGATTTGTGCCACTTCAAAATAATTAGGACAACAGCACACATGAATTTTTAATAACTGTGCAAGTCTTAGAAAAAAATGAAAAGGAAAACTGAGTTGCCCTTTGCCCCCTCTCAAAGAAATTGCAAACTCCCAACAGAATGTCTGCTGCTCATTTACCTTTATGTGCATGATTTAAGTGTAGAAAAACCCTATAAGGACACCTGCATATTCTTTCTTGATTACAAATAATACTTTTACTGATGCTTCATGACTTTTAGAATCAAAATAAATTCTTGCCCTGAAGTTCATACTTTGCTTCCCCAACTCTGCTAAGTTCTAGTTTCTGGAAGAAGGATGTAACATTGCCTGTGAGGTCAAGGAAGGTGTATAGAGGGGTGGGCAAAGGGAGGGGCAGTCTTACAAATACCTGGAGGAACATTGAGGCATGGCAGATACTGGGCTGAAAGTCTGTTGGAGGAACAGTATTCAGAAACTCATATAATTGAGATTTTTATTACTGTTTCTGTTGCAAGAAACTTTCTTTAAAGCGTTTTATGACCATTTCCTCATTCAGGACATACAAACAGCTCTTGGTGAGAAAATAGTTTTCTTAACGTAATATTTCTTTGGGATAGAAATTCAAGCAAATATTGGGATAACGGACAAACTGAACTGATGCTTTTATAAGAAAAGGATATTAGTAATGGGATTTAACTCACTTACTGTATCAAGGAAATAGCTGTTAATGTTTTGGCATATTTACTTTTTTGCTGTTATTTTTAAATCGAGGAAAACTAATTTTATGCATCCCTGATCAGGATAAAGTACATTTTTGACTTAAATCTATGTGTTGTGCAACTTAAACACTTGCCTTTGGAACAGATCATATATTTCTAGTTGAAAGTTAAAGGCAGCTTATCCTAACTCACATGTGTAAACATTCACATCAATCTGCCACGTACACAGCAGCCGGTCTTAACGAGCCTTTTGAAGCTTCTTTGTTTTGTCTTTTCCATGCCATCCACTCCCCAGCCGCAGAAATTTTCCACCTCTCCTCATCCTTGCTCCAAATGAGATGGGAATCAGAGGACGAGTCAGAGAAAAGGTGCAACTGCATCTAAAGTTCCCTTTTGCCTCACTGAAGGTGCCTTCCAGTTTGCTTCCTGATACGCTACAGTTTCACCTTAGAAGCTTCTCTGGACCACTCCTATCCCTGCCTGTGTACACTCTGTGCCCACCCCTTTCCAGCAGCCTCTCAACTAAGCTGAAGTAGGGGAGGATGTGGGAATAATGGCTCGTTGCCATCAAATGGTTCAAGGAAACAAGACTGGGGAAAGACACAGGCACCTGTACCTCAGTGCACCTTTCCATTTGGTTCTTGCGTGCCCTGGGGACCTCCTCCCTGCCTCCTCCATGAGCACAGATCAGCTGAGAGCTGAGTTGGTGAGGCAGCCTTTGAGATGGGCACCAGAGGTCAGACTTACAGCAGGACAGAGGAAAGAGCAGAGAATCACCTCAGGGAAAGCGAGAAGGGCTCAACAGGCACCTTTATTGAACGTGTGCTGCTCTGTTAGATGGTGATGCTTCCTGTCAGCATAATGCCTATAAAGAGTCTCTCATCCCAAAACCAATCTCTTCTTCTCAGGAACATTGTCTGCCTTAACAAGAGAGAATTCATCTCCTCAAACCCAGTTCCTTTTAAATCTGTAGCCTATCATGGCTGCAGCAACTCCTCTGCTGTTATTTGTTTGCATTCTGCTGAATTGCGGTAGATTTCAAGTTTCAGCTGCTAAAAATTAAGTCCTTCCTCAATATTGATGGGATTACTTCTGGATGGTCCTGGAATAATATCCTGGAGTGGCTCTGACTAAAGATCTGCCACCATTATCTTCTGCAGGTTTGATATTAAAAAACTGTTCAGTCAAAGCAACCCTTGGGCAGGCTGCATGGTCAGTTTAATTGCTTTTTTTCTTTCAGTACGCATTTTGAACAGCCACTGTGAGATAGATCTTTTAATTGTGTTGAATATCAGCTGAGTAATAAAATACATGAGAAAAAGACTTTGAAAGTGTCAGGGATTCACTAATGGAAATTAAAACAATATGCATCTCTAGTTAGTGCTGAGTGAAGTATCAAACATCTGGTGCAGGCTATTATAGAGGGGAAGCCAAATGAGAAAGGCAAATGTGCAGTCTCAGCTGCAGAGGCTGGAAGGAGACAGCAGGTAAATGCCATTTGGAGGCATCCCTCATCACTCCATACTGCTCCTTGGAAAGCCGAGAGCTTTTCTGACGGACTCTTCATCTCCGGAGCAGAGTGTATGCAGAGCAGGGAATTGGCAAATGGGCTGGAGATACTGGGGAAGGGACCTGGCTATGGGGAGCAGAGAGAAAAAAAAGGAGCAGAGAGGGTTAGTTACATGTGCAGGGATCAGATGAGGAGGCAAGAGGGATCCCAGGTTGATTCAATTTGCTTTCCATTGTGGGAATTAATTAGTTGATTGGGAGAGAAGAAAAGCTCACTAGAGGTGCTTCAACACAGGGTAGTCAGCGAGAAACAGATGCTTCCTAAGGAATGGCTCTGAGCCTGGCAGCCTCTAATCTGGGCACTGAAGAGTACTTATAGTACATCCCCATCAAAATTAATTTGTTTTCCTGGTGATGATTGTTCAGGGCTCAAGGGTTTAGATCCTGTTGTTTAGCTCCTGCCACTAATTAAGGACATCTCTTCAGTGTGAGATACTCTGGAAACAGAGTAGATACAGGTACAGATCCAGATAGATACAGATGAGGAATTCCAGCATTCCTCTGGCCAACTGTTTTCAGATTCAGGGTACCTACTTCCAGCTTCACTGAGGTTGCAGGGCATGGCTCAGGTCCAGAAGCAGGCAGATTATGAGGATGTCCATACTCAATGGAGCCAACACACACTGCAAACATAGGGCTTCCACATTTACTCTTCTTATGTTTTCACACTGCAGGCTCCAATACATGCAGTCCTGTAGAGAGATAGTAACTATGGAGATAGAAGCAGTGGGAGATACCTTAAACCTCCGGAGGTGCAGCAGGTCCAGGCAGTGTTTTGAACTGCTTGGAAAATCCTCTTCTAGCCCAGGTCTACTTGGCATGGGGAGCACGTGCACTTACAAAACGTCACAGCTTCACACCAGCCAGTTCCAAGAACCTGCATTCTCCCCGAGGCCCTGCAATTTTAAAACACTTGAAATGTATTTGTATTGTGTTTAGCCTCTCCATTTTCACATCAAAGGAGCCTGTCAGCAATTTGCTGTGGGGATGGGTCCTGTACAGAAACACTGGAAAATCACCTGCCATCTTTGTCAGCTCCGTGCATAACAACAGCTCGGTGGTTCTTCCTCTCAGGACAAGACAGAGCTGTAGCAGGAGCACCTAATGCTGTGTGTCTTTAGGGTGTCTGTAGGTGCTGGCTGCATCCCCCCAGCATTCAGCTTTTCCCTTTTAGGCAATGTCAAACTAGACAGGCAGCCCACACAGTAATTTTGTCTCCTGGGAATGTGCAGACTGGCTTCTGTGTGCCACAGGTCTGACCCAGAATTTTTCTAAGGGCCTGTTCATTGTAGCTGGAAATGCTTTAGAAATAAAGCCAGGTTTTTTTAGTGAGATCGTGATGGAAGACTAGAAAATTCCTGCCCTTTTGTTCCTCTGTGGAGGAGGACAAACTTGAACTTCAGTGATATCATCTATTTTGTTGCCTTGTGGAAAGTACAGCAGACAGCTCCTGGTTTAAACTTGCTCTATTCCCACCTTTAAATCACTCAGATTTTGAAAGGATTCTTTCCAAGAAACAAGCTTCATGTTACTATGGGGAAAATTTTAAGAAAGTGCCTATGAAGTAGTGTTCAAAAGAGTTTTATGAATCTATAACACTCATGTTAAAGTACCTTTGAAATACCAAAGTTTGTGGGCAAAATAAAAGCATTTTTTCAGTTTCTTTAACAAAAGGGTAATCACATTTAAATTCACAGCAGGCCTTCTATTCCTTTAGGTTTTTTACATGAATGTATGCTGAATTAAAAGATCAATGATGGTGTCATTGCACATAATTTGCAAACAGCTTTGTGAGATGTTTATCGCATTTTGTGTAAGTATTTTTGCATGACCCATGTATTCAATGTGGGTGAGCTGTGGGAAGAGAAGGAGTATGACAACTCTATAATATCCATACAAAAATAAGAGTAATAGGCCAAAACTAGTTATTCATACCTTGAGAAGAGCAAGAAGAACTTATTTACTCTTTACAAGTCTGATTCATTGTTTTCCGTTCTCTGAAAAATGTCTAGCTGAAATGCTTACTTCAATCATGACATTTTTACTGTGTTCTGATCCTGAATTTAAAAAAGAAGTAAAACTCTGCACATGCTAACACGATGTAATTTTGCTGGATATCATGTTTACTCACGGCCTTTCTCAGCCATTACTTTTATGGGCCTTACAGGTAACCAGACCCTGAAAGGGTGTCCATGCAAGTATCTCAAAATGTTAGTCAAATTCCAGAAGACCAAAACTGGTCACACAGTTACGTTTTATCAACTTCAGATAAATATTAAAATAACAAGCAAGTTTCCAGTTCTCCAGTTCTGGCAGACAGACTGCCAGCTCCATCATTTGGAGCACATCCATGTGTGCCATGCATACTTCCCAAAAATGCAACCTGGTTTATCACAATTTAATTACGTGACTAACCTGACTCAACCAAGTAGCCAGTAATTTTCAACATTAACTGACAAGAACTCTCTCTCTGTCACCTATTTAACCATAATTAGTTCACATGATACTGGATGTTAAGTTCCTCAGAAGAGTCAGTCAAGCAGAGCATTGTGTTAGCTAGTTTGAATTTTGGCTCCACATTCAAAGGAAAACTGATGTCTAATCAAGAAAACACATACACAGTGTTTCTCTCATTTCTCTTGTGCATGTTATAAGGTTTCAAACTGACACATTCATTTGAGACCACGCTAATCAGCACTCTATTGATTATGTGAAAACATGCAACATGCTTGAATGTCAGTGAAGGCAAAGAAATTCCCTGTATACAGTGCAACTTTGAGAGTACGAGTTTCTGGAGTAACGACATCTATGACAAGGTGGCTTTATTTCTAAAGCATTGCCAACAACAATGAACAGGCCCTTAGAAAAATTCTGGGTCAGACCTGTGGCACACAGAAGCCAGTCTGCACATTCCCAGGAGACAAGATTGTTGTAACAGGTCACTTGCCTAGTTTAACATTGCCTAAAACTGAAAAATTAAAATCTGAACGCTGAGGTGGTGCAGCCACTGCTGTCCCTATAGACACACAGCATTAGGTGCTCCTGCTACAGCTCTGTCTTGTCCTGAGAGGAAGAACCACCGAGCTGTTGTTATGCACCAACGGGTTGTTATGCATGGAGCTGACAAAGATGGCAGGTGATTTTCCAGTGTTTCTGTACAGGACCCATCCCCACAGCAAATTGCTGACAGGCTCCTTTGATGTGAAAATGGAGAGGCTAAACACAATACAAATACATTTCAAGTGTTTTAAAATTGCAGGGCCTCGGGGAGAATGCAGGTTCTTGGAACTGGCTGGTGTGAAGCTGTGACGTTTTGTAAGTGCACGTGCTCCCCATGCCAAGTAGACCTGGGCTAGAAGAGGATTTTCCAAGCAGTTCAAAACACTGCCTGGACCTACTGCACCTCCAGAGAAGAAGAGTTTAAAGGATTGTGGCTCATAAGCACCTGGTCATTGGCTCTGAGTGATGGAAAAAAGGGCGCAGTGTGTGAGAGGTGAATCCTGTTTGCCCTCCTGTTTGATATGTATGCAAATGGAGGAGACAGGGTGTGGTCCTGCTCAGACCATGCTCCCTGACTGTTCTTTACACCCCAAGAACACAAGACAGTACCTCAGTCTGCTAAGCATTTGACTTCATTTTGGTAGAGAGCAGAAGACCTTTGAGGATGGCTCAGGAATTTTACTGTGCTCAGGTGAGCTTGGGAGTGGCCAAACTATCCAGTCACACATGATCAGTTCCTGTCTCCAAGATCAGGTGGTTTCTGTGTCTTCATCCCTCTGTGTCTCAGTGCAAGGAATATAAAGTGGACCCAAGCTTTCTTGTAGCTCGGAGATCATTATCTGTAAATGCAGCATTTGAAATGGAAGGAGCCAGCTGGGGGCTGAGGAAGGTTAAACAGCATTTTTTCATCTGTGGTGCTGGTAAGACACAAGATGTAGTCAAGAGTTTTAGCATGTTCTCATGTTGGCCAAATACAGATTAAAAGGGATTCAAGCTCTTCATATCTCCTTTTGGCAGGGAAATTACATGTTTTACAGGGAAAATATAATGGTTTGAAATTGCATATACATATAAAACTGTGAATTAAAAATTACTTATTGAAAACATGTAAAATAATAATATAGGGAAAACTGAAGTTACTTCCACTTGTCAGAAGTCACCTTGCTGGCTTGTTAGAATCTGTTGTGTCGGGTGGTGAGCGTTCCTCCTGTGTCCAGATCTATCCACACTTCATTTTGGAGTGTGTGAACTGTGAAGCTGAAGTCCTGCAGTGCAACTGGGCACTGACTCAAGGATTCGATGAGTGTTTATGTGGAGACTGTGTGTTGCTGGAGACTTCAGCTGATTTCCATCTGCTGCAGATAAGGGGCTTCCTAGGCATGCTTCATGAGGCAGGTTACCATAGCACCAGGCTCCTCAGATGTAGTATCATGTTGTTTCACTTGTCTGAGCAGGACCAAAGAAGTGATGTGTATATTATATTGTGTTTCTCAAAGTAGTCATCTCTAGTCTTGTACAAAACAATCAGTACCCAGAAATCATGGATATTGTGCCATTGCTTAAGGATAGAAACTGGGAGAGGAGGTTCTGCCATTACTTGTAAATGATGATGAGTCTAGAAGTGACAGTGGCATTGATCAAAAGTGAGCTTCAGTGAGCCAAAAAATGTAAGATCAGGTAAAGAAGCTACACCAGATTCTTACAAATTGCAGTTAAGACATCTTTTCGCACATGTAATTTCTGTCAGGCTCATGGGAGTTAATGGAAAAATCTCTGCTGCGCTGGAGCTCAGTAAAGAAGCAAAAAAAAAAAGAGTTTCTACCTGGCAGTAGAAATTTCTGTGACCATAAGGTCACTGGAAAACACAAATAAGTTTTGAAATAAGCCCTATTTTGGAACTTCTTCTATTCTACCCTAGATTTGTGACCGATGACTACTTTTAGAAAGACGATGCTCATATTCTTAACAAATTGCTGACATTCCCCTTTTATGATACAGTTGAACTGTTCAGTAAAAGCAATGATTTCACCTTGTATATATATATAATAAATGTACCTCTAAAGGTTACAAGTGGTATAAATGTTCATCACTACCCCTTGTATGTTTCATATTAGGGAGTCAAAATCATATCATCCTGACTCCTTTTTTTTCTTGTCTTGAATTTCATTCTGATTTTAATGCAATCCTTCTTAAACCCCACCAAAACCAACTAATTTTAGGATATTATGATTTCAATGTCATTGTTTTGAGCATACTAATACATGAATCTGTGTAGCCAATGGATCAAGGACAGCTGGAGGCCAGGCTAGTGGTAGGGCCAACTGTAACACAGGTCACAGGTCAAAGGTCCATGCAGGAGACCTGGCTGACCATGGCCTTGGTATGACACAGCCCAAACTGGGCTGGGGGCTCAAGTGAGACTGGTCAGGGCAACCAGTCCCCACCTCCCAGGAGCCCCCAGGGACCAGACCGTATCTTCCTATTCCATACCACGTTTGCTACTGACCTTGTTCAGCAAGAGGCTTTGTTAAACAAACACTCTCAAAAGAATGGGCCAACATTTCAGCTGCAACTGAATGTTAGGAAGCAATGCTTTATTTGAACTTTTCTGCAGTAATCATTATTTCTGCAATAATCAAAGCTAAGTAACAGCAATATATGAACAGCAGGTTAAGCCTTTGTCTCCTTAGAGAATCTAAGAAAGGCTTGTCACAGTTTGCTGTGGTGTCTCTAGCTGATTAAACAAAGCCTTCGAAGTGTGGGTTCTGAAACTTAAAAAAAACAATCTTAAGATAATTCACTGAAAGAATAATGGATACAATGTTAATTGCAGCATGACTATATATGCTACAATTACACCAGGAGGGATTATCATTCAAATGGGAAATATGAGGCATGTAGAACTTCAGTCATGACATATTGTACATATCATGGCCCAAGCAACTGAATAGTATTTGACATTTTTCTGCCCATATCTTTATCTCTTTCCCTTTGCTTGTGCTTCTGTTTTATCGTATACCAGGTCTTTCTCTCAGTGTCCAGAATGTATCATGAGTGCAGAAAAATACTGATGTAATCTTGATTTCTGTAGCAATATACGCCATATCTAGGAACAAACTGTGTGACAATGAATGCAACATCTAAGGAAGTATTGTATTTCTAAATGTTATATATAAGTATATGTGTGGGAGGTGGCTTTGAAATTTAGACTACTCCAGCAGAACAAAAAAGTCTGAGTGATGCTATTTGCATTCATGCTGTTTCTTTTTTTTTCTTTTGTCTTTTTTTTTCTTGTTTGTTTTGTTATCACTGTTTTTATCCTTCCTACTAAGGAACTGACTTCCACCTTGCTTGTAAAATTGATTATGTTCTACCCCTGGAACCATTTAAATTAGTTGTGCTGGGGGCCTGAAATAAAATGCTATTATAGCAGGAGAAAATTCTCAAGGCTTCATGTCCTAAGCTAATAACAAGTCCTGTCAAACTAAAGCCTATCCAACCCTTTTAGTCTAAACAAATACTCCGGTTTCAGTTTCAGAAAACATTTGCCATTTGAGCAAAATTGGTTTGGTTGTTAGGACATTTTTAAGCAAAAATAGGGACCAGGAAGGTTCCTTTCAAAGGCAAAATCAATGGAATAAATGACATTAATGTGTGCAGCTGCAGTCTAGTGCATATGACAGTATTAAACATTTTTGCAATAAAAAGCCATCGGCCTGGAACAGCTCGACTTTCTAAGCTGATAACATTTTACTGAGAAAATAACTTTAATAATCCCCCTGAACATCATATGCATGCACAAATTATTAGATTAGACTGTCCTAGTTATTTGGTTATTACAAGGCTTCTGCAGGAATCACACCCAAGCCACAGGAAAACACCGATTAAAAAATTCCAAAGCCTAAAGATAATTACTAGAGGGAAATCAGTGATTAAACAATAATATTTAAAATAAATGGCAGTGTTGAAAGGCTTTTCCAAAATGTGTTTTAATAATGTTTGTCTCTGTTAAGCCTTGGAGATAAACAGACAAACCAGTATAAAACATGGGAACTTCTCTTCCAATTAAAAGGCTGTTCACAGCAAGAAGGAGGGCAGAATGAATCAGGGAAACCTATGACTTTGTAGTTTCTGAATTGAACCCCCAAGTTAATTGGATTCTTCTCCCCTGTATTTCTGTCCCCCCTTCCTCCTCCTTTGAATGCGTGACCTGGTTCTCAAATCAATTTGGCCAGCAGGTATCCTTTATCATAATGCCCTCTTCAGTGGGCAGAAATGGATGCTTCCAGAGAGTTAGTTCATACCTATGGCCAATCAACATCTAAAGCAGGTGGGTTGAAGTCTCCCCTGGAGCTCCCTATCTGTTCAAATGGTGAGCTGAATCCTACCCCCATCATTCACATGGCTGAAGACCTTTCCTCAGACAGCAGCTGTAGCATTATTGAAAGTTGAACAGATAGCAAATAAATTACCAATCAAATAAACTGCTTCTTCATTCTAGCCAGTGAGTGACAATATATAAGGGGCAACTAAGGCATAGCTCCTTTCTTCCTCTTCATTGGAACAAAATTCAGGAATTTTGCTTTCTTTTCTGTGCAGCAGAACAGTTCCATTTGAGCTTTAAAAGCCCTTCTCTTCCGAGCCCTGCTTGTGGCCTACTGTACATATTGTAGGAGGTAGAAGAGATGCACTAATATCCTGTCAGGCTTGGGAAGGCATTTAAGGTGTATTTCCCTCTTCCTTGATGAGTGCCAGTACCACAAAGCTTCCAACAGAAAGATGGGCATGATTTTGTTTTACTATTCCTGCAGTTACTGAGGCATTTCTTTAAAGGACCCAAGGCTCTCAGTGTGTGCTTGGTGGACTCTGAATAAACTCCTGTGCGTAGTCCTTGTATGTTCTCGTTGTAGCTCCTGAATCGTGTTTGACCCAGGCTGGAGCTGGATACCTCCCTGCACATAGAAGGAGGGATTCTGGGCATGAGCAGAACTCAGCTGCCCAGAAAATGTTGAAGTTAAACAGTGAAGGACCTACTGAACTTATCTCCAGAGCTAAGCAGCAGCTGAACAAGGGCAAAGTGTTTGGACTTAAGCACTTAGATCTTTTCTGTATCTGTGATCAAAGGGATTGGATAGAGAGGAAAGATGAAATAAACACTCCCCTCCAGTTAATTTTTATCCCTTTATACAGCTACTGGGTGGAAAAGAAAAGAGTAAATACTTCGGAGAACTGGGTTGTTAAGGCCAAGAGGGGAACATTGCTTGAGTCGAGTTGAAAGAAAGAACATACTATGATACAGCAAATTACTTTACAGGCCATTGGACCTAATGCAGCCATGAGAAATCACCTGCCCTGCAAAAGTGGGTTATTTTCCTCAGGAAAGAGATTGTGAGGTTTTATTGTAGCAATGGAAAATCAGTGCCAATGCACCTGCTGCGTGGCAACACCAGTGCCAAGAGGAAGGTTGACTTTCAGCCTTTCTGAAGATATATTGAGGAGTACTCAAAAAATAACAGCCCTCAGATAAGAATGCAGAGAGCTTCCCAAGAGCTCAGCAGATCCTCTGTGGAGAGCATTCTGTGCAGGAATAGCTACTGCCAAACGTGCAGGGCAGCTCTGATAGTATTCACTAAGGATAAGAAGCTTTTCCTGAGGATGCTTTGTGCACCCCTTCCTCTGGTAAAAGCATGTTAATATTGACTGAATGGCACTGATGGATTTTGATGGGATGTGCATGAAAAGAAATGTGGTGAGCATATTTGTTGGAGAACCAAGTCCTGCTTGTGGCTTTTTCTATGCTCTTCTGCAGTTATTTGGCAGCTGGGGATGTTAAACAGATGTGGGTTTGTTAGAAACAGCAGGCTCTGTCGGCTCTGTTCCTTTGCTCCCCTCCCACCTTAACACCACTTAATGTGATGTTTGTGCCTAGGGTATGTCCTGTGTGAGTGGGACTGAGTGACTGTGATGCCCTTCCTCCTTGCTGCCCTCACAATTCAGATTGGGGCTGGGCTCCTCTGGCACACAAAGCATGTTAGAAAAGCAGCCTTTAAATTTTAATTTCCATACTTTAAAATGTTTTTATGTAGGAGTTTTCTGCACTTAAGCTTCCTGATGTGCAATCAATCAAAGTCATGGCTGCTGAAATAACATTAGATCCAAGGTACCCTTTAGGCAGAGTAAGTGTTGCAAAATTGACAAATATGTTTACAAAATAAACATTGTATTGTCAACTTAAGCAAAAATCTCTCTTGCAGCTGCATATGCTGGAACATTTCCTGTGCCTTCCCCCCACCTTACCCACAAGTATGGCCTACTCTGAAAAAAACCTAAATCTGTTTTAATTTCTCTTCACTGCTTCTTATTATGTCCAAAACCAAGCTGACAGCAACAGCCAAGAAGGAGTGGGCACTACTATTGCACATTTTTTCCCTGTCTATCTCCCGTTCTCCTCCTGATGTGTCTGGCAGTGATACAGATAAGCATTTTCTGCAAAATCCCGGTTGTAGTATGTTAGTGTGATGCAGGGTGTCCTCAGGAAAATTCTTGTGGTTTTAGGCAGTTCTGTGGAACAGTCAGCAGTGTGGATTCGGGAAGGACAGTCTGAACTCTAAAACATGGATCAAGATTTCATTCAGAGCTCTGCCACTGGCCCCTTCGGAAAACCTGGGCAATGTACCTACCATATACACACCTTAACTTCCCTGTTTGTAAAATGGAGCTAAGAATATTCCCTACTTTGAACACCCCCTTTGAGAAGCAGGTGGATTAGCTTCTTTAAGACTCCTCATTAAGATCTTTCAGAAGAAAGAGGCAGAGAAATACTCATTTTTTGAAATACTTGTAATTTGAAATATTCCTTAGTCTTTGAGTCTCATTAGATGCAATCTATTCTCTGTTAACTTGTGATGTTCCATGCAAAATAGTTCTATAATTTTTTTTTGTTTATTTTCTATTTCCACCATAATTGCAAGTGATTAAATGTCAGTTAATATGAGAAACATTTAACAGGGTCCACCAGCCAGGCAAGTACTTCCCCACAGCTCTAAATAATGATGGAACGAGTGTAAGTGAAATTTCTGACATCTATTAATAGCTCATCAAACTGAAAGATAGCTCTTAAATATAATATTCAGTGTGTGTCTTTGTATTTCTAGCCATATGTGGCTCTCCTCAGAAACTTGGTAGTGAGGTTAGAGTTATTAAGAGGGAGGATTTTTCAAAAGATACATTTATGTATGCTGAGCATGAATACTGGGTAACACGGCAATACAATCCAGGCTTCTGTACAGGACCAGCAGATACTTTGATCTAAAAGGAGTCAAATCTGTGTAATATGTGCTGAGTCATAATGGAAATGGAGGTTGTAATGACCACGTGGATATAAATGATGTAGGTGGGCAGTCCTACATTTAAGTTAGTAGCAGGAACAGACCAATGTTGTAAGAATATTTAGTGCTGGGAAGAAACCTGGTGGTGAGCTATTACTATCCTAGACTTACCAGTAAGGCAAATGCCTATGGAATGATTCAAGAAAGATACATGTTCTTTTCCAATTATGCAGATAGAATTCCTGGCTTAGACAGTTCATTAAAATCTCCTGAGAGAGTTATAGTTTGACCCTGATCTTCATGACTTAAAATTCTGACCAATTTGTTTTCTGAGCTTCCTTAGAACTTTCAGAGAGGGAAAGACTGGGGGTGGGGTGGGGGGTAACATGACTCACTTCAAAGCTTTGTTCTTCTCCAGCTACTTATGGAACTGAGAGGGGGAAAGCTATATAGGTTGTTATTTATATATAGGCTGTTTTCTTCTCTTGCGTAGGCTGACTCAGTTTTGCAGCTTCTTTTAAGTTACACGAGTCAGCTGAGCATGCCAGAATTGCCTGAGAGTCAGAAAAGCTGTTCCATTTTTCCCTTCCTCTCCCACCTCTGACATGTGCTATGCCCAGCCTGAGGAACTTGGGCTTGTGCAGTGGCTGTGCCAGGTGTCCCACGATTGGAGGGACAACAGAAAACAGGCTCTGGGGCACCAGGTCTGTCACTTTGCAAGAGGAACAATCCCAAGCCAGAGCTTTGAAGTGGATGTCTTTATCTACTTCTCACAGTGAGAATCCGCAAGAGATTAAAAGTTACAGCTGAACTTAAAAACTACCCATGTTTCATCAGAACATGAATAAAACAAGAAAAGTTAATTTTTATTTTTTTTTTTGAAGGAACAGAAGTTAGAGCAACTAGGTAAGACTAAGCAGGAGTGCAAAAGTTCATGTACAGCCCTCCTCCCACCTACTGTGTCCTCAGCTGCATCCATCCCAATGATTTTAAGTGGCAGAAAATTCAGTTTGGTCCCCTCTGGGCTTTCAGGAAATTGTTCTGTTCATCATCTCTGAGAGCTTCTCAGTACAGTTTCTCCAGATCCCACATCATTTAAGCTTTTGAACCTTCTCTGTCTGAGCTGGATTAGCAGTTCCCCAAGGATGCTGAAGTCTCTCCTCCTTGTAGGTGGTTCAACTTCATCTGTTTACTGTTTTACAGACACAGTGTGTGACACAAACTAGGAACATACAGACAAACATACACACAAAGAGAAGTAAAGGGACTATACCATTGATTATGATGCCATTCTTGGAGAAAGGATATAACCCAATGCATCATATGCAAGACCCTATAAATTTGCAAATAGAAATAAGAAAACCGGAAGTTATCTGCTCCTTACTTCCTGCACAGATGAGCTATCTTCACTGTGAATCTTCACTGAGCAGTGGTGATATCCTCAGTAGCTCCCTCCAGGATTGTTAGCTCCCTCCTGGTTGTCTCCAGTCTTTCATAAGGTGAACATTCATCTGTCAGTATCATGAAGTCATTCTGGCAGCAAGATTTTGCTTGCCATGGGGCAACAGAGTTGAACAAGCCTTGAGCGTGTGGTATCAGGCTGACATGAAAACCATTCCCTTTACTTCTGCTGCAGTGCTTTGAACCTTCAGGGCCATCCAGCAGTCTTTCTGAGAGGTGCCTGTGCTGTCCTTCAAAGAGCCCTCCACATGTGCTCCAGACTGCTTCTGTCACTAGTACTGAGTGTTGTGGGCACTGCTGCTGCTCAGTGGTGTGTGGCTCCTCGGAGAGTCTCTGGCTACTTTAACTACAGCTGCAGATGGTACAGAACAAATATAGCCACCATGGCTTTAGAAGAGGGATGATGAAAAAGCAGTTTATAGGAGTAAACATTGGCTTTCAGGCTAAGCAATCAAATAAACTTCAGAAAACAATTTTCCTGTTACCAGAGTCCAATACACTGGCTCAAAGTTAAGTTGAGAAGGGAATATAGATGTGCTCCATACATGAGGCTGCATGGCTAAAAGGCTTCTGCACAAACATCTTTCAGTGAGAAGCAGTGGTGTTCTTAGTTACTACTTTCATTATATATTTGCACTAAGTTCCTGACTTGTGACTGAAAATGTTTTCACTCGGCCTGAGTGAAATATGTGTTGACATTGTTTTGAGCAAAGCTCTTGGTATAAGAGTCCTGGAGACAGTTTAACATTACAGTATGATTCAGGAAGTTCTTGGATTTATAGCTCAGGTGAAAATGAAATTATGTGAAAAACGTGATAGCTGCAAACAAAACCTTAGTACAAGGCTCTGCTTGGAAGCAAAGGTTCAGGATTTGGGACAACCAATTTTTACTCTAAATCAACAGAATTTTCTTTTTGTCTTTTGAATCGCCAAGGAGACAATTGTGCAGCAGCCCATCACCAAGTAAATAATCAAAATCTGCATCAGAAAATGAGCATGAAAGGTGACCCTGTCTCTTCTGTGCTTGAGTAGCCTTGTGGGTCCTTGCAGGTGTTCCTGGTGGTTCCACACGAACACAAAAGGGAGCCTACAATGATGTGTTCCTCTGCAGGTTTTTCCTGCTTTTTTTTGTTCCAGGGCTGGTCTTCCACGGAGGGATTGAAAGCATGATTTATTTAACAATGTCAATTGGTCAGACATCCCTGTCTGGAAAGGACAGGTAGGTCTTGGTTAGGAAGTACTACAGAAAAGAGGACAAAAAAGTCATTACATTTCAAGGAATGTGAGTAGGAAAAACAGGGAAGGAGGTACGTGCCAGTAGTTTCAAACTGTGCAGGTCTGCTTCTACCACAAAGCCTGGTGCTACAGAAGCCCTCAGACCCAGGAGTTTCCTTCAAAAGAGGTGGTGCAGGTTGATGGTCTGTAGTTGGTTAGTGGGACCCACAGAGTGGGTCAGGCAGGTTCTTGGTTGGAAGGGTCCATGGGAAAGTATGGATCACTTGGCTTTCTCCACCATCCCAAGTGAGGTGAAAAACAGAGGTCTGGGCATGCAACCTGCGTTTCACCACAGGCAGTGTTGATCCCAGGTCCTGAGCCTACAGGTTCAAGCTAATTTGGGTGTGATAGGTACCATTATAGGTGCCATTAATGTGGCAGCTCTGATCCTTTTAGAATATGGGAACTGATTCAGTTAAATCAAAAAAGAAATCTTTGTGTGAATCTTGCTAGATGCTGCTGTTCATTCCCCTTTATTTGAATTCCATTTCCTTTCCTCTAACCTGTCCTCTTTATCCCATTTTCTTTCTTTCTGTTTATTAATATTCAGACCATCATTTTCTTTCAATGTACATTTTCACCTTTGCCATATTCTATTATTCCCATTGTACATCCTCTTTCAATTCTGCATTTCCTTAAGTGCTTTACTGTACATGAAATGTGACTCATTTACACTTAAAATTGGAGTTGGACCATATTATCCTGCCAGAGCCTGTGTTTTCTTTGACATCAGCTCAGCTTCAAGATCTGTTTTTACAGATGTTTTTATTTTTCACTTTAAAAGATTTTTTTTTCAAAGATAGAAAGAGAAGAAATATAAAAAAGATAGAAATTTCATGGACTGTATATACAGATCTATTTATTTAGACCATTATTGTCAGTTACAAATTGCTTAAATTATCCACATATAAAGCATTTTTTCCCCTTCCAGTTTAATCAGATGAAAGGAACAATTCAGAATCCAGAGCCAGAAGACATGCTAAGATAAGAATGATAAGTGGCTCAGGAATAGTAAGTAACTGATCAAGTAATAGTCAAGAAAGAAGCATATGGAGTTACTGAGTAATGTAATGACCCATCGCATTCTCAGTTTTTTTAGTCTTATTTTATACTTATTATTGATAAGGCAGATTTCTCTGACCAAAGGATCATTTTGATTTACCCATGTCTGATATAGAGAGACTGGCAGTCGTAAAAATAAACAAATGCCTTTTACCACCAGATTCCATTGCTGAAAGTCCTAGGAAATCCAGAATTTAGGAGTATAATCTTAGAGAAGAATTAGAAAATTAACTCTCCATTCACAAACAGCAGAGACCAAAAGTGGAAGAAAAAAGCCATATTGCCCTAGTCATCCTTTTCTAATTTTAGATTTTTGTTGTTTGGTTCAGTGAATTGGATCACTTTTAGTGGTTCACTTAGTTGTGACTACAATAGGAAATACAGCACAGAGAAGATGTTGTAGAATGTTCTGAAGTCACCTGAGATTTAACACAGTTTTTATGCTATCTAATGGAGAAATAATACCAGCATATGTATGTATAGGTGCACGTGTTCTTGGTATTGATCACGGTAGCTACACTGACATATGCCACTTCTGTGATCCTTATCTGCTTTACTTGGAAGGAAGAGATTTGTTCCTATTGCTACAAAAATGAAATCCTGACTTGTTATTTGATAGCAGTCGTGCACTGAGTCAGTTAACTCTTCAAAGGTCAGTGAATAATGCAATTTGGTGCAATTCTTCCTAACTGGATGGCAGAGGTAATAACTGAACCTGCATGGCTGTGGCTGAGCTGAATGAATATTACTTTTCACCTGAGGCAGTTAAAGAACTTTTGGATCTACAAACAAAAAGAGTTTTCTAAAGCTGAGTTAACAAAAAAAAATCAGAAAAGCATAATCACAGCAGGAAAGCTGTCCTTACAGAAGTAGGCACTCTGGCTGTGCTCAGATACATACCACATTGAATTCTGATTTCAAATGAATCTTGAATATAAATGCTTCTTTGGTCAATATCAGCATTTGACTCTCTTTATGAATTTAATGACATTGTTCAAAGACTCTGCCAGTGGTTCTTGCTAGCAATCATGCAATCTTTCTCATTTTTTTCTCCTTAGTGATTGTTTTTATCCAAGCTCTCATCAACTGAAAAATTTACCACTTAGAGTCCAAGTATTCAAGTGAGCGTTTAAGGACAGTAAAGAAATATTATCTGTTGATTTCACTGGGAAGGAAGAGCCAAAATCTTCTCGTTGTAAACAAGACCCAAGACTGACATTGTCATCTATCTGCAAAGGCTGACAGGATATGTTTTCACCCGTGTCTTAATGCAGCCACATATAATTCTCAATTTGCACTGAGCTCAGCTCATATGTGGGGGTGTTTCTGTGTGATAAATGTCTTTAAATTACTTAGCAATAAGAAGCTGCTTCCTTGTAGCAGAGACATCAATCCTTATTTGTCACCTTTGTAAACTGATTACCATGGCTCCACCAATCTGTTGATTACTTTCTTTGGTTCATACACAAGAAACATCACAAATATTGGTATTATTTTTTTTATTTCTGCCAATGTGAGCTTGGTTTATTTACAAGCCAAATAAAGAGCACTGAGATGTGCTGAGATAGTGGGGGCTGTAGTAACCTGTGGGGGCTGTGTGAGCACAGAATCCTAAGGTTTTTGTGGGGCAGGAATATTTCTTCTCCCTTTGACTGCAGAAAGCTTTATTGGAAGTCTGGTTGGTTTTCAAGGGAAAAAAAAAAGAAAAATACTTAATCAAATGGTTGTAAGTGCTTATTCAAGACCAATTTCTTGAAGACAGAAGACAAAACATACAAAGTGAGACCAAGGAAAATAGCAAAGATGTGCAGAATACCAGTAGTGAGAAGCTGATATTTGGTGTTGCAGGTTTATTCCTGGGACAGCTCAGGCACAGACTGTGGGCCTTACTGGCTTCTCTGAAGTCTGACCAAACAGTACTGCCTCTGCCCGTGACACTGGGTGGGGTGAGGTGCCTCTTGGTCTCCGACACTGCTGTAGAGCACATACTTGTTGGCCAGCTAAGCCAGAATCTTTTCACCAAGAGCACAGAGAGAGGCAACCAGGCTGAAGAGTTGCAAGAACCACAAATTCCTATTTACACATAGTGTGAAGGATGTGGCTGAGCTGGTGGGAGGGGTGATGTCCCCATCCTGTTCCTCTCCAGTGTTTTTCAGGATCAGGGTAATGAGAAAATCAGCAGTGCTCTGGTGCATGCCAAAGTCGTAATAAATAATGACCAGATGAATTTGCATTTTTTTCCCCTCTTGTTTCTTTATAGTTTTAATCTGTTTCCACAGGGGGCTAAGGCTCTGATCAGTCTTAGTTGTGCTCTACCATTGTTTACAAGACATGAACTCAACACCCTTCTCAGGTGTTTCCCAGTTTCCAAATAATTTAGCATTTCACTTCTATACCTTCTTGTTAACTGTTTCTACAGTGGTCTGAGCTAGACTTGAACTCCTGAGATATGAGACATTTCCACTTTATTGTCATCTCAGAGAGAAGTGTTACAACATGCAGTTGACTACCAATGTGTGAAAGTGGGCTTTTGACCCTGGTTACAATTTCAATTATTGTTACTTGATGCTCAGTGGCAGAGGTCAGCCTGTCCCTGCATCATCAATGCACAAGAAAATCTCAGTTTGCTCCTAAGCTGAGCGCCAGCACCATTATCTGTCCAAATCACAAGTCTTTATTTTCCCAGCTGTAACATGCTCAGTTAGAAAAACTGCCTTAAGCTATCACTCAGACTTCTTTTCCTTTGTCTGCAAAATAGTCATACTATTTTTAGGGAAGTTGAGGGCTTTTGATTCACAGAATCACAAAATGGGTAAGATTGGAAGGGACCACATGAGGTCATCTGGTCCAAGCTCCCTGCTCAAGCAGGATGAAGTAGAAATGCTACATCCTGTCTTAAATTTACTGTAGAGAAAGAATGAATGGTCAGGAATGGGAAATACAAGGCAACTACACCCTATGATTGCACAAAATGGCACATGATGAGTGTGCCAATTCTTCATATGGCCTTGGAAAAAAGCCCCCAAGCAGTATTGGCTTCACCAATCTGTTAACTGATTTTGTGTTCATGGTACTACGTTTTTCAAAGGTGGAAATAGACCATTTGGGAAGAAAGATCAAAATGTGTGAATAGACACTGCCCATGCTAAAAAGAAAAATTTTATTGCTTTTCTAAAGTGGCTTTACTTTACCTGGAAGACAAGTTTACTCCTTTTTTTGTTATGTTTCCTACAGAATATAGTTAGATAATTTAAAGAAATGTCAGTCTCCAGTGTGCAGTCCAGTGCTGTCCTCCCTTTTTCACATCCAGCAGGATGTACTGTAACACAGTCCTGTGTCATCTGAACCAGATGTTAGCCATGTCCTGCAGAGTGTTAGATAATCCCTGCAGTTTCTTGGGGGCCAGTCCCACTCTGAAGTTGGGGAGCATCTTGCTTTCTCTCTTCAGTGGGAGCCGGATGGAACTGGCACAGAGGTAGCTGTGACCACTCACAAACCAGGCCTGTATTTTTGGCATCTTGGCCTGGTTAGCACAATGAAAATACCTATTAGCCCTGCTAGTGAATTTTGTTACATGCCTGTGATCACCTCTTCTGGCCCCTGCCCAGGGGGCTCTCTGAACGTCTTTGGAAATACCTTAACTCACTGATCTTCTTCAAAGACTTGAAGAAAATTTCCCTTTATCTTTGAAGGGAAAACAAACCATAAATATTTCCTACACATTTCCTGGCTTGAATGCAGTCAGCATTTATTTCTGCATCAGCAGTGAGTGGGAGGTTTAGCATCTCATGACTTGGCAGAACCAGCAATAGAAATAGAGCAAAAAATTTTGGATGAATAGTTTATTCACTAAAAAAAGGCAATTTTGGGTGGTTGGAACAACTTGTGAATCCCTGCTGAGTTAGGTGGGTATTTTCATATGGAATCTGAATAATAGAGGGAGGATAGTGGAATTTTTTTTACCCTAATATTAAATTAAATATTTCTTGCTTATTTCTTGTTTTGAAAATTTCCCACTTTTCATTTAAAGTAACTTTTGTTTCAGTTTTGATTTAAAATGATATTTTGTTCTATTTCCACCTTTCCTATCTGAAAAATTCTATGAAAACTTTTTCCCCAAGAGTTTGTTTTAATGCATAGGAGAAGTTAATTTCAAGTTGTAAGATTTCATGATAGCTGAAAATTTTATTCTTCCAAAAAGCTTGCCTAGAATATGGTATTGTGTAAAAACAGAGGTTTGGAGCTTCATATCATGAGTAAAAGAGGTTTTTTCCTAAGATTCCACCTACCAAAATAAGTGGATATATGTTTTTCAACACAAACTGAGTACCTTTCGCTGCAGATTGTTTTCACAATGGAGAACCCTGGGAGGGGATGGATGTGTCTTTATTTCCATTTTACACTTGTTTGACAGACTCAGAGAGTTCTAGCAGTTGTCTGGATTCTCATGAGACTGGCATTGTAGCAAAAACAGAGCTCACATTTGGGTTGATTCACAAATGTCAGCAAATGACAGCTGCTGAGCCGCAGGACCCATGACCATGTTTTCCCCTGGATTCTCTCCACAAAAGCATTCTTCATTCTGGTGGTGACACACCGTAATGTGCTGAAAGGGGCCCGAGAGCTGTGAGAGAGTCACGGTGATAAAATAAAAAGAGCTTGAGAGGTGGAAGGTTTAATCCCTGCAAGTCCTTCATGAACAGTGTAATTCTTCTTGTGCTTTCATTTCCAGGAACTTCGCTGGGGTCGTTGATGCTACAGCAGTGCTGTACAGAGAACAAACTGGTCTTTTTTATATAGTGGGTATGGCCAAATAACAAATGAGGAAAATTATGAAGGGAAAGAAGTAGCTTTGTCACATTTACTATATTTAGCCTTACCATACTTGGCTCTTGATGCAGACAGCTCTAATTCTGAAAAAGTTCTTTTATTTAGCTGGCCCTAAAACATTTACAAAGCATCTGAATAATTTATATAATTTATGGTTTTATTGGTGGGAGCCATTAAATCCCGTCCTCCCAAACAGCATTAGGGAGGAAGCTTGGCAACATGCAGTAAAAAATGGAGGAGCTATTTAAAGAAAGAAAAGGACAAGAAAATCTTATTGAGCTTTCTGAACATGATAATGCTGAAAAAGGCAGAGTTTCCAAATATCCACTTCTAAAAGTATTTTATAGTAAATGGAGCCAGTGTGCTGTCAGTGTTACAGGCTTTTCAGAGGAAGTTTTACAAGGCCCCCTTTTGAAAAAAAAAAAACACTTATTTTTCATTTTATGCATGCTAGCTTAATAATGTCAAATTGGAATTTGTATTGTTGCTGGATTCTGTGCTGCAAGTGAAATTATGGGAAAGGTGTCAAATGCTCAGGGAACAGTCTCTATTACATAAGGCTTATGTGGGGTCATTTCTGTTATTCTGCTCTGCTCTGATTAGGATTACATCAAGATACTGGCTAACAGAGATAATTCATAGGCTTTATCTAGCCAAAGTTGGTGTATATTAAGCATAAATGTATACCTGAAATAGCCTTCCAGAACTCCCGTTTTGGTCAAAAAGGAGAGACTGGCATTTTTAGGGTACTGTTTATTTGACTATAGTGTAGATACCTACATTCCACTTAGAAGAATTTTGTCCTAAAATTGCTTGTTTCTTAGCATTAATTGAAAAAAAATCCCCACACATACATAGTGCTTTTTAAGTTAGGTGAGAAAAAAACCTCCAACAAAAAATCGATCTGTACTGCCCTACATGTACCCAGTAGTAACTATGGAGCATGAAGCATGGACATGGTAGTTAAGGAAGCTGGAGTTACGGTACTGTTCGATGAGTCCTTACCAAAGCAGATGCTATAAGCCTTTAAGTTGAACAAATAGATGAGTTTTCATGCTATACTATGATCTGGGGAAAAAAACCCTAGCTGATAACACTGGTTTTGAGTTTGATGGAAGAACCTCCCTGAGCAATGGATGTGTCTATGCTATCATGACTTACTCAGTTTTGCAGACTCCAGTGAGCACATCAGAAAATTCCATATCTTTTTAGGCTTTTAGCAGCACAATTCTGTACATAATGGAGATTCATAGATAAACTAAATAGATTTGAAAACAAAGATGTCATCGTTTACTCATTGCAAGATTTTACCATTTATTTCCTTTTAATATGGAGCTGAAAGCAATTCCTTTCTGTTTTCTCTTTTAAAGCTGTGCCGTGGTGTGGCACTGGCCAAACAATAGAACAAGCTATGTATCTGCCAAGTGTATCATGATTCTCTGATTCCAGCCCAGCAGGCTGGAGTTAAAATAATCCAGCTGGCTCAGCAGCTATGTGGATGCCAGTTATGGTAGCACAGTGTAAGTGGGAGGACGGCTAACTCAGGGCTTCCTTTATCATTTTGCCTTCCCTGCTTTAAGCCCACCAGGACGGGATTTGCATAGTTAGAAATGCTGATTCTTCTGACTTCCACTCCCTGCATTGTGCTGTCTCTGGCAGCACAGTCCGGCTGTTTGTGCATGTCTAATACATCTCCTAAGGGCATTTGTAAAAGAAAACAAGCTGCCCCTTCAAGGAAAGCAACAAACAATCTAAACTCAGCTGCGTTTTACACAAATTACAGTGACTTGATTCCTACTGCGCCTCAGCCTGTGGCACAGTGTCTGGGACCTTGTCGGGTTTTCTCTGTGTTTCACAGCTGCTAAGTAAAGATGTAACTTGTACAATTTTTTATGTGTGGTAGAGTGAACTACTTACCTGCTGTGTATCTAATTGAAAGGCACAGATTCATGGTGTCACCTCAGCCTGCTACATGCCAGCCTACACAAGCTGTATGCTGGGCATTACCACATGGAGCTGCACTGTTGCTACTGAAAGGCACTGATGTAGGCTGAATAAAAGTGCTTGGCTCCTCTGAAATGTACTTCTCAGTGTTCAGGATCTGCAGGATGAAGCTCTGTATCCTTTCTGTTGTGCTTTAAATGCCAGTTCCTCTGCTCATACTGCTTGCTGGAGCACATAGCGCAGTATATTCCATTTGACGTTAACAAAAGATGTTCTACGGACTTCGAAAAATGATGCTATTCAAGCACATGGCAAATAGGAGCAAAACCCATGGATAGAGCTGTGATTCCTTCCATCACGAAATGGTTGTCCAGCCAGAAGAGCAAGATCATTTTGAATAGTATGCAAAGGGTAGAGGTGGAGTTTTCCAAGGTGGAGATTTGATCTCCTAAACATGAATGCTAGGAACACAACACATCTTTTTCTGCTGCCTTTTCAGACCACTGTATGTTTTGACTGCATTGAAATGTTTGGCCTACAAGGTATTCAAATGTTTATAATATTTCAGGGTTTAGGTATGATCCATTTTGCTTATCTTGATTCATCTGTATGGAGGTTCAATGGGTCTCTGCCAAACTGAGGTGACCTTGAGTATCTGAGACATCTCCACAGGACTGGTTAATGTGAGGTACTGAGGATTTGTGCTCTGCTGAATTAGCAAATGGACGCTAGGTACCTTATGTGTCGATTTGTGATGCTGCTATTTAGACAACTGAGTAGAGCCCCGGGTGTCTCTGCTTACAGAGGTGTTCTAAGCTCCTCCTTACAGACATGAAGAAGAAGAAACTCTATTTGGGTGTTATTAATCTCATTGTAGAGAAGATACGTAAAACAGTTCAAATGCCTTGCATCGTAGATATGCCCCTTCTTCTTCATTCCTTGATTTATTTATGTCAAAGTAGTTTATGCAACTATGTGTACATTGTAGACATTAAGTCAGATCATTGTAATTCCGCTCAGGAGGTAATACCTGATAAACAACAGAGGCGACCTGCTGTTGCCTAATTATAAGATTTCTGCTTAAAAACTGCATGACTACAAAGAAAGGCAGAGACCAAACACACCTATGGAGAATATGCTTTTGATATGCATAGTATGTAGCTCATTAATTGGCTGCTGTTTGGCCCAGTGTGGGTAATATGATAAAAGTCTTGTAACATTGCAGTGCTGTAATATATCTGATTTTATTGTGGACCAGTCAATTCAAATCAGAATAGATTTTTACTAGAACAGAGGCAGCTGGTATTTGAGTATTTTTAGTAGATAATACCTATGAAGATTTATTTTTCTTATAAAGGTGTTGGATAAAGGTCAAGCAACTAGGATTGAATATTTAATTGGTAAAGTTGTATCAGCCCATGCAATAGAATACCCTGAGTTTACTTTGAGGTTGCAGATACCAAATATAACTAATTAAACAATATGGTAATTGGTTCATAAAAAATTAAAAAGATGAAACCTATAAACTTTCTACAATTGTTTTTCAATAGGTAGTTTATCACACCTTGTATTTGTATTCTTTTTTTCCAAACTTTGCTTGGGACTAAAAGCACACTTGTATTTTGTTAGAGTAATCCTGATCTTTCCCTAAAGGCAGTAGCTCATTTGTGCATTCTTTTGTGGACATTCGTTTTCATTAATAGTTGAATTACGTATTTTGTATCAGCCAATAAATTAACAAATCAAAACACAGAACAAGAAAAACCCCGCCTCATGGAACTCATGCTGTGCAAAAATGTGTTTATTTTTTCCCATCGATATCTTCAGCTTGTGAAGTAGTTTGAGATATAACACGCTGTGTCCTATTTCTTTCTAGGTCTCCTATGTAAAAGCTATCGACATTTGGATGGCCGTGTGTCTTCTCTTTGTCTTTGCTGCTTTGCTGGAATATGCAGCAGTCAACTTTGTTTCACGGCAGCACAAAGAATTTCTGAGGCTTCGAAGAAGGCAAAGAAGACAAAACAAGGTACAGCTGCTCTTTACCTGGGGTGACAGAGTCTGCCCTGACTGCTCATGTGCAGTTGATTTCTCGCCTCATTTCTTCTTGCCCTTGCAGGAGAGTCTCATTCTAAAGTTTCCTTTTGAGTGATTTTCTTCTTGATAAAGAGCTGATAATTGGCTGCTGGGTTTATATGCAGTTTATGAAGTTATCGACAAATGTCAGTAATTGGTCACCAATTCCAAGAATTTTCCTCTCTTCGTGCAATTGCTGAGGCAGCTGGACCTCTACAAATGCTGTGCTACTATGTGGCACCCCCAGTGGATAAGGAACTGTTGGGTGCAATGACATAGATAGAGGAACAGTATTATCCAGATGTGCTGTCATCAGAACATGCCCAAGACCTGTCTTTTCTAGTGCTGCCCTAGCTAGTTATGCTAAAATGGGACATTCCCTAGGATAGCCAATTGCAATGATTGGCAGTTCTGCCCTCACTTTTAGACCACTAGCAACTGCTGTCTTTCCCAGCTGAAACCAGGAAACATGGCCATTTTAAAAAAGGAGAAGGATTAGGAAGATTTCCTCTCTGGATTCTATCTTTTCAGTTTGCTACTGATGTAAACTTCAAAATTTTAGCAAAAGACCTATTTGTGAGTGTCATTATCACATAATTTTATGCCAGTGACTGAAATGTAGAAGAGGCGATTGTAACCTAAATGTCAAGTCTAGAAATAATTTCAGGAAGTCTGTCCATCTGTCCTGGATTGTTTGGGGTTTTTTTTTTTTTTCAGTAAATGGGAAGACAAGAGTAGACCTTAAATTGTGTTTTAGTCCACTCATGATCATTCCCACGTTTAGGGAATGTGGGAAATATAAACTGCACATACACATTTGCTAGGTGAAGTAAATATTTGCTTGAGCTGCACGAGTGCTTCAAGCCACAAATAATGGTTTCCTTTACAAGAGGGATGACAACAATGGCACAGGGCATTTGTGTTTTGACAGGTCTGTCCAATAAATGTTCTGTAGCTAATGTGATATTTGATGGATGGTCTGGGAAGCAATCCAGTGCTGTTCTCTAGTTTAATATTATTGTCAGATGAATTGAGATTCCAATGAAGATTAGATTACAGGAGAAAGTAGACATGCTTGCCTGTCTACAGGCACACAGACCACATGCACTGCCACTGGAAGCCTTTGTTTTCAAACCCAGCACGGCAGCAGCAGAAGATTCTGTATGGCGTCTGTAATTTCATATTTGGATGCAAGGTCTTTTTTAAATGTGAAAAAGTAGGTAAGAAGCCATCCTTGGTAAGTAACAGTATCCAGTGACATTACTTGAGCTTATGAAATTTTGGTCCATGGACGTGGTCATTCATCTGCTTCGAAAACTATTATTTTGGTGGCTATTAAAAGAAAGTTATTTAAAACCAAATCATCAGAAGACTTGTGTTTATCCTAAGCCAGGTGGTGCATGGATTATTTGCAAAATAGGTAACGACCTAATTAAATACGAGGAAATATGCGGCAGAGTATGAGACACCTATCCATTTGCATAGGCTTGCTTTTTTCCTATGAATCTGGTTGCATGAATTTCAAAATAGGCAATGATGTTACTAAGGCAGTTTCGGAGATATTTTCTGCACCTCTGTTCTTGATTTTGTCTCTCACTATTTTCTCAGTTTATTTTGCCTTGAAAGTGATTCTCATTGTTTTGCATGATGGTCTTCTCTAACCAAGCCATTCTTCTCTTTGCCTGTTGTGTGTGTGTGTGTCGTCATGTTGCTGCTGTGGTATTCCCATTCTTGCTGCTGCTATCTATGCTGACACTCTGGGGACAGGCACAGACTGTGGCTGTTGGGAATGAGAGCGTTGAGTCCGTGCGGCGCATGAATGGCTTGCGGAGCAAAGAGTCGTCAGCTTACGGGACAGTGAATCAGATCGGCAATTCAAGTTTGAGGGTAAAACGGTAGTCAGAAAGAGAAAGCAAGAGAGTTTTCGTATATGCAACGATGTCATAAATTAGCAAAATGGATCATTTTGATGGCATCACTAGCAGTCTCTTGCATTCTCTTTGCTAAATGCCCCCACAAAATACACAGTACTGTCCCCAGCATGAATAGCAGTTTCATGTTGTACATTCTTATGGCCCATCCTTATGTTTGCTTTTTACTGTGGCTGGGCTATGCCACCTCTATTCCAAACCTCTTAAGGAAAGTGCATGTATATTCAGTAGCCTGGTCCTGTGTAAAGATAGAGTGAATGGGGTGGGGGGAAAGGGCCGTAGGAAACGCCTTGAGACAGTAAATCCCACATTATGTCATCTTTCAGATGAGCATATTCCAACAGAATTTGGTATGTATAACAAAATGCATTTTTATTGGTGTGGTATTTATTCCTGAACTGTCAACCTGCAGCCTTCCTCATTGTGATGTCCTGAGCCCTGCTTAGTGGAGTATGAACAGCTATGAATGAAAAAAAGTATTTCATTGGTTTCTTTTTATTTGCTTGGAGAAGAGCCATGAGGCTGAAATCTTTTACACAGTGTAACATGTAGCAGATCAGAAGCAATATGATAGCAGCTGATTGATCCAGATTACGGGTGAGTTGTGGAGGTAATAAAATCAATGATGGAGAAAGAAACGAGCTCGTTGCTTGCTACTAGTGGCTGAGGAATGAAATGTGTTCATTTAAATAAAATGGGACTGGGATTTTAATCTTTCATTACTTGATTTCCCAGAACAAAAACATTGTCTGATTCACTTTTGAGCTGTAAAGGGCCTCTAATTTTGATCAAGCTCTGTAAAGTCATGTGATTATAAGATGCAGATGATTTCAGTGAATTTTGTACATTGTAAAGGGAATTAGTAGCTTCCAAAATCAAAGCAAAACCCACAGTTCATGTTACACAGCAAAATTAAGATAGGGGGTTTACAATGCAATAAATCATTCACTTTGAGAGCTACAATATCAAGCAGTAGAAGAGAGCCTTAATTTCTGGATACTTTCTATTGTAGAAATAATCATATTTACGCATATACAAAACTGAATATAAAAAGAAAAAAATCAGGGTCTCTCTAGGAGATATGACCAATATTAGTATGCTGCCACAGAAAAGCTGATGCCATACAACTACAAAAGCAGTCCAAGTAAGTACTCAGTGCTGCATGTTTCACCAGTCACAAAGTGCTGGTGGTCCAACTAAAGTTTGACAAAGTTTTGGTTGTCCTCTCCTTTAGGGAAGCTTGCAGAAGCCTCTCTTTTCCTTTTGAATACTGTCTATTACACAGACAGCCAGGGCAGTACTCAGAGGGGCCGTGTCGCTGCAATGCTTTTGCTGCAGAGCCCTAAGAGCTGGAGCTGCTCTGGCATTGTTTTCCCCTGGAGAACTCCCATCACATAAGTGATGCGCACTTGAGAGGTCAACAGAGGATACGTAGCAAGGCAGAGGTTTCTGGAGCAATGCTGCCATGGTTGCAGCTTTTGTACTTTTCTGCTCAAGAGAAGGATGTTTATGTGCAGAAGAGAACGTAGGAACAGAGTCTGTGGTGCCACAAGGAGCCTCTCAAGCAGGGAACTTGACTTGCTAAGGTATTGCTCACTGAACCAAAGTTTATGTTGAATGCAAATGTAAAAGTCATAGTAAACAGAAAACAGTATAAGAGTGTGGTTGAATATCTATACTGCATCACTTAGTGCTAATCTAGGGAGAGAAAAAAGGTGCTGAATCACACCTGGCCATAATTCCCGGATTTGCAACTTGATCTACAAAACAAGGAAATACCTGTTCTCAGTTTTGTAAGCCTGTATCTCTGGCACTGCTTTTGTTATTGCTTGTGCTGTATCTTGTTCTTCTTAGTGCTGCAACCCTCAGAGCATTGCATGAAAGCAGACATCTTAAGAGACCATCAAATCTCTTAAGTCAAAGATCAGATTGTTAATGTTTTTCTAGGAAAAGTCTGGGTTATATTGTGAATCATCCAGAAATTGTATTACAGATGAACCATTTGAAAAGATTGCTTTATCAGGACCTGTTGGCATCTTCTGCACAGACTAAATCCCTGTATCCACAGGTTATCAGTACTTCACCCTGTCTGTCTTCCCCATGCAGTTTCTCTTGGAGGAAGCATTCAAAATTTGTCCTAAAGGTTCATGTAGTCTTTCTGCTCAAGTTAAATACACCCATCAGTAGCAATACTTGATTCCTGAGAGAAATGGCTGCCTATTTCTTGTATATCATGATACATAGAGAGAGTACAGGCTGCAGAAGCCATGAGTCTAATGGTACTGAGGATGTAGTGAAGTTTCATTATATTAAAATCTAAATTTTCATGGTGCCAGATCACTTGAAAGAAATTAACTTCTTTTTAAAATATGATTTTTAATAATCAAATGTGATTTCTTAGTTTTCAAAATGATGGGCTTCCAGGGAAGCAGAACTGTTTACACAGGTTCAATCATCCCTTTTTGAAAACAATAATTATTATATGATCAGTAGTCAAAATGAGTCACAGTACACTAGTATTCATATCATCATCTCAAAGATGACTTCCTAAATTCTATGTGTGATGGTTACCACTGTGACCAAGACTAGGGGTTAAGTTTGGGACTGTTAGTGTTAAAAACAATACTTTATAGCTTGAATGAAAAACTGTGCAGCTGGAAGATGTGACAGATATAATCCCATGTGCAGGGAAAACAGAGCAATACAAATAACAGTGCTGCAGCCAAGGGGGTTCATATGCATGCAGATTAGCAAAGGGAGGCACAAATGGTGTTTTCAAATGAAAGAGCTGGGACTGGGACTAAGTGATTACAGAAGCAAAGGATAACTCCTCTAAGCAATGCTGGAAGCACCTGGTTGAATGTTTCAGAGAGTTGTTGGCCTTTGGATGGAACTGCCAGTGATGAAGCAAGTACCACAAGTGCCAAAACAAAGTTACTGAGACAATACAATATTTCTGTCTTTCAAAAGGAGAAGAGATATGCTTTGAGTAACACCAGCTTTAATAGGCCATCTCTATCGTTTTAATCTTACTGAAATCCCTCTGTCAGATCCCTCAAATAATTTTCTAAGATTTTCTAGACTTGCCCATTGGAAAAAAATCAGTGCCTTCAGCCTGACTTTGCCTTTAAAGCACTTGGCACTACTGTCCCTGGTGGGAATGTTTGCCTGCTATCATCCATGTGCACCGCATTTGGCGGGAGGATGTGTACGCTCCGCGTTATGTAAGGTGCCGCATCATGTGAATAATGGAAGTGCTCAAGGAAAGCCCTTTTGCTGAGCTATTTTTGGTATTCACTGAGCGAGCTCAAACACATGAGTTTCATTGTGAAAAATAGGAATCTGGGTCTGAATGGCTTTTTCTCTCTCTCTCTCTCATCTTGCTTACTTAATGGATTAAAGAGAATGTAGCTTCTGCTGCAGATAAACACCCTTAAGATACTGTGGTTACTTTTTTTTCTTCAGGGGAATTGCATTAGTACTTTAATGTAACTGTGCAGAAAAAAATCTAGTAGAAGATAAATATGCCAAAATGATCATTTAGCTTGAAGTTATAGTCCCACATACAACAGCAGTGAATATTTAGCTGTAGTTAAATAGACACAATTCATTGCGTCATGTCACCAAATCACTTTGTGGCTTCATCTGAATGTCCTTTTCTGTCTTTTTATTGTGAGCATGAATAGGCTAGGAATGGCCCTAGTTAATATAAGTGAAAGTATCTGTGTTGTTTATAAAATGGTCATACCACATTTACTTTAAACATTTAAATAAAAGCATCATCTCAAATTTGAAAATTATCTTGATATAAATCCTTAGTCTAGCTCTAGGCACAGGTCTAGAGATGTGAGTCCCCAAAGAAAGAGCAACCTGTAGGAAAAAAAAGCAGTCCATCCAGGGGGGTCGTATCCAAGCAATGGATCAAAAAATTCTAATAAGAGCAGTCTGACCAGATGGAGAGACTAAGCTTACTGGAAATGTGATTTTTTAGTGAAAAGCAAACACAGGCAAAGAAACGGGAAGAGAAAAATTGTGTTTCAGTGTCCTGTTTACAAGTGTAATTGAAAGTGAACTGGAAGCTTTTCTCTCCCTGACTGGAGCAGGGAAGGTTAAAAATTCTAAACAAATATCTGTGTTTTGTGTGTTTTACTGCCTCAGACACAAGAAGATGATGGACTACGTGGGGTGGATTTTTCATCACAAACCAAGAAACAGAAGAGAAAAAGGATAGTTGAATTTCAAGGGAGAGAATTCTGAAAACCAAATAAAAACCATTGAACGTTCTGTAATTAAAGGCAGACTAATTTATGGAACGTGTCATACCAGTTCCTGAGAAAGACGTCCACATGTCAAGTCCCAAATATCTAAACAATAAATGAAGTGGGTAGAATGCCAGTGCACAAGCTGGAGTAATGCAATCCAGGTACCAGAGTAGAAGAAAAACCAGGAGAACAAAATCAGGAGGATAAATTAGAATTTCTGGGGGGAAAAAACCCCAAACAAACAGCACTAAACCAAACCAAAAAGAAACCACAGCAAACAAACAAACAAACAAAGAGAAACACATAGAAATGGAGAATAGGTAAACCATGCCCAGTCTAGAAAGGGTGGAAACCAGAGAAGTGGATAACTGGTGGGGAGTAGGTGAGGCTGCAGAATGATGACTCTTTATACCCACTGAACTGATCAGTGGTACAAGGAGTGCTCTGTGGGGCAGGGGACAGATACTGAAACTGTAGGGACCATGCATGGCACCAAAGTAGCAAGCAGGACACGATACAGTATAATGACTCATGTTGGCCAGCTTGCAAATACTTAAGCAAATTATTCCTTAAGGTTAAATAGGATAGGAACAGGACATAAGCTATAGAACAGCAATATTACAGTATTTCCAGTCTGGGGTGATGGAGTGACTGTATGCTGTACCACTTGGGACAGGTAGGACTGGAAAAGTCAGAAAGAGTACTAGATAAAGTTTCTTCTTTGCTCAATAGTGGAACTTTGCTTTAGAAACTCTGAGTCCTCTCTTGTACCTACCCAGCACACCATGGCTGAAAGGATCAGCTCTGATCCGACAAGCCTTGGGGACTGAAGTTTGCACTTCAGTCGACTGAGCTTGTCCTGGTAGTTACTCATGAACAGCAGGAGACACGCCAAAATTGAACTCTGCAGTTTTCCAGCTCATGAAAGGTACTCTCCAGCTGGGTGCAAATGTCTTATTTCTTATTATACCTAGGGGAGAGTGCAAACTGAAAATAGGGCAGAGGAAGTTAGAAAGAGACAGGAAATAGTGTTCTTATTTTTGAAGCTTTAAAGCAACAAGAAGTAGCTTTTCAAGAACCATCTGCCACAGGCACCGGCTTTTGTTTTCTAGATTATTTTAGAAAATGGTGATTCTTTCATTGGGTGTGTTCTGGCCCACCTCATTTCATGGGAAAAAAAAACCCAAAACAGTGAAAAGATTGTCAAATATGTGTTAATGATACAAAAAATGAGGAAAGGAGACCTCAGGAGTGTGTTTAACCTAAACTGCCCCTACCCAAGACTCCAGAAAGACAGTGAAAAGCCATCACAATCCCAAGATTCAGGCTTAGGTGGCACAAGAAACAACTTTGCCCCAAATTGGTTCATTTGTTCTTTCATTGTAGGTAGCTTATCTTTACTCTTTCCATGCCCAGAGTCAGGACTCAGTAAGGCCTTGATCTCAGGGTTTCTCACTGCTATAATGACCGGGTCCTCTTTCCAATGGAGGAAGTGAAGACACCAGGAGGAGAACAGTTTCTGATCCATCGTTGCCAGGGGTCTGTCATGATGCTTCATATCAGTTCTGAGTTCTGTCCCAAGCCTCATTTTCAACAGCGGAGTATTTCAGTGTTAGTGAATATAAATTAGTATTTCTACAAGAGAGTGAAGAGGTCAAGCAGTTAGAGCCAAGCATAATGCAGGCTGAGAATGCCAGCACTCTGTATCCGTGTATTCCTACCCCCACTAGCAGCCGTGCTCGCCCTGTGGATCTCCAGAGCGTACTACACCAGTTGTATCAAATTACATGGTAAATTGGTGAGATGGGCAAGTGTTCAGTAGGATCCATGAAATGCATATTTACATCTGACCCAATTAATCCCATTCTCCACAGGGGATAGAAGCTGCTATTTGAATGTAATTAATTGTGAAGCATTCTGTAATGATGTTGTCCAAATGACATTGTTCGAAACCAAATTGTATTAACTAGACTGCTGAAAGCTCATTCTCTCTCAAGTCTGAAAATCTTCATGGGTTCCAGTAAAATCCAGTTTTTACAGTACTTTTAAAAAAGTAGTGTGGAAGCCATTTATTTCTCCACCTTTTTTTTCCCGAGGGAAAACAGCCTTGTTTATAGTTATTCCTGTTCAAGTTGACAGCTTTTCTGATGGCAAACTGATCACGCAAAGTCTGATTCTGACACATGTGGCTTGATTTAATGATCAGATGTGTTTATTTCTCTTGATCCACTGCTGGAGAAAGATACTTACTGTAATATGGTAATTTATAGTTGGATATTTCTCTTGTGGCTTGATACTTTAATTCTTTTGATTATTTGTTTGTGTTCGGCTTTTTGTTTGTGTTTTTTGTGGGTTTTGGTTTTGTTGGGGTTTTTTTTGCGAGGGGAGGATAACACTAATCTTGCACTCCATGTTACTGGGAGTAGATGGATAGGTGAGGAAGGAGTTTTTCTTTTCTACAGCATGAGGAGGGGGCTAGGGATAGTTACACCTTGAAGCCCTTCATATTCCGAGCACTTTTTGCTGAGCCTTGCCAGAGTTGGGAGCACCTGAAAACTCCATGCCAAGCCCAACCATAAGTCACTAAAAATTTTCTAGCTTCCATTCTCTGTGGATAGACTCTCCCGATGGTATCTCAGAGCTGTCCCACTGGCTCTTCCCACACTACACATATTTACCACAGCAGGATCAATGTCAAGAAGGACTTACTATTGAAAAGGCCAGTTTTTCAGTGGCTGGTTGACTATATCTGGCATACTGAGTGTGTCAGAGTGTTTTTAGCACCTAGAGAAACATATTGGAAAGGTCTGAAAAGGCTGTTGTGTTTGCCAATACACATGAAGTGCCAAAAGTCCAGAATCCTACCTGTGAATTTCTGCATCAAACCTGTAACTTCTCTCTGAGCAAGGACATAACTCTTAAAGTCATTTAATTTCTAACTTGTATAGGTAATTTTTCATACAGATACTGTGTGTGCATTTGTACATACAAATATTCCACCTGCGTAAGTTTTTTACCAAGAGTCCAAGGTTTTATTTTCTCTGCAATAACGTGACAAGACTCTTAGGAGACATGACACCTTTGTTTTCATGCTTCACCTCACTCTCTTCAAATGGTTGTCCGTGTAGCTTTCTGATACAACCCTTTCTGCTAGTCATGTGGAAGTGCTCTACCTGTGACTGACTCATTCACTTTTCTGTTAAGCCTTCCCAAGCCTGCTGGTGGTAGAGACTTGCTTTCAGGTTCTCTGTAATCTTCATTTGTCAAAAGAATAACTACTTTAGAATAGAGATCATGAACTCTGTTCATTAGAGATTATCTGAGTTGCACAAATGTGAGATCTTGCACGCCATGCTAGGAAAGAAAGTTGCAGTTTTCCTCTTCAGGGTGTAAAGTCTTACAGGCATCTGCAAGTAGCAGCCTTGACGCTCTTTAGCACAAACTTTCCATGAAATTTATCTGTCTGTTGTCCGTTAACTTATGCCAGTTTTCTTTTTGACTTCCACAGTGGGATCAGACACTGGGTCTACTCCTTTGCCCCATCAGCAGAATTTTCATCTTGTAGACTTTTTTTCTGTGCTGATCCTCACAGGCAAGAGAAATTCTAGCAAGTCTAATCAAGTGTGATGCCACTGCAGGTTGGTGAGATAGAGAGAACTTGTGCATCACAGGATGCTCTTTTACAGTCCTTGGTATCTTCTGTCTGGAAGTCTTTCAAGGTCCTAATGCTCTTTTTTCACCATTACATACCTAGTTAGATGAATTAAGGGGTATTTGTCTGTTGCAAGTGTTTCATTGCATGTCCAGAATGGGTGCGTATACACCAATGAGTGGATAATCAATTCTTCTGAAAATCACTAAGTGCTCTTGTTCAGTCATTTTCCTGCCCTACTAATAGACTATATATGTTCTACTTCTAACCTTCCAGTGGCTCTTGCAGAAGACAATGGCCTTTTTTTCAAGATTTGCAAGCTCTTGCCCCATCTTTTCCAGAGGAACAGTGACAAATTCTGCAGCTATTTGACTGCAATTTCCTTGTTTGACCATAATGTCAGCTAATCTTCCATCAGACAGGTCCCACCTGCGGTACAGACAAATATCTCCAAGGCATATGTTTTGGAACACACACATTTGTGTGTGTGTGTCCAAGACAAAAAGGCAGAGGAGGCTTAACTTATTTTAGATATTATTTTCAGTACATTAGCTTTACATTGTATTTCCCACAGAGGTCTCTGGATTTCTTTTGTGTCTGTCTACTTAGTAATTGCCAGTTTCCCCATTTATTGGCTTATCCTGCCATGCCTGGGCTTCAGCTTTCCTGAATTTGTTAGTTCTAGTTCTCCTTTTGAGCATCTTACATTTGGGTATCATGCTTCTCACTCCAGGTAGCCTTACCAATATTTCTGGCTATGAATTCTCTAGCAAAATTAAAGAGGATTAGGTTTTTTTCAGTTTATCTGCTACTTTCAAAATTATTGCTCTATACAGCTTCTTTTTTTAATTACTTCTCATCTCTTTCCTACCAAGCATGAGCTTAGATGCAAATTTATTTTATGGTTTTTCAACCTACTCAATGTGTTTTTCATGTAGCATTTGTTTTCAGCTTTACCTTTCTACCTAGCAACAGTCTAATTTCTTATCATGGACCCCATAAAACTGGATTCCTATCATAAATAAGATATATCTCTATTACAGATTATTTTTTTAAATGCTTGTAAAAATTGCTTTAGTAATGCCTATGGAAAGGTATAACATTGAATTTAGATTCTTATTTTCAGGTTTACATTTTAGGAAAAACAGGCTTGTCACCTTTTCAAGCTAAACATGCTTCATTATAGTCATAAAGAAAAGGGATTTGATAGGAACATTTATTTGGGTCATTATACAGACTTTTAAGTTAAATAGCCAGTGTCGCTTTGAAATTCATGAAGTAGTTGTTCAGCAACTGGCCGCATCTCGTTGCTGTGGGAAGCTCCATCTGGAGATGGCAAACTCCAGGAAGGCTGTTCTGGGTTGGGCCAGGGCTCTGCCTTGCACAGGAAGCTCTGTGTTACAGCAATACATCCTTGATGCATCCTCCTGGGCTCCAGGACTTTGCAGCTCAAGGACTCTCTAAACCAGAGGTGGTATTTTTGTGATGAGCAGCCTTTGCTATTTATGGATAGAGCAGTCAGTTCAATGTGATGATTTATGAATTATTAAAATACTTTTCTAAAACTTGCTATGAGTTGTTCATATTGGGTCTGCAGTGCTTGTGGGACTAGGAGTATGTATGGCCACTGGAGCCAACAGGAATGCACACCGGGAGGGAAAAGGGTATTGGAAGAGGAGGAAGATCTTGTGTGAGGTGAATGCAAAAATAGAAATAACCAAAGCTATGTATTAGATGAAAGCAAACAGGATGACTGTAGTTTTTGCCAACTGTAGCACATATTTGCAGTGTTCAGTGGGTTTTTGTCATGAGCAAAGTAACCCTAAGTTCAGTGACTGTGCCTGCAAGGAGGGCAGCATTGACAGAGAAAGGAGGGGAGGTAGTTGTGTTAATTTTGTTTCCTTATCTGATGTATTCTTGTTTGCACAATTACACGAACAAGAGCAGGAACAAATTCAGCACATTTAGGGATTTAGAATAAGATAATTTCATTCTGCCATTTCAGGTTTCTCAGATGGTGGTTAGGGGGTGACTGGTGGTTCTTAGCCCATACAAAGAAGGAAAAGGAATGGGCAAAACAAGATTATTTTCTCTCATAATTAAAAACATTAAAAAAGGAAATAATTAAACACTAAGTCAGTGCTGCTGTTCCAAACCTTCACCTTGGCTTCAGATTTTACATAAAAGCAATTGATTATCTAGCTGTTGCAGTTCTCTTTAAAAATGTCTTTGAGCACTGCCATTTTGTTCCTTATCTTGAAAATGTCCTAGATTTGTCTGTCATGAACTCTGGTGGAGTCAGTTTTGTATTTTTTGCTAATGGGTTGGTCTTTTATTATTCTGCCCTTACTCTTACCTGTGGTGGATGTTCATGCAATGGAGACACAAACTATACTTTTTTCATACAGACCAAACAGGAGTGTGAAGAAAAAGTAATAAGAAGTCCAGAGAGGGTAGCTTTTTGCAGGCACAGAAAATGTTGTCTTGCTTCCTAACTGTAAATACTAGTTTTTTTCAAGTTTGCACAAAGGATGTTTTCCCCAAATACATGACAGCTCTTTTAAGATGCTCTGGTGCTGTATGCTGCTGTTCTTTTACCTCTAGATACTGGGGATGCCTGTTTATGTTGCCTGTCTCGTATTCGCTCTTTGATCTTTGTTCACTTTCCCTTGCAGCTTATATCGTCTTATTTTGTTGTAAAAATAATCTATTTGAATTTTACTTTTTGATGCATGGAGACTGATGCTTTTGTCACACTTCTCTGTACTGTTACTGCTTTCCTCTTTGTTTGGTGAGTTCTCCTGTGGGTGTTTGTGTAGCTGGGGTTGAATATCAGACTTATACCATGACAACAGATCTTTTTCATCAGATGCTGTGTTTAAATCTTAACAGCTGCTATTTCATGAATATTTTTTGAACCCCACATGAAGCTTAGTGTTGTTTTTATTGCATGTGGTATCCCAGACAGTGTTCTCAGTGTCTCACTTTTTTTTCCCTATCACTGCTGTATATTCCTTGCTGCCACACCTGACTCTTGTGAGTCTGTCAAACAATTGCCTCCTTCAGGTATGAAACAAGAACCCCATTCTCTCACGGTGAGGTCTCATTCATCTGAGGGGAAATAGAAAGGTATTTAGCCAAAAGCACTATACTCCAGGGGTACAGGGGTGCCCAAAGGGTAATCAGTTTGACATGGTGGGATGTAAATTTTGACCTTTCTTTTACCGTAAGTCTTCCCTTCTTGCCTTTGATTTCAAAGTGAAGTTGTCTTAGGAATTGGTACCATATGAATCTGGAGATCTTTTCTGCTGGCAGCTTTCAAACCTTAGAAGCAAAGAGGCTTAGACTTTAGCCTCTTTGCATTTTTAAAGCATTACAATTTAGAGGAAGCTGTTTGGCCTGGATAGTTATTGATTTCTATTCTGTTCTTCAAACTACAAACACAGAATTGTAGGATGGCAGGGAACAGGACCAGAAGAGCCCTTGAGAGCCAGCTGGCAGAGCCAGCACCACACTGGACAATTTACAGTTGCTGAAAATATTTATCAGTGCTGTTAAACATTCTCCCAATATATCAGGAGTGAGTTTAAGAGAGATTTGTCAGAGATTGCTCCTCTGGGAGACTGTGGGCTGAATTATATCTCTTTGTGGATGTGCTGACCCATAGTTGACTATTTCTGATTTACACCCTGTAATTCTCTTTGACTTGCAAGTATTTCTGGAACAAAGGTGAGTAAAAAAGTCTCTGAACAATTATTTACCATTCTGGACAGGAATAGTGATAGGCTCTTTCTGTCCTAGGAGTGTTTGGTTCCCCTTCTGCAGCAACACAGGTTACAGCTGCAGATATGCTGCTGAAATACAGCTACACAAATCTGTATTTATAACTCATGCCAATCTTCTACTGAGATGTCTGCTTTTTTTTCCTCTGGGATCTCATTCTTTCTTAGCTGCACTTCACCCTTTAGTACCTTTTAGAGGCTGCCCCTGACTTTAACTTCTGTCTGGACTGAGGAAGCAATTTCTCAACATGCAGATGAGGAGCCAAGATTAATCCAGTACTTACTTTGACAGAGATATATAACCCATAAATGCATTATACAGTCTTAAAAACAACCTGCCTGAGCAATTAGCTCAGTAATCAGACATTTTAAAACAGTGGCAGAAGAGCAGAGCTATGGATTATGATGCACGATGATTTACTTTATTTAATACAAAAGCATGCAGAATTTTAGTTACAAACAGGAGATTTTACATTTTCTGCAAGTACTCAAATGGGTTGCAAATGTGACAACCATGGTATGACAAGGAGGGACCACACAAGGCGAGACTTGAAAACTGGCAGATAGGAATACAGAGACTATTTCATTTCAGGCCTGCAAGAGAACACATTTCTGAAATGAATATGTGACAAGAGGGAAGTATTGGATTTCTGTGTGAGGAGCTGACAAGTGAGACAAACAGCGGCCATATATTATCTGTGATGGTGAAAAGATCACATCACTTATAACCTTTGAAGCAACAGGAAAACTGAACGCAACATCATTTTATAATGATCTAAGAGAGAACTGTCTCTTTTTTTTTCCTTCCTTGGTTATATATAGCTGTTAGAGAGAGTCCTGCTGAGTGGAAAATGGAGCATATGATCAAGGGCAGTCCAGTGAGTCAATTTACTGACTAATACTGTAGATTATCATGTCAAATATATAGCACCAGCAGTATGAACAATAATGAAGCCTAGTTTATTTCTTTCCTGTGAATTGAAATGAAGATGTGATTGGAATTGTCACACCTTGGATATATGAGCCAGATTCTCTTAATCATCCAAAACAAATTGCCTTATTCTTTATAGTGACATTTATTTCAGAACCCATTCCAAAATTGGCAAGCTGAAACCATCTATTTAAATGTGTCAGACACATTTAAAGTATCCTCTAGACCACTGTCCCCTCAGGTGATGGTTCAATGGTCTCACACTTTGAAATACTTGCTCCCTTCAGACCCAAAGAAGGGATAACTCAGCCTTTCATCCTGTGAGAAGAAATCATTCAGCACAGCACCATGCAGAGCCGCTCTAAATGAACTCCAGTATCATCAGTAAAACATCCAGCCTTGAAGCAAACAGGGCAAAGCATTCATGGAAACCCCAGATGGCCATTGAAGGGAACCTTTCCTTGCCTGATTTTCTATTTTCCTATGTGTCAGAGTGTCAGTGAGCACTTATGAGGGGGATATTGCCAATATTGCGCAGCTTCCTTGGGTCAAACTGAACGCTGCCTGAAGAGAAAGTACAGTTAAGCAACCTGGTAAAAATTCCACTCCAAACAGAAGGAGTTAATTTTAATTTAGCTGTACAATACCAGACTTCTTGTGTTTTATTGGTGTCCAAGCTCCATGTGAAAGCCTGATTGCCTTTGTATCTGTCAAAATTCAAGCGTGAGCAAAAACTTTGGGAATCAACATTTGAATTGCAAATCACTGCCATTCCTTCGGGGTTACGAATCATAATCGATGTTATTGCTTTCTAAAGTCCTTTGTCTAAGAATAGAGATGAGTAACTTAGGAGACATTTACTAACTGTTTGCTAACATTAAGTCACAAAGCCCAAATATTGCATGTCTATTAAGTATAATATCCTGAAACTGGTGAGTAAACTTTTACGGAAATTAGCACAGTGTTATAAATTTAGCACATATAAGGAAAAGCAGATGGTACTGCTGTGATTGGACATGTCATTGGAGTATTCCAGAGCATGCCAAGTCTTTATTACTACTTGCATATACTACCACATTACTCAGTTTTCAGTAGACTAGAACGTGCTATGCACAAACAACAACTCTTTTTTTCTGAGCTTTAAACTTAGAATAAAAATGAAGTTCCATTTGCTGGTTTTGCAGCACTCGTGATCACTTTCCAAAGTCTCCAAAAGGTTCATGTTGCACGTTCTGGGCGGTCAGAACATAGTCACAGATTGCTAGTTGGGCCCACGCACTTGGTGATCTTCAGCTTTCTGTGCCTGCGATGGGACGGGCTGTGTGTCATGAACAGTTGATCAAATGAGAAGCATCATATTTCAAAATGCTTTATGGTACCTCTGTGGATACCCAAAAGCAGATGGTTTTAATTAGGAAAAAAAAAAAAAAAAAGAAAACAAAACAAAACCTGTTTCCTGGCTATTCTTTAAAAATAGAAAAACTTCTCTCAGTTTAAAGGTGGTCTTGGCAAGGTGGAGTTCTACTTTTATGGCTTGCCTTTTCTTTGGAGGAAGATAATTTAGCTGCAAAGAGCAGAAAGGGCCAGAGCAGGTAGGACTTAAGGAAGGAACTGAATTTTGCAAGCAGAAGGTATAGGCCACGTATAAAGAAAACAGTGAGGATGAAAGCATCAAAGAGGAGGTAGGCAAAAACAGGTCTGGGAATTAGTGAGGCAAAACGTGTGATAGAAAAAAAAGTTAAAAAGGAGTTAAGAAGAGAAGAGACAGTTGCAGAAATAAGGAGATAGGGAAGCAAAAGACCCAGAGTAGATATCAACTTGCCTGTGTTTCACATTAGGGGTTCTAAAACCCCATTCATGTTTCCAGCTCAGAGGACAACAAATCAGTTTAATGCCCACCCACTGTAACTGCACAGCGTGTGTGATATCCTACTGTTGTTGTCACCAAACACCTCCTCTTGTCTGATCTGGGCAGAATGCTTATGCCCGATGCTCATGAGGCTCTTGGATGTTCAGTGAAGTAGAAACCTGTGCTGCAGGGTCTCCCGTATTCTCGGGGGGCTCCTGCTTTGCTTCATTCTTTGGCTTATTGGCATATTTTCTGAATACAGTCCTTCTCCTGGTGTCATCCCTTCTCAAAAGTGGAACCTCAAGGTCAGGAGTTTGTAGGCAGTCACAGTGAGTCCTGACCTCTTCCAGGTACCTAATGACAGGCTCCTCCAGAGCTCTGGCACTGCAAACACTGGTTTAGAATTACTCCAGGACATAAAAGATGAAATATGCAACATGCATGTCTCAGGAAGGCTGCTGGCATAGCAACCCTTTGTTTCTGTCTGCTATTCTTGTGTTCTCTCTTTTAGATAAATTAATTGGGCATTTCTTCTCCTGTTTTCCTTGATATTCTTGAACAAAACTTGAGTTCACATAAGCATCTGAGATTTTCTCCCAAGAATACCTTTTCCAATGCTATAGCCATGCTTCCACATTTCATCTGTCTGTACCTCTCAGCACTGACTTTTCTCATACACAGTTAAATCTCTTGTTTCAGGTTATCCTTTTATCAGTTTTGCCAAGTAATAAAAGGCCATCACCAGGAGAACTGTTGCTTAGCTACTGGCCTGGGCAGATGGTCCTCCTGGAGAAATGCCAGCACCCCACCAAAGAGCCTGTTTATGGGCAGAGAGGATTGGGAAGGTTTAATGACCCTTGCCCGTGTGTTCTGTATCCTTGCTTCTCAGAACTACTGCGGAGGAAAAGCTAGCATAAAATTTAGCATTTTGAGAAGTTATTAAAAATTAATAATTAATAAACTCTCTGGAGAGTGCTCCTAATCTTAAAATGGAATAAAAACATTCTCACTAGGTGAACTTGCCACTAACTAATGCCTTCAGGGAATACATTAGAGGACCAGATTAAGTAGATGCCCACATCTATATGTAGGTACAAATATCTCCATGGATGGGTGCATGCAGACTGTGTGTGTGTGTGTACACTCTTGTGTCTATGTGTTTGTGTGTAACACAGTAAAAGAAAAACTATCAAACCCATTTTAAATGAAATATTATTTAATTTCCTCTGTATGCATGCTTCAAATGACCTTGTAGAATTTGTGGATTTATTACTTATCAGATGAGAAAAAAACATTCTGACAATTCCATGGAGAGATTGCACTGTCAAGTTGCTATAGCATTGAGTGTCATCGATTTTTACCTCATGATAAATGTTTATTTTCTTGAGAATAAATAATATCAGAATTTTATAGAGCAACCCTCACAGAAGCAAATAAAAATGAAAATACAGAAGTCTGTATGTGTAGTAAATTTCTAATACATTCAAGCAGTCAAGATGTTTCTAAGACACAAAATTTAATTTTGGAAACAAGTTTGAAGGGCAGATAGCTGGCAAATATTTTGTTTAACTCAGTGATGCTTTGGATCTATGTAAGAATAGCTAGAGAAATCCAGATTGAGATCTTGACTAACAATGAGAACTAGATGATATAGAAAGCCAGAAAGGCTAACTTGTGTAATAGAAGATAAGAAAATAAAATCAACCCCAAAACATTATTTATTGGAAGCCTGGTATTAAGAACTGATAACTGGAAAAGAAAGGCTTGTCCCCTCAGGAACAAAAAACACCCAAACCCAAAACCAATGAAACCAACAAAAACCCCCCCACAGCCTCGCCCCACCAAATTTATAAAATTTGCATGTGAACACTTGAAGAGTATTCAAATATTCTTGACTATTTTTAGCTACAGAATTTAAATTATTAATGTAATTTGCAATATTTAATTCATTTTGTTCAGTATTTGCATAAATTAAATGCATGAATGTCTGAGAAAACCCTGGTAAACTCTGTCTGCATTTGCTGGGGTTTGTTCTGGGTGTGTAGAAAATGGCTTGAAGGAGAGAATCCACCACCAGAGAGGCAAAAAGCCTTTTCCTCTTCCTTTCCTTTGCCCGTCCCCTTCCTCTGCTCCTTCCCAGCACCAAGCAGGAAACCTCAGCAAGGTGTACAGATGCCAAAAATCCCAGCACTTCATCCTCATCCCTGGCCCAGGCAGGGAGGGCAGTGCCAGCAGGGTGGGCTGCAGATCAGCCCCAAGAAGTGTGGGAGCTGAGACAATCAAAACCCGAGCCATAAAACGTCTCCAGCAGTATATTGTTCTAGAGGGTAATCTGCATGAATCCAACCATGAGTGCTGTTTATGGGCCCTGTATGGACATTTTTTTCTTTTTAAATTTTGACTGACTGGCTAATGAGGTACTCTCAGATGGCACAGCCAGGGCATAGGAGTGATCTAGCAAAATCTCCTAGAATAATTGCAGTTAAGGCAGAGGCCATTGGAAAATTTTACAAAGGTGTGATAAAAATCATCTTCCCTGAAGTATTTACATCTGCTTTGAGAAAAGGGCTAGAGAACCTGATGTGAAAAATCCTATGGAGAAGGGTGCTCAGATACATCCTGTCTGTGACTGCGGTATTTGAGCACGGGTGCCCCACATGTTCTGGTGGCAGTTCCCCCACGCCTGTCACACACCTGGGGACGCCGTGTGCCCTTGTCCTCTAATGCTGGACCTGCAGCAGGTTTCAGGGAGGGAGAGCACTGAAGTCTGAGGCTCGGGCTTGAACAGTGCTGAAATGAGGCAGGTGAGAGTCTGCCCATCTCTCCTGAGGCAGACATCTTGCAGAAAGCAAGAGAAAATGGAGTGAGTACGTTTCCATTGTTGTTTGAGATCTTCTAAAATTTTAACAAATGTAGTCTTGTCTTTACAGTGTTTAGTTTGATGTGCCCGTTAACAGCTATCTCATGTTCTAGCTGAAATAGTCACGTATTTAAACACCAGCTTTGCATTTTACTCAGCCCTGCATGCAGACAGAATGGGCAGAAGTTAGTTGCCCTTTATCCAACAGATTTCGGGTCAGAGCAGATTATCCTTCAAATCTAGGTCACTAACATGTATTTGTCTGATGTAAAACAGAATATATGTGCCATTCCCACTGATATACTGGCCAACCTCTTTTTTCTTTGGAGAGAGACTGGCAGAAGTTACCCAAGAGCAGTCAAGTCTCCAGACTTTACTGTCCCGAAATAATTTAATATCCAGTCAAATTATACCTGTAAGACTCACAGATCATCATATCTTGATATTTTAAGGCATTACTTTCATTTAAAATAAAGGGAAACCAAGAAATCAGGACTGTGTCAGGAATCAATATGCTGGTTTTTTAGGATGAGTGACTCTCTATCATAACATTTATGATGCTTTGCAAAACAGTAGTTCATCTGGTTCTCCCTCCCCCAAAATGAAAACATTCATTATATTATATATAAAACTTGAAATTGAATAAGAAATTTTCATTAATTGTGTTTGCAAAATTTAGAGGCGAAAGCCTTGCTTTACTGAAGAAAAAGGATTTTTTTTTTTTAATAACAAACCAGTCACCCTTACCAACTGTATAATCTTTATTATCAAAATAATTCTTGAAAAATTTAGATTCTACTTAAAGGTATTTCAAGCCAGGAAAATATTTTTGCTCACAACATGTTTAAATTATGTTACTCTTTCAGTTGGATAATGTTCAATTCCTACTTGAAAAGGGCGAAGCCGCATTAACTACCATTTCATTATTGCATTAGCAACAGTTCACTTGCTGTTCTTACAGGCTGAGTAAGTAAATCACTCATGCTTCAGAGATTTTTCTGCTGTTTATTGGAGACAGGACACACTACTAAACACAACTTCCCAAAACAAATATAAATTTGTCCATTGGAAACCCTTACCAAAGACAACAATGACCAATTTCTCTTGCATTAATTAAAATGTCTATTTATAAAACAAAGTCTGTTTTACTTAGATTCCATAAGGCATGAGGGTTCAAAGAAGAGAGAGATGAGACCAAAAGCAAACCTTAGTGAGCAGGAAATTGCTGTTAAGAGAGGCAGAAACGGGGTGAATGCCACTGTCACATGCAGAATGATGGGTCCTGATGGAGTGTCATCTTCAGTAGGATTGGTCAGAGACTGTTTATGTTTTTGATTAAATGTTTTGATGAATATTTAGGAAAAACAATATTTAAACAAAATCCTGGGAAGCATTTGGTCTATACCTTGGACAGGATTGAGGTGAGGTGACAATTTTACATCACCTTCTGCTCCTCTGAAGTCTGGATTAAGGAGGAGTGCAAATGACATCTGGCGTAGGTGTGCTGAGATCCAGAGCTTTTCAGGCTGTAAGAAATCAGAGAAGTTTGTTAGTATCCTGTGATTTCATCTTTCAAACACAGCTTTTCTAAGATGAGGAGATCTCATCTATTTTTTTCTTCCTTATGCAAAAAAAGGCTTTTATCATCCTTGCTACTCTTCTTTGTATTTTCTCTGCTTTGGCTATGGCTTCACTAGTTTTGAGTGACCAGAGGTACCTCTTGTGTCCAAAAACTGATCGCGCTCTGAGTACATAAAATGGCAGAATGGCATTTTTTGTTTTGTTTACCCATTGCCTGACTGCTGCTTAGCAGAGGACTGATGTTGTCAGAATCATATACATGATTCTCCACATGGGAGTTTGGGAAACCAAAAAAGAAAACCAACTTTTTGAGTCTACTACCTTCTACGTGTAATTAGGGTTAACTTCTGCAATGCTTTACCTTGCACTTATCAACCTGTATTCATTTACTGCCATTTTGTTACTTAGGCACTCAGCTTTTAGAATCCTTCTGGAAAGCCTGGCTTAGCTTTGTCTGCTTTGAATATCCTGCTTCACCTCTGTACCTTCCCTTGGGAACCTTTGTCCCAGCTTGTTTATAACATAATTCCTTCTGAATAGTTCTCACACAGATTCTTAGAGATCCCCTCCAGCAAATCCCCCAGTTATGAAATCGATCTTTTACTCCTAAACTCCATTAGTGCCTTTTAAACAGTTAATCTGTGAAAAGACCTTCCCTCTCATCTCCTCACAATTGAATTGAATTGAATTGAATTTTGTGAGAGGCTTCTGTGAGGGACCAAAGGGGATTTGAAAGTCCAGATATGCTTCTCAACTGAACTATCTTTGTCCACATACTCAGTGACTCCTGAGAACTGAAACCATGTAAGCATGATTGTCTGCAAAACCACACCATGAATTATGTAAAGTACTGAGAGATGGGAGGTGTCCCAAAGTCCTAAAGATGATTTAAGAATGAAATCTCCAAAGATATTTTGGTGTCCATTCCCTAATGATTCCATTTTGCATTCAAGTCTGAATTGATTCTGGGTTTCTAATTTTGTGCTTATGAATACCAAAAGTAAAATTTCTCTGATGTTCTCTATCCTTTACCTAAAATTAATCATCTGTGTCCTTGAAATTTAATTAAACCCGATAGTCTTTTAAATAGTTTTTCCAGCATATGTTGGAAAAAGAGTAGCAAAATTAAAAGAATAAATCACATCAGAGAGTAAATTAAATACACTGTTTGAAGCCAGCCTCTCTCTCATTTTCCTCATTGTTAAAACTGAGTCAGTGCTGACAATAAGCATTTAAAAGTGGTGAGGACAAAGCACTTCAAAATGCATTGTACAGAAAGCTATGCATGGAAGGCATTAAATGAGTTAGATTTTCTAAAGTGTTTTCACCATTTCTGATTGCTTTGGTTGAAACTAGTAGTATGAAATACATTCTAGACCTGATGGAGTAGAAATAAAAGCTTTACAAAAATGAAAGATGAAAAACGAAAACCATTTCAGAAGTATTACCCCCATTTATATGTTGCTTACTGTAAAGCTAAATCAAGAGACTTTAATGCCATCACTTTGTAAAGCACAAAAAATCACTAAATTCATAAAGGGTAATTAAAAAATGAGAAAAATATGTAATTATTGTTTGATGAAAATTGTTTAAAGCCAATACCTAAGCCTGTTCATTATGACATCGTAAGCCAATACACATAAATTTAGGTTGTTGAAAAAGCATCTATAGAAAGTATTTGCTCAAATCTCAGGAAATATAATTAGTTTTCAAAGGATAAGTCTTCTAAAATACTCGGAGTGTGAACATCTGAAAGAAAACTATCAAAAGAACACTTTCATCTTGCTATTTATTTCTTTTCTGTGTCTCATCCTAGCTTATGACCCTTTTCCCTATGCCTTAATCAAGGACAGATGGAGTTGTGACTCCATATTATGTAACACTTAGCTTCACATCCCTTTAGAAGGATAAAGTTAATAACTTCAATGGCAGTGGATTCTGCCACTCCAGTTGATGTCTAGTGGCTTCCAGCTGCTCTTTGATTTTGGTTTTAAAATCTGTAAGCACATAAATAGTCTGGGATTTATGCAAGTGAGATCCTGTCCAGTTTAAAATTAGTAAGTTTTAAGTGTAGTCTGATTAAAATAATGATAGAGATGTTTGAAAAAATTTGGACTATTTTATCAGTGACTAAGCTAGTGAACAGGTTGAAGGCTGTCAATGGATGAATGTCTATGGTAGATATGTCAGATGGTATGAAATGAGTATGACCTTGACAATGAAGAGTGACTCTGCAAGCCCACCAGAAGGTACCAAGGTAAGTCACTCTGTAGTTCACCAACCCTCTAGATTAAAGGAAGACATATCTACTACTTAAGGGAAAGCGCTTGCGATCTGTTCTTCATCTTGCACTTTAAAATATAATTTAAAAAAAGGTTCTTTATCAAAGTGTTTAAATTTGTTTTTCTTTCTCTATGACTATTCCCCCAGCTCCTTTATATGTAACAGGTTGTTGGAAGATTATCTGAAATGTCAGATTGTAGTTTTGTCGTAAGATTATGGTGGTTTAGAGACAGATTTTTTTAAATACATCCATATTGCTAAAGTAAATCAGATGGAGGATTTTATTGTTCCTGAGGCCAGATATCACTACATGGCTCATGATGGCAGCATGTAGCATCAATCCCCAGTGGAGCAGATGTGTCTGGGAGACAGCTTTTTGGTATAGTCCACTCCAGAGTGAGCTAGCCCACAAGCAGCATGGAGAATGAACTTCCAGCGCATGGACTGTTTCCCCAGCTCCCCTTAGCAGCATGGAGGAAGCCTTTCTGTCCCCTCTGCTTCATTTTGGGTGGAACTAGTTTAGGGGCTCAAAGGGCCAAAAGGACACAAGCCCACTTCTGCAGTCTTGTGGGAAAAGTATCCTCTTAGCACAGACGTGTGGGTCTTGATATGTCCAGGGTTTCATTGTTAACTTTCAGCACTATTAGTCTGTTTCATTGGAAAGGGCAGAGACCCTGAGGTCTTTCAGGTGATACCTGGTCAGGTAGGAGAGCTCTGGTCGGGTCAGGTCTTGCCTGTTAGACCTGGCAGTGCTCAGAGTGAAGGCACATGCCAGACTGCAAAGCTCCTTTGGCTCCTGGGGGATTTTACTGTTAAAAATCCCATAGTGGTTATGGAGCTGTGGCATCTCCAGAGCTGGAGGTGGGCTTGTAAGGACTCTGGCTTTCTTTGCTTCTAGTGGCACTTAAATGATCCCAACAGATACAGGTTAGGTGTCTCTAGTGCTGTGTTTGTGTAAATGCATAATATCAGACAGTAACAAGTGGAAATAGCAATACAATGCTATTCTCTTAATTGATTACTTAGTCTTTGAAAAAAGTTTTTTCTGATGAAGGTTAAAAAACCCCTACATAAACACAGTTTTTTTTTGCAACCAGCAAACAGCTCCATGTTGGGAAAACAGTAACAAACTGATCCAGAGATTTATCAGGGAGAAGGAGATTCAAATCTGCTCAAGCAGAGAGGGAAACTGAGCATGTATTGCTCATACCCCAGGTGAATGCTGTACCTCTTGTACCCTGGGTAAATCACATCTACTGCAGTCCTAAATAAAAAACTAACATGGGGGCTGGACATGCTTCCCTCTGGCTTTGTGAGAAAGAAGTGACACAGACAGCGGTCTGGGTGGGAAAAGCAGGGCTCTAAATCCCATTGGGACATAAGTGGCTCCTTACAGTTAAAGGCTGGGTGCTGAATATGTAAAAGAATTTGATTTAAACATCCCTGTCCCTAATCTCAGATGGCTTCCTGCTTAAGTTGCCACAGCGTAAGCTCAAAAAGAAGGCTGTGACATTGAAGATGAATTGCTCAGCCCCATGTGACAAAGCTGTGACCCACCAAGGCACAGTGGAATTCAGGACTCTCCAAGCTTGCGTTGAGCTCAGTACATTTTATTCTTACCACAGATCTCTCAGGAGCAACAGAAATTAAATTTTTTAAAAATGAATGAAGTACATATGGCAACACAGCTGCTGAAAATCTGTTACCCTTTTTAATCACCTCTCATGTCCTGAGCATGCATTTTATCCTTCAAACTCAGTCAAATTAAAAACACTGAGAGAAAGGCATCTCCCTGTATTTTTGGGGGACTTGGTAGTGTTATTAAGTCATTAAGTCATGCAAGAGAAGCCTTTCCTACTAAGGCTGTCCAGAACTTAGGTCTCAGTGGGTTCATCTTTAAAATACTTCACATACTTATAATCATTAGGACAAGCAGAATTTTCACAGAGGTACTTCAATCTGCAAATAAATAAAATTGAAAAAGGAGAGGACCATCCTTCTTTTTCTTAAAGATGGTGAACTTTTGAAATGAAAAGGTTATAAGCCCTGGATAAGTGCTCAAATAGCCTTGCAATGACGCAATTTCCCACCTGCTTATGGATACACTGTAGAATAGTCCTTCAGGCTGAAGTGACAGGGTCTCCAACACACTGTTTACTGCCTACCCTCCTTCCATAAACATTCAATGCCATAAGCAGTCAGAGTGACTATTTCTCATTTGGTAGCCTTCAATCACACTACTGATTATTCACCTTTGCATGTCAGCTCCAAGGTAAGGAGAGCAAGTCAGGTGATATATTTAATTCCAGTGCTGGAGCTGGGGAGAGAGAAAAATGCAACTATTGAAAGAGGTTCTTCTGTGAAGGAGCAGTGATTTACATCCTGAATAGGTGCAAATTACCCTCCCTTCCCACCCCCAGCTTCAGCCAATATACTCATTATTCAATATCTTGCTGCTGTGATGCTTTTTTTCTTGGAGTTTTTGATGCTCTGTTAAGTTTGGAAGGCTGTGGTTTAGTAAGAGATATGAAGGAGCATTTCCCTTGAGGGATTGGGCTCCTTGTCAGCCCAAGAAGTGGTCATTTTCAGTCAACAATGAAGCATCTGTCGGTCAAAGAAAAGGTCTTTAACTAGAACAAGCTTCTGAACTTACAATTCATCCCTGCTGGAATGAAAAAGAATAGAGCTGCTTTGTCTGTTGCGTTTGAATCCTTCATGGAGAGCTGCCAGTGATAGTTAACTTGTGTATTATAGTGCTATCAGACAGGAGAAACATCAGGCAGAATTTACCAGCACAGTCACAAGCCTTTCATCACACAGTTATTACAGTGATAAAGTTCAGTGGTAGTTACTCACGTCTCCAAAAACAAATATCACCCACTCAGACAAGAGAGAATGGATTTCTGCAGGGTGCTGCTGCATTAGCTCGTGCTACTGCACCTGACTCCCAGCTCCCACTAAATCCAAGTGCCCAGTGCACTTTGAAGTACCAATTGTCAGAGCACCCCTGTGAGCAAGGAGGGACCATGATCTACCCTTGTTTTGTAGGTTTGAGATGGAGCTGTAAGGCTGCTAGGCTGAGCAATGGAAACACATTGCCATGAACTTGGGCCCCTGGATCTCTGGGTCATTCAATTCAGCCTGGCTGGAGCAGACACCCTGCTACCAACATGACCGTGTTTCCTCCCCACAGAAAGCTCAAGGAGAGCAGTGATAAACCTGTGGAGTCAAATCTCTTCCCTATGGGGCAGGGATACAGCTTGCTGCTCAGGACGCTTGATTTAGACATAGCTAGAAAAATTAAAGCTCAGATTCACAAACACTGGAAGTCACCTGATTTCCATGTATTTTTACATGGGTTTTAACTTCTTGTTTGTCTTTAAAACCCAGACTTTTAATCATTGCTTAACCAGGTAATCTGCTGAGGTACTTAGGAGGTGTGCACCTCCGCTACTCACCTACATGGCATGCTCAATAGACAGGTGATTGTGTGTCTTATTTGTCTTCTTTATCCTCCAGGAAGACGAAGTTGCTCGTGACAGTCGATTCAATTTCAGTGGCTATGGCATGGGCCACTGCCTCCAAGTCAAAGATGGCACAGCAGTCAAGGCTACACCACCCAACCCACCCCCAGCACCACCAAAGGATTCAGAATCCATCAAAAAGAAGTTTGTTGATCGTGCAAAAAGGATTGATACAATATCCCGTGCTGCGTTCCCACTCGCCTTCCTCATTTTCAACATCTTTTACTGGATTACATACAAAATTATACGGCATGAGGACATTCACAAGAAATAGGCAACTCTGATTCGCCAGGACTTCTTAGCCAAAGTGATCCACATGTAAATAAACAGTGAAATATCTTCCTGTCATATGGACTAAGGATTTCTTCCCCACTCCCCCAGAACACTGGAGAAAAAATTAGCAAAGAGGAAAAAAAAGTATAGAAGGAAAAGTGATTCCATGACAAAATATGCTGTGAGACCAGTCAAGAGACTCCCCCTATGTACTCCTAGTGTGTTCTTCCACATTCAGTATTGGTTAGACATCTATAATTGGGGCTAAATATTACCCAACTTTATCACCAAGATATTACCTTTCAGAACAAGAGAGAATTGGAAAACAAACAGTTCTCCTAAAACATCTATCAAGAGACTGTGGTGGCTACAGTACAGTGAGTTAAAAGAGGACCAAAATTTTTCAGGATAATGTTGCCTTTCTATTTGAAACAAGTCTACTGAGCTACATTCCATGACCATGTCTATAGGTAGTGGTTTCACCAAGGAATCCTTTTGTGGGTTGTAAATTATTTCTACTGATAGGGGAGAGGGAAAAAAGAAAAAAAAAATTTATACTTTACTATCCTTGTGGGTGTGCATTTTAATATTATCTTGCTTTACTAGAATTGTAATTTTGGGGTTGGACTTGTGTGTCGTGTGATTTATTTGATAGTTGACACTCCAAAACCAGTGAAACTGCCCAGTTTATTTCTGTTGGGAGACAGTGCACTTACTTCATTTTATTTCTGCTGATTTTACATGCAACTTGAGGTGCCAAACTGTATTTTACCTATTGTGCTACTCTGTACCACACTACTTAGTAAGAACTTGTTTCCTCAAAGGTGTAGCTCAGTTTAGCATTGAGTTTCTATTACCGCTCTCATTGTAGCTGCAGTCAATAGCTCTATAGGTAAACACAACTTGTTTACAGACCTCTAATTTATATCTTTACTCAAAGTGGCTATCATTTTAAATATCATTCATTAACCTAAGAATTTTAAAACTGTACTGTGATTTTCAGAACCTGTTACCTTTTGGTGCCGGATCTGCGTTATTCAAATCCTTGCTACATGTTTTAAAGTAGAAAATTTTAAAAAGTTTAAAAAAAAAGAAGAAAAAAAAAGATGGTATTTTTGCTTACATGGAAGAAAACAACCTGTAACATAAGATGAGTAAAACATTAAAATTTTACACTTGCTGTAAAAGGGTTTATTAAAAAAAGGTATTTGTTCAATTTCAATAAAGCTAAATGTGGTACTAACATTTCTCCACTCTTTTCTTCATTTGAAGCAGCAGCAGCAGCAGGGCTGTTCGTGCCAGAGCCCAGCTTTTCCACTGCTCTGTCAGCAGAAAGAGGGTGAAAAGCAGCCTTCTGCTGACCTGACTTAGCATGCCAAATTTTGCTGTCTATTCTGCAGCAAAGGGACTATTGCAGCCCCTGGGAGTACGTCAAAGACTATGTCAGAAGTGTGGCTAGGATATGATGGGAGCGTTTGTAGAACATTTGTACGTGCTGAGCCAGGCCTGGGGGAGAAGGAACACTGCTCCCCTCTCACAGCATCTCTGCACAGCAAGAAATACAACCCAGCTTCATATGTACTGTGCCTGTCTTGAGGGTATCCTGAACTTTCTTCTGACTTTCTTACGGCTTCACCACTGTGGTGAGCTGAAGGAGATGCTGAGCTGGCCTATGCCAGGTACCTCCTGTAGACATGGGAATGACCAATAGTTTAAAAGAAAATTAAAAACTGCATTCAGTTTTCTGCCCTTCCCTTGTGAGGCCCAAATACACACCCTGTAGCTGCCCAGTACAGACCTTTTTCCCCACTCTCCTAATGAGATGTGGTCGGGAGACATACTGAACCTTCAGCACCGGTCACTCTGCTTTCACTCCTGGACCAGCTTCTGCTGAGAGGATATATGCTTCACAGTCTGTCTGAGCCTGTATTTGTGTGTCTGTGTGTCTGTGTTCCCGTCTCTTTCCACATGGCTGCCTGTAACTAGCATGCTTTGTTCCTCCCCAGGAGAGGGGAGGGAATCTGGACATCGTGACAACCCTGATTCCTGAACAATAAATGAATGGCAAAAAGCCAGTCGTACATTTTATCTTCCCATACCCTCCTCAGCTCTATTGTTTGTTGACGCTTCTGTTGTTTACACTTCTGATGGAACCAGCAACATCATCTGCATCTCACTGAGACCATGAATCCAGATGGGACTGACAGCCTCAGAAAGGGGAACCAGTGAGAACTCAAAACAACTGTCCAAATTATTCTGCTTTGAAAAACAAGCTTATGATACAAATTCAGGGATCATAATATTTGCAATTTTTGTATTATCAGATTTGCTTTTATGCATTTTTAAAGTGGAACAGTATTTGATTATGGATAATGTAGTAGAGGAAAGCCCCAGCACAATCCTAGTACCATGAACTGCGGCAGGGTGAGGACACCTGGCTGTAAACCATGTTTGTATGGGAAGTTAGGAGCCTTCACTGGTATGTAAACATTCTGAGCTCACTTTTACTAACCCCTTGTTCCAAAATCTCTGCTTCAAATGAAGGTGTAATGCCAGGATTAATGTTAATCCTCAGTGCCCAGATGTGTTGCTGATGAGTGTCAGAGCCTACTGCTCACAGCTGCCCCAAATGACTGCAGACCACTGCAACAGGAATACAGACCTACTCTCAGTTGATGGATATCTTTATGTCCCTTTCTGTGGTGAAGCTCATGTGCCTCCAGTATCCACACCACAAATTCAACTGCACTCTTTGCAGTGCTTGGCCATTAGCATTTACTAAATAGTTTACTAAAATGTGTTGCTGATCAGAATTGAGCTTTGCTGACAGTATCCATGGGAGGATTGCTCTGCTGTTGCCTTCTGTATAAACTTCGGTCCAGTCATCAGAATAATCTGTGCACAAAATTTGAATAGGTCTCTCTTTTGAAGACAGAATTTATGGCTGCATGGCAATTAGTCAGGTAGTCATGAATATTGAAATTATCTAACTAAATTTTGGAAATAAAAAATGCGTGCAAATGGACAAGGTCCACCAAGCACGGCGATCAGGAATGGCCACATGATACAGAAGAGTTGTCACATGCTGGCTAGTGGCCTGTGAACCCTGTGACACAGAGATGGTTTGATACCGGCCATTTATTAAAGAACCTTCTCTCAAAGAACATGACCGGCACCAGAAACTGGTTGAGAAACTGCCTGGAGATAAAATGTCGAATAACAAGGATAGCAGGACTTACAGAAGGACACAGCTTTCCTAAACAAATTCTCAGTAGGGTTAACAGAGAAAAAAGACTCAAAAAATGGACATCTTGCTCTCAAGGAAGCAGCAGAATTAAATAGTGAAGCAGTTTCATTTCAAGACACCACTGCAAGAGAAAAAAGAATGGCTTAGAAAATAACTCTCAGACAAATAGCCTTTGTGAAACAGGAGACACAGCAGGATGGAAGGAAAGAGACCTGGGATTAATTCTGAAGAGCTTCCACACGTATTGGAAAGCCTGCATGCCACAGTTCTAGCTGGTAAAATAAAATTAAGGGCATTTAAACTACTTGCATTTAGCTATAAAACAACTATGATGACTTCTAATTTACCAAGAAATCTTCAAAAACTTTAAGCACATCTTTAAAGGATGCAACATCAGATCAGGTCATTGGCATCCTGTTGTTACAGGCTGGACCTGAGTGGTTCAGTACTCAAGGGGAAATGTTTAGCCATTTTGCACCAGATAGATGCTGGCAGATGCTCTGATAAAGCCTAATTGATAAGAGATCTTTAAAAAAAACCTTATTACATTAGGAGGAAAGAGAAAAATAAAAAAAGGTGCAATATGAAATGAGAGATCTCTCTTTGTTACTCTTTCCTGGTTTTTTTTGCTTCATATTTCTTTAAGTGGCAGAGCCATCACTTGTGATGTACTGAATCAAAGGTGGTGTAGCAGTAGAAGCTTTTGGAGTAACCAGTATCAGATATCAGCAATTCATAACTGCTGGAGGACACCTCCAGGATATGCAATGACTCTGGGGTCAGATTTTTTCATGTGCTGCAGAGGTGAGGAGTAAGAGTGAACCTCATCCACAGACAATTGAGATTTTCTCGCTTTGATTCCCTTTTTTCCCAGCATGAGATGTTGAAAGCAATAGGAAAGAGCTGATGGAAAAATAGTGTTTGTCTACTGCAGGCTGAACTGCTACAGCTCTTCATCTTTATGCAAACCTGCCTGACTCTGGTGGCACGGGAGCTGCTGCCCAAACATGAGGCACCAGCCAAAAATGACAGCCTTTTGTAGCTGACATTACTGAAATTATTGTGAGGGAATCTGAACTAGTCTTTGATATTACAGCCATGGGCATTTCCTGGGAAGAGCTTTCATTGGGCTGAATTGGTGTCTGCCTCAGCAACAGGATGCTCAATCTGCACCTGGAAGTTGCATTTTGTGGACTTACTCAAAAGATCTGACTCAGTCCAACAGTGGCATTTCTGTATTTGGAAACATATTTCTAAATACATGAAGAAATACAGTTAATGTGTGATTGTAAAAAGCATTTGCACAGCTTTCTAATTCATTTAAAATTAGAACACAGCAACGAAACAAAATCTTCGTACAAAGATGAGCTTTGTATTACACAAAGTGGTATGAATATAATTTTATTTAATATATTCATTTTCATTATCTATAATATAGTATCTGTGGAAAATTATCTCCTGCCAGATTTTGAAAGTAATTTATTCTAATGATTTTTGGTATAGAAATTTGTGTCTTACGATGTTTTGGAAAACAAGAAAACCAGAATCAAGGCTGCCTAGAGAAACTTCTGCCTGGGAAAATACTCTAAGCAAGAACATGTTTTGTCCATAAATGCCCCTCACAGATTTTTCATTAAAAATCAATCTTCTCTAGTTTAACAGGAAGACAAAAAGAAGTTATTTTTGCCATTTGAAGATACATTTCCTAATTTTGCAAGACAATTGTGAAATAACATCACATTTAGGGCTCAGCTGCAGAACAAGAGAAGCTTCACCAGTTCCAGACAAATTCATCCATCCAATTTACTTCCAAATCCAATGCAGCGCTTACTGAAAGCAGAAGGAAAAAAAATCTCCAATAGCTTCTAGATCAGTTCCTAATAAAGGATCAGTTTCCAACACTAAGCAGTAGAAATAATCTGAGAGGGAAAATATTCAGAGTGGATTAGCTCGCTTTCTCTCAGGAGGAATAGAAACTTGAGTCAAAGTAAGCATCTCAGATAATAACTAGGAAAACTAACTCTGTGAAATACATACACTGAAATGAACATGCTAAATAATTATCTTTGCTATGGAGAAATTCTGTTGAGGCAATATTAGGAAGAAAGTAGTGAATCCTGATCTCATTTTATTTCTGCTAAAAATGGGATTTTACTGGGACAAGTTATATCTTCTCTAGTCATCTGAACAGCTGTATAACTGATTCAAAACCAGCTCCATCAGATTATCACAGGGCTTGAATCTGGTGTCCAGCAGAGTAGGTTTCTGTTGTGGAGATGGTGGACGGTGGGTGCCATGCCAGGAACATGGCAGCTGGGTGCATCCCTCCTCCTTCCACAGGAAAAACAGCAAGATCCCTGAGAGTGCACACAGGGAGAATATTCCATAGCAGTGCTTAATGAAAATGCTTTAGACAGAGCAGTTGAAGGACTCACAGATTTCCACCTTACCTTTGCTTTGACATGAATCCGTTTTCCCTCAGGTGATGAAGAGTGCTACCCTTGACATCACAGGGTCAGGCCTGTGGCTGGACATGTTTGGAAATCACATATTTATCACCTGGCTTATGGACAATACCTTCTCTCTTTTCTCTTTAGTACAAAAAGAGAAAAGAGCTATGCCAATGTATGAAACATAAAGCAAATCCAGTGCATTACTGGTATTTGCATCAGTGCTAAAAACCTTGTGTGAGGATGTGTCCTAGCAGTAGCCAGGACATTGCCTGTTTTTCCCTGACCCAGAAGAATGCAGTGAGGGATCTGAGAGGCACAAGGGCTGGTGCAAGAAGAAAGAGAGCTCAAGGGTGCGGGCAGTGGGGAGGTGTGGGCATGAGATGATCAACACAGACACCTTCTTGGGCTGCTCTGCAAGCCTGGACTGTGCCCAACAGTGTCCCCTGGGCAGGACCAGCCAAGGGAAACAAGGAAAGGAGACTCCCAGGGATGGGAAGTGGCCCGGTAACAGCCAAGAGCAGACTCCCAGATCAGACTAACAGGAAGGGGGAGAACTCATCAAAGATGAGTCAAGTCTAAAATATGTATTTACAGAATATCTTCTGTGTCATCTGCTGGGTGCAACCCCATTATAAAAATCTAAATTCTACAGCAGAAGACTTGATTGGGCACCATGCTCCAAACAGGAAATCATAAAGTTGCATGTGGAACCAGAGAGAGTCTTTGGCAGGGTTTTCCAGTGAGAGAATGAGAGCGCTAATCACTTAATTCACACTGGAGACACTACCTCCTCCTCTCTCTGCATTTTCAGGCAGAGCTGTTGTGAAAAGGCTTGAGAGTCTGGCAATGAAGAAGCTGCCAATGGGTGGTTAAAGTTTTCCTCTTAGCCATTGCTTGGAGTTCAAAGGGGACGCATGTATGGCTGCATTTGGGGGAGACCAAGGAGAACAGCAGGGACAAATGTCTGTGATGAGCTAATTAACCTTTAGAAAAGGAGAGTGAGCACATTTTTCCTGTAATAAGCTAATGAACTCTATCCTCTGGGAGAGATGAGGGACATAATCAGTGAGGCTCCTAACAGGGGTTTGCCAAAGATGCTCTTCAGAGGAGGGGTGAAGAGCAGGGCTGTTACTGAGTCATTAGCTTAAAAAACAAGTGCTGAAAGAGTTGCCTGCTGTGGGAAAATTGGGTTCCTCTTCCATGTGTACTACATTACATATAATAGGGCTCTGACAGCATATTTTCTGCTTGGAAGAATATCACAATTTTCCACTAATCCATGAAAGAAGCAAAGCTAAAAAAAGAAAAAGTATCTTCTCCTTGACAATTTTTCCTTATAGTAGCTCAAGTCAAAACCAAGAGAAACTTTTACGGTGACCTTGGATGTAAGCCAAGCTGTTACAGGTTGATGGTGAAAGTTTCGATATGGGCAGGGTCTCAGCCTACATCTTATCTGTCTGCTGTTATGGCGCATTTGCTTCTCACTTTGGAGCCCAGTGATCTTGTTTTCCTGAATTGCCACAATGAGAGGTTTCATCACTGACCCTTCTGGTGTTGCAAGTGCAGTAAGTGAGGTCAAAAATGAAGAATTTGCTAAAGAACATTTAGAATTTCAATGAAATTTTCCTCTCGTCAAAATCTGTGTGTATAATAGTCTTTGAAAGGCCTTTTCAAAAGGACACTGGCAGAGGCTAAAGAGCATTTTAATGTATCCTTTGATTTATTAACACTAGCTCAGTTTTTAATTTGCAGAAAAGAAGTGCTCCATTAATACCCACAGTAACATTTCACATTAAACATCCTAAATGTGACCTAATCTATTTTTAAAGGAACTAATTCCCGTGCATTGGTTGACTTATTCCAGGCATCACCAAGGCTGAAAACATGAGGCGTGTTCCTGACATGCAGCAAGGTTTCCTTGAACAGCTGCACTGTTACTCTATCTGTAGTTTTCTGTAATAATGTCAGTGGGCAGGACTTATTTTATGGCACTAAGGAAACAAAGGAGGATATTTTAGCATAAAGGAAATTTGCATATTTGCTGCTATAATAGCAGAGAGAATTTCACTGGAAATTGATAGTTTCTGCAAATTGAAAAGCTTGCATTGCATTTGTGCACACGCACATGCAGACACAGACACACACACACACCCCTTTCACTTTGCTTCTCTTAGTCTTATTACAGTATTTCTTTGACTGATGTCCCTGAAAATTTCATCAGCTACACTGTGCTAGCTAGTGTTGTAGCACAGATAAATATCTACCTTCTTTTTCTCTGACCTAGATGTGGAAAAGGTCCAGAAGTTATCTTTAGCCTGATTAATCTAAGTCTGATCTGCTAATATGCTGCCATGGATTAAATATATATATGTCATCTGAAATAGCTGAGGCACAGCTCAGGCATCCTGTAAATGGCAGCACTGGGATGTACCTGCAGTGGGTTTTGCTAAGCAGGCATTCTGCTCAGTGCTCTCTGATAAGGTTTCTGGGTCACATCTGAAGCCTTCAGCAGAAAATGTGATTGTGGTTACTACTGATGGACATCTTTTCTGCAACTTAAAATTCGAGCTGATCTTAATAAATCACAAGGGAAACATGTACTAGAAAGGGAGAACTCTTTAACCTCCCCCTCTGTGTGGTGCTGGCACAAGAGCCGCAGCAATGCAGAAGGACCCCAGATGCCCATTTTGCAGCTGGGGAGGGTCTCCATGGCACTGGTGCCTGGGGAAGGAATCCCAACCTTGCAGGCATCCTGCAGGGCATAGAGGGGCTGCCTTGCAGCAACAGACAGGTCAAGGGACATCCAGACTACGCTATCAGCAATGTTCATCCTAGGAGCAGCCCAAGAAGAGGCTACTTTACAAGTGGTTTATTCTCCTCACCACAGCTTGATCAAATTGTCTTTTCAAGGTTGCCCAAGCCCTACTGTGCACGCTTCTGTTTTCAAGCTGTGGTGAGGTGACCACATGGTTACACACTGGTGGCTTTTGCAACTGCCTCATGCACATCTCGCCTCTGACCACTCCCTGGGGGGTTTAGTAGCTGTCCTCCCACTTTCAGTAGCTATTCTCACTTCAGGCTGGACAGAAGAAGCGAGCCAGGTCCTCTGTAAAACAAGAAAGATGGAGAAAAAAACCTACCTGCCAACACCAAACCACCCAGAGAGCTGCTCCCCAGCTCAGCCACACAGGCTTGGGAAGTTCCATATGAGCTGATGAAAGGGCAAGAGGGTCCAGCATGGTGTGGGAAAAAAAAAGAAAAAAAAAAAAGTGTAATTGGAAAGCAAAGGGGAGCAGGTTTAGGAGAGACCTCAAAAAGATCAGAGACTTCAAGAAAGTGCTAACAGCAAAAGGAGAACTGAAAAGAGAGAGAAAGAGTCCTCTTGCCCATATTACCACCATTTCAGTGGTATATGTTTCCAGACAAGCAGATCTTCACCAAGGATATTGTCACTAATTGCTGTTTTTAATGAAAATTGCCTGGCAGATCCCCAGTATCAGCTACTCCCTCAGAGGGGCTTTTCTATTAGGACAGTCAGCTGGGAGAATGGCCAAGATTTATATGATCTCCATTACCAGCTAGCTTTAATGGGTGCTGGAGAGCATCTATGATCTTTGGAAATGTAACTGCATCCTTTGGACACTACTCCAATATTCCTCTGCTTCAAGAAGGTCGGCATTGGTCCCTCAAAGGAAAAATTAAAATCCTAGCCTGAAATAATGAAAAATCAAAGTGTGAATGACCTTAAGAGACTGCAAAATCTACTTTGGCCTCACAGGGACTGGCTGAAGATGGAATACTGGGTGTGTGTCCCCTGGAACCTCCTCTTAGTCCTGCCCTGTCTCATAGCAAACTTTTTGTCATGCACAGCATTTTCACATCTATATATCCCTATGAGAAAAAAATCAGTTTCTCCCTGCAAAAACTTAACAGCATCTTTACTAATTTTTCCTGTTTCATGGGGGTTTACAAAAGCAATTGTTAAATTTTAAACAACAAAGTCATTCAGCAAAGAAACAGTTTGCTACAGAAAGCACCATTCAGCTTTTTGGTGTTGAATATACAGGTGTTTATCCAAGCTATAGAGCATACTTGGTTGAAGAGTTCCTGACACTCTATTGTTCTTGCTAATTCCTGTAGAACTGTTATTTTCTAAACTACTGCATCCCTGTTGCAGAGTAGTGGCTTACTGGGAGATTTTTTTTTTCTCTTTTTTAATTATATGTTTCCAATTATGATCACTGGGCTTCAAGGACAAAGGATTTTTTTATTATTATGCTTTTCATGCATCATTGGAGCACCTAAAGAGCTTCCAACAGATTCAGAAAACCAGGCTGCCTGTAGTGAATGAATTCTTCAAAAACAGTGATATTATTAGCTCTTCTGTGTCATTGAACAGACAACCTAAATGCTAAAACCAGAAATTTCATTAAAGATTAAAGAAATATCATTTCACGTTTCACCTGCTCCGTTAATATCAAATATGAATTCTATCTTTCATGACACAACTGAAGTGCAGTGTAAGATTTCAGATATACCATTATTTAATCTCTTTCAGAGAAAGAAAAAAAATGTTCAAAATCCTTGAAGAGCTGTGTCTGAGCATGACAATATGCTTTGTCTGACCATTTTAAGTCACTCAAGAATATCTCGGCCTTGTGATTTTTCAATAGCTCCTGTTCTTCATGCATTACTTGAAATATGTTAATGGAGACATAACTTTCAGGAAATGCCAAGCACTTATTCTCTGAGCATAAGGTCTCCAAAGACTTCTCTGTTGGAATACCCAAGAAGTGAGGCACTCAAAATCATTAAATGCTTTTGGAAATCTCAGTCTTGAGTATTATGGTCAGACTACTTTTACCTGGAGTTTTTCCTGGTCATTTACTTGCAGCTCCCTCTTTTACTTTCTTCTCCCAAAGAGTAGTTTCTGAGCAGACTCCTGGCCTTTTCACCAGAGGCCAAGACCCCTGGGGACATGGTGAGTTGTATTTTGTATCTCTACAGTAAGAAGAGGACTGTAGAAGTTGCTTAACAGGAAAAAGAAAAACTAGAAAAGATGCCTGTCAGACATTTTCCTAAGAGCAGCATCCTAGCAAAAAGGCAAGTTCAGAAGGTCATTCCATCATGTTAATATTCCCTATGTACCTTATAGCAGACAATTAAAAAAAGGACACCAAAATCTTTCCAGAAAACACATCCCCATTGTTTCTGAATCATTTTCAGCAGAGGCTTTCAGAAGAAAGACTTGCATATATCAATATTCAAAAGAGTAACTCTCCCACAAGTGTAGATCTCAGTTTTGTCCCCTTCCTGGAACTATGCATATATGTATTTCTCACATTAGTTCCATTGTCCTCTAGCAGGAGCCATGGGGTGCTCTACCACGATTCTCCATGTCACCATTTTTTGCACTTTCCCTGTGTTTTGGACCCCTGCTATTTCCAGTGACACATACTGATGCCAGCATAGGGCAGGCCATGGGGCTTTGTGCAGGAGTGAGGATGAGCCTCCCCTCAGGGATAAAGGAAACCTCCTGAAAGCACCATCATGCTTTTGAAATGACTGAGGTTTCTGCAGCACCCCTCTGGAAAACAACACAGCCAGTGTTCCTCAGCCAGCCTTTGCCTGCAGATATCCATATCCTGGCTATGGCAGAACTGTACAGCTTTCCAGTCCACGTGCCTGTGCAAGACGTTGAGTCTCTATTTTAAGGAAAGAACAGCACTACTAAATAAAATGGAAAAAAGAGTAAAAGCATGCATTTTTATGAAGTTACAGCCCCAGGGCAGCTTTACAGAGACTGAGTCTCTGGAGTGGCAGGAGCGGCTTTTAATCTCCACTGTGCTTTGGGCAAGAGGTTGTGGCTGTGTAGGACCTGCCGGGTCTACTCCAGCTCCTCCTCATTGCCCTGGCCCGTGAGCACGTCAGATACCACCAACATCCCCTCCATATCTATCATATCAATCAAATGCTCCAGCCTTCCCTGGGCCAGGGTAGAGCTGAGCTCATGGGGGCTACCCCTTATTTCAGCTTTGGCTTTCCTTCACAAGGTGGGTGCAGAGCCGGCTTGGCCACAGGCAATCCACCCTGCCTCCCCCCCCACCCCCCGAGCCTGTGCAGCCCCCGGGGCAGGGGCCAGCTGTCCCTAAGTGCTCCCAGCTGCCTCGGCCACATGGCTCGCAGTTGCCGGGGCAGTTCAGGCAGCAGTGCCAAACCCGCAGTGACAGGTTATTGGGCTCCTACAAACGTTAATGTGATGTTTACTGCTCACACTGAAGTGCCACATGGGCTGCAAGCTGTTTTCTCTTGGCTGAGAGCTGGGAGGGAGACAACCCCAGCTGCCTGGTGAGCAGGGACTTCTTCCCCGGCTGCCGACCAAGCAGGGCAAGAGCATGTTTGCTTTTTGTTTTTGTGCTGTTGTTGTAGAAAACTCCTGGCAGAAATGCATCAACTTTATCTCAGCTTCTTACAGAAATCTCTTTCCTGCAGGTACTACATGAGGCAAAGATTTACAGAGGAAAAGACTCTCAAATGTACAGCCTTGAACAAAACACAACCAAATCCCAGCTCCTTGATGTTGCAAGGAGCACAGGGATTTTCCCATGATCGATTTTCCCAGTTGATCCTGAACAGATACAAGCATTCCTGCAGCAGCAAATGACCTCCACAACATTTGCTCCCGATTGAATTCTCCTGGCTGACCTTCAAATCCTTTTACAAATATTCCTGATATTCTCACTGGCCTGCCAAAAAGATTGCTGGGATTGGCAAAGGTCTGGTGAGCCGAGCAGAGGAGAGCAAGTGCAGCTGAGCTCCGCAATGGTCCCAACTTACTTCTCACCCCACTAATTGCTCAGCAGTGCAAACAAGTGGAAAACAAACAGCTCCTATTGGAGGAGGGCTGTGAGCAAACCTAAATTATTTGGGAAAGAGAATCCCTTCAGGGCCCCCTGTTTTCCTGACAGAAAGCAAGCTGAAGAGTTGTAATGGAAGGAAAGCTTCCTACTGTGGTTTCTACACTGAAGCTGCCATCATTCAAAAACATGAATTTGAGGTTATCCAGAAATTGTTTCACAATCCCTCAAATAATCTTTTAAATCCTCCTACAAACCTATTATTATCCTCCAAGAATGTATCAGCAAAAGATTTTTTTTTATCATCACTGAAACCTTTCGTTTTTTGGTAGTCTGAAAAGGTTACATTAAAAATTTTGGTTTAAAACTTTTTAACCAGCTGGTCTGGCAAGATTAAGTCATAGATTATGGATGGGAGCAACCTGGTCAAAATACCTGGTCTCCCAAGGACCTGATTGATTCCCAGGTGTATAAAGCCTCAGGGAGTTGTCTCCTTGGGCAACAGGCAGGATCCATTTGAACAACCCCAATTTAAACTGCAATCCTTATTTAGGGCCTCTTCTCATGTCAGGGCCAGGGACTTTGTCCTTCTGTACTTCAAAGGTTTGAGGATGGCAGAGATGCTTCCAGGAGTGTCTCTTTCCCTCCTGAGAAGACTCCCCTATTCTGCTGGAGAAGTTAATTTTGGGGTATAGAGGAAAAAATAAAACAGCCTCTGAGGGTAATAAATAGATAGGAAGGTATAATTTGTGTATAAGGCATTCATGCATAGACATTCATTTCAGGTCAATACCTAATTGACCTCCTTTTAATTCAAAAAACATCACCTGTGTCGGTATTTCAGTGAGATTCTATGTTGGAGAGAACCCAGAAACTCCTTCAAGTTTGCTGTCCTTTGGAGAATGGCTAGAAGGACACACAGGCACTCTGAAATCCTGTTGGACTTCTTCTTTGGAGCCACTATCAAAGGACACTTTTTCATCATTGATCGAGCAGACTGAATTCTTTCCTTTACCACTTGAATCCATATAACCCTCTGTAGATCTGGCCAAATTCAACTTTCTTAATTACATTTCCCAAAGCAGAGTAGGCTTAAATCAATAATTAAACAAAAATTAGTTAGCACTTTTGATTTGCTTTGCATTTTTCAATGTAGACTTACTGAAAGCTGATATAATTTATGGACATCTCTGTCAAGCATGTGCAGTCTAAACTATAATTTAAATGAACTGGGGGAAAAAATTACTTCTATGAGTTGAATCAATATGTCATGAATTGGCATATTGCATTAAGCAGGGCAAGTAAAATTGGATAGAGCAGTTATACATCCTAGAGTACAAGGTGACTGCTGTGTTCTCCGAACCTCAACATTTGTGCCTTCATGAGTGCTGAAGAGTGGAACAGGTCTGGGTAACTCAGTGGTCTGCCTTTATTTTATGAAAAGAAAAAACATCCTTACTTTACCCTGTGGTCTAAGTCTGGGTTGCTCTGAGGGACTTTATTTAAAAATCTAATACGTGGTTTCTCTCCCGAGAAATATTGACTTTTCATGGGTTAGAATGCTTTTCTGTTCACAAATAAACATTTTTTCTTCTTCCTTTTTTTTTTCCTTCACATTCAGAGCAAGTTGCTTCCTAGTGGTTGGCTCTAATGAGCTTGATAAAGCAATGGCATAGATTACTCAAATTTTTCGCATACTTGTATCTTACTGAAAACGAACACTTAGCCATGCCTGAAGAAACTAAATCACAACTTATCTAACTGATTATCAGTATTCACATTTGTTTTGTTATAATCATAGTCAGGGAAAGTTAAATGGTGTATGGCCTTCTTAAATTAAGCTGCTTCTTACACCTGTGAGAAAATCCGAGGTACTCACTGTAGTGCCCATACGAGCTAGCTTTAATGTAGTGGACAGGTATGACAACAATGCACTGAAATCTATGCTCTGGTAACTTCATGCTGTCTGAGTCATCTGGGAGCCTGGCTGCCTGGAGAACAGCATGGAGAGGTTATCGTTGCTGTATCTGCACTGCTGTTGTTACTGTGACTGAGCTTGTACCAGTACTGAATTGCTTGAACTTGCCACTATCATTGAATTAGGGAGGTTAAGCCTGCTTGGATATGCCAGCATATAGAGCAATCATGGCTGTGGCTGCAATTTAGGCATAAACTTTGTGGGTTCAGGGGTAGTAATCTATGATGATTTTTCCTCTGAATGACTTGCACATTGATGCTTTCTTGGTCTGGTAGTGACTGCCCTTCTTTTAGACTCATCACTCTGGGCCAGTCCAGGCCCCAGGCTCTGTACACCAAGGGATTTCCATTCTTCATTTCTGTCCTTTTACCAGACAGCAGCCAAATTTCACAAAAGCTCAGCGTTAAATGATGACTGTGAAGTCCACCTGCCACAGAGGGTGCCTGCATGTGTAAAGACAGGAGGGAGAAATCCTGATGAGTGTCCAGTGAACAGAAATCTGCAGGTAGGAGCCGATTTCTGTGAAGAGGCTGTTTGGCTCAGTACACCCCTGTCCTGCTGTACAAGAGTAATGTTATTTGAGAGAACAGAACCAGAGGGTGAGAAAAGAGGTGGCTGGAGGTATCTGAAAGCTGTCAGGGCTGTGAACTGGGGGTTTGAACAAATTCTCACTAGCATGTACACCCTATGAGCTAGGATAGCAGCCACAGGGAATACTTCAGCCCACATCTTGGAGCAGCCTCCAAGCCCTGTTCATGTATTTATATTTCAGTTTAGAAGGTGATTTTTAAAATAGATTTAAAAGAAAGTAATTGGAGACTGTTGTATAATATGCATTTTGGATTGCAGAGATAACCTAAATGCTGGTATTTTCTAACTTCAGAGTGATTGAATTACCATTTTTAAAACACTCTCTTAATGTAGTTAGTGAATGTAATTAGATCGCAGAGGCTGGCTTAAAACATCACCACAACTGCATCACAAGTGGAGATGCTCAGCTTAATAGCTCCTCATTTCATATCTCTCTATACATCAGCCCAGCGTGCTTTAATTCAGATTCCCCCCATAATACGCACTGTTGATCCAATCACTTTTCTGAGAAGTAGCTCTGACATTCTGACAGCAGAAGTAGCAATGTTAATACCTTATCGTTGTCAACAGCGGGGAAATGTCACAAGAAAGAGATGAAGGGTGCAAGACAAAATGCAGTTGGGAGAAGAGGAGAGGTAGAAACAAGATTCCTTTTGCTCCCACTCATTGTGTGCTGTACTTGGCTAAGCAGTTGGGACAAGGAAAAAAAATGAAGAAAGCCTGGAGTCAAAACATCTAGAAGACAGGGGTGGAATGAGAACTGCAAGTGAGAACTACCGTCTCCCACCAAGACACATTTGAGCTTGACATGCGTGAAGCAGTCAAGGCTGAGGTGGGCCAGTTCCCATGGCTGATCTGCTCTATCGCTGTATCTGCTAAAACTGAGGTGAATATTTTTGGCAAGCCCCATCTGTGATGAAGACACTTGTCCTTAGCATCTGGATGCATTACGTATAGGACATAGAATAACCAGGGCGCTGAGCAGGTACCAACCCAAGTACCAGCAGACTCCCATTCACTTCCATGCCAATGGAGTACTAGTTCCTTTATAGAGGATGCTTCAGTAAGGTGTTACATCTTCTCACACACCTTTGCAACCTGTATACGAGCAAGTAGATAAGTGATTTTGCAGGATCTGAGTCACACTAGAAGAAACTTCCCTAGCTCATCTACTGGATCTCTTTTATGCAGTAGCTTGGTGTCCTGAGAAAACAATGCTTAAGAATCGCAGCTTTGGAGCTCCTTGGCTAACTGCAACCGAATGTGGTGGTAAGGTCCATGTTTAAAATACTCTAAAAGACATAAGAAAACTAAGATCTCATGGGAAAAAAAATTAATCTCTTCATCTCCCTGATGAAGAGTTAGGCAGGTTTCAGGTATAACACATACTTGTAACAATTGCTAGCTAATCAACTGGGATGTATCTTGCCCTCAGAGTGAGTTGTCACAAGGGACAGACAAGGAAAGTGAACTTACTCTAAAGCAGGGAAGGTTTACGAGTATAAGGCTTTATTTCTCCTGGCCAATAGAATAACTGATTTTTCCTTTCACAGACTACTGAAGGGTCCTACCAATGGCACCACTTGAAGATGAAACAATGAATAAAGAGTCCATCTCAGTGCCTGTTCAGCAAAGAGGCAGTCATTCTAAGTAAGCCCATGTTGTTCTCCCTAAGCCCTTGACCACCTGTGATGCCAGGTAAAGAGGTAGTCAGTGCTGATAGCATCTTGGATTTAAGACTTGGACAGAAAATTAAAGGATTCTGCAGAGGGCTGTCAATAGCTCACTGGTGCAGGCAGCAGCCCTACTGCATGGACAAGAAGAACATGTGATATCCCAGATCAGCTTTTCTCTGGTACCAGCAAGAGAGCTGCTTTTACACAGGCTTAAACCCAATGCCTTAGGCATTCACAAGTCTTCCTCTTCCCAGCTGAAATACACAAAGATGGAGAAAACACAAAGAAGTAAAGTGAAGAAGAGTAACATGAGGGAGACTGACATTCCATGGAGATGTTGCATTACCTTCAAACCATGCATTATTTGCCCAAGGTGTTTATAGTTAATGTTTTATTTCAAAGAAAGGGAAACAATTTCAGGAATGACAATACTCAGCTAGTGCCTGTAAACAGCCTTAAGTCTACCCTGCAGTGACACCTTGAGGGGAAAACATTAAAAATAAATAACCAGAATGTGCATTTCAAATCAATGCTAAAGAAATAGGAAGCACAAGACTACGTGGATGGACAGCTGCCTGGTCTCCTGGAGCAGCTCATGACAGTGTGGGGCTTTATGGCACCACTCCTGATGAACAGCTTTCTGTTAAGCTATACTACCTCTCAACTTCTCCTGTACACATCCTATATTTCTACAGTCTCACTTGCCTTTCCCTTTTCCCTCTTCTCCAGAGGAGACACAAGTACCTCATGATTTTCAGATAGTGTTTTGGATCAACATTTGGTTTTGACATTATTTCTGCAACTAAAAATGATCTTATAAAAAAAACTGGGGTTTTTTTTCAGAAGAGGCCATCTCTTATTCCTTGTGTCATAGAATAAATTGCTTAGCCTCCTGGAGAGCAATGGAAGGCCCCAGGGTGACCTGGAGGTGGCTTCCCTGTGGGAGCCTGGTCTGGTCTGGCCTGGCTGATTTGGTTGTGGGGTCAGCCTGGTGGTTGCACCTACAGCAGGGCTAATTTGCTCTCACCCCTCTCCTACTCACCCGCCTTTTCTTTTTGTTGTACACTCAAGACTGGTCATAAATACAAGCCCTTACAGAAGCTTTCTGTAGACATGGCCCAAGAATGGCATCAGAAATGTGGTCCTGGAAATGGCCCCCACTTAGGGCTGTGTGGCATCACCTCTGCTGAGTGCAGAGGCAAATGTTTCAGGAAATGTCCCGTTTTAGCAAACTACAGTGACCAGCCATCTCGGGTGTCTGAGGGATTGTTACTTATGAGGAAGGGCAGCTGGAAATGATCACTGTTCCTTCCAAAGGACATTCATATTGAAATGAATACTGGTATAAGACTTCTATATGTGTGAGCTGCACCTCTGTGCTGTGTGGTCAAACAGCAGGTCAGCACTCAAAATGCTTTATAACACTTCCAGCAGGGCTTTGGTTCAGTGAAGTTCAACAAGGGCAACTACAGAGTTCTGCACCTGAGGAGGAATGACCCCAGGCACCAGCACAGGCTGGGAGCCAACCTGCTGGAAAGCAGCTCTGCAGAGAAGAACCTGGGAGTCTTGGTGGACAAGAAGCTGTCCCTGAGCCAGCAGTGTGTCCTTGTGGCCAAGAAAGGCAATGGAATCCTGGGGTGCATCAGGAAGAGCACTGCTAGCAGGTCGTAGGAGCTGACCCTGACCCTTTACTGAGCCCTTGTGAGAATCACCTGGAGTGCTGTGTCCAGTTCTGGGCTCCTCAGTACAGACACAGAGCTCCTGGAGTGGGTTCAGGGGAGGGCAACAAAGATAATTAAAGGACTGCAGCATCTCTCTTGCAAGGATAGGCTGAGGCAGCTGTACCTCTTCAGACTCTACAAGAGATGACTGAGAGGGGACTTTGATGGTATTCAGCAATAGGACAAGAGGCAACGGGAAAAACTGATGTGCAGGAAGTTCCACCTGAACATGAGCAAGAACTTTTTAATGTGCAGGTGACCAAGCACTGGAACAGGTTGCCTGGAGCAGGTGTGGAGTCTCCCTCACTGGAGATATTCAAGAACCTTCTGGATGCAATCCTCTGCCATGTGCACTGGGATGACCCTGCTTGAGCAGGGAGGAGCCACTGTGGTCCCTTCCAACCTGACCCATTCTGTGACTGTTTCAGAGACCAGGTGACATGGCAGGGTTTGTGTAGCTTGCAGGCTTCACGTTTTGTAAGTAAACACAGTCGGTTTGAGTTCAGCTTGGGGAAATGGGGAGAGGGAATGCTTTGGTAATGCTGTTGCCATGTACAAAGCAAGAAATGAGACTGTGTGCTTTTGCTAGGGAGATAAAGGGCACAGGCAGAAAAAATTTGTATGTTGGTTGTTACATGCTCTGGCACACTAATATGAATTAATTTTAATTTCTAATCAGTATGTTTAGTTTGTAAAGCCTTAGAAAATGCAATTGATATGTCATTTGGGAAGGGCACACACTAAGAAAATTAGAGGTTTTGAGTACAAAATTCATTTTAACCCTGCCTATGGAGCTGCTCCTAATCTTCATGATTAAACTATCTCAAAAGTAAAAAAAAAATCTTAAAATACAATTAAAGTGAAGGTTTGTGAGTTCAGTCAAATAACATAGTAAGTACACTATTTATTGCTGCACGTATGAAATTCTACAAATTAAATTATATTCAAGACAGATGGTGTCACCACAGCAGTCATATGTGTCCTGCATGTGCTGGCACTGGGAAAACGGGAAAAATTTTTTCTAGTCATTACAAGATTAGTCTCAATTACCTTGAAATGAAGCTACCAACAATATCATCATCAACAACAAAAATGTCAACCTGTTCTTGGTTTGCATTTGCAAACCACAGCAAGTGGCTCTGTAAGGAGTTAATCAATAATCATAGACCATGATGGGATTCAGCAGGTCAACATGTCGCTGACAGCCCTCTCGAGGAAATCCCACAGGTGTGGAACAAGAACATCAGGCACTGTGCCTGCCTTTTGCACACCAGCATCCTTCACTGGTGAGCAAATCAGGTCCCAGAGAAAATGAAAGTAGAGTATTTGATCTCACCCCAAAATACCCATCCCTTGGCACCCGTGATACACAAGCTCCGTCATAGGCATCTCACACAGAGCCAGATTTATTAGCTGTGAACATGACTATGTTGTTTCTAAGAGTGCCTTGAAAAGCAGATGTGGCATTCCAGCTTGGTGAGAAGCCTGGACCAAACCTACCAAACCCAAGCTCTTCACATACAAGGCCAGCCAGGGGCAGCTGCCACATGGACCCTACAGCTAAGCAAAGCACCATAAGCACAACTCACCCATATCCAGCCTGCCTGGGAGGCAGCAGGTTCATTAAACCTGGGCAGATGTGTATACTTGGATGGAAATTAGTGGTACAAAACTTGGTGTAGGATATGATGGAGGGGGAGGTGATATTTCTTTACAAACATCTGCGAGGAAGTTGATGTTACCTATTCACAGCCATTCCCTCATACACTTCAGTCACCCATTCTCTCACTCCACATATGTACAAGCAACAAGATGTCTGACCTGGACCGCTTGTGTATGACACCAAGGACAAAGAACACAAGTTGCCAAGTCTTCCATTTGTCCCTGGAGTTCTTCTTGAGGGCCACACAATCTCATTTTGGACAGATCTCATATCTGTTAGGAACTATTCTCTCTTAAGGGGCAGTCCCTAGTATGAGCATTGTTAATTTCAGGTCTTTAATCCTTAAGCCGGGTTGCTGCTCATTGCATCTTTTTTCTGTGTTGGAAAATTTTCCTTGTGGTCTAATGGGAAAAAGCACATATGCAATGTTATATGGGATCTGTTGCCATGTCAATGCCACTCTCCTGTGGTTAGGATGCAGGGTCTGCTGGGGAGTTGGCTGGGCTGGGGTCTTTCTTAGTGCAGCTCTTCTGGGCTTGGTATAACCACCCTTGTCTCCATTTTACTGTTGGAAAGGGTGTTTTCTGAGGGGAGTATCTTTGCATTTAACCCTTTGTTCTGCCAGTCCTTCTGGTGCTCGATCATACTCTGTTCCTGCCAATCTTCACATTTCTATTACAAATCTCCTATCCTTTGGGCTCTCCTGAGCTCCACGCAGACTCCCTACCTGAGACGAGGCACAATGCAAGCACAGAGGTGACTGGTGCAGCTGTATGCCTGGCTCCCATTTTGCCTAAATGATCCAGGAGACACTATCCTCTGGCAATGGCAGCAAGCAATCCACCCTGGCCTGTGCAAGCTCTTTGACAGCTGATGTGGAGAAGCACTTTGTATTGAAAGAAATTTGAAGGTGCTCACAGGTAATTGAAGCTGTGCTGAGCCTTGGTAATGGGGGTCTCTGTAGAGCAGCCTCCTTGTTCCCTCTGAATGGTGCAGCCCTCACGGCTGAGCAGAGATAGCTGGACTGTTTACAAGCAGCTCCCTCACTGCTGGAAGCAGCTGGCCCTGGGAACCTCACATCTACGCCTGATCCTGCAAACCCCTGTGGCCAAGTGCACATGACCATGCTGGGCCCTTTCTGTTCATTTGTATGGCTTGCCTGGGGTCAGCTCCCAGTGACTCACTTGGGCTAAGTGCCAGTGAAACTCTTCACCTTGAGAAAGGGGGTTGAATGATAGCCAGAATATGTTTTGGTTTAGTTTGGTTTGAGGAAAGGAAAGATATGTTTCTTTATCACCCTGTATTTCTATCCAATTGGCTTTTTTGCACTGCGTGGTCCCCTGTAAGCACCATAAAGCTTTACCATCTGTGGTGCCTTCAGCACTGCAACACAGCCTTACAAACTGAAAATCGTCATTGTACAACTCAGATCTGTATTATTGGATGAATGGAGCTCCAGCCTTCAAAAACTATCATTTACAGTTTTGTTTTGAGTGAAGACTACTGGGTAGGCCTTTTAAAAAGGGGTGAAAATGTTTTTGAATTGAACAAATTGCAACAAATATTGACTAGTTGTATGTATGCTAGCCTATGCCACAGGGAAGGTAGATATTACAAATGCTCTGGGACTCCACTTCATCCTTTTATAGTAGCTTTTTCTCCACCACTGCATCCTCTCCAGTAATGGTGTTAAATAATGCATATGTAATTTTGTTGTTTTATGCTGTGTTTTGCTTCTAACACTGGACTGTATTTCCCTCCCTACCCTGAAATTTGGTTGTGGATATAGAAATCTTATCATTTGTTGCTGCAGCGTGTGAAGAATTAGAAAATATTGTTTGGAGCACACACCAAGTTTCCATTGGCCTCTCTTGACTGAATCAGATGGTCAGACACTGTCATGCCATCTGTAGTAAGCCCTGCAGGTGGATGTGCCATGCCAAGAGATTCTGTTTGACAGCCTTTATTCATCAGATGGTTTTGCAGGCAGCTCATTACAGAATGATGAACCTGCCTGTTTCTGGTTAATTATCAACTTCACAGTCCGTTGGGTGAGATCAGCTCTCTTATATGTGACTACTGATTCCTGTAAAAAGGATTTTTTTCTCTTTTTACTGCACCATTTAAAAGTAAACCAGCATTTCAGAAGCTTTAATCACAGTTGTCTTTCAGTGTTCTATAGAGACAACTCCATGGGAAAAAAAAAAGAAAAAAAGAAAAAAATTTGCCAAAAAATTGTTGATAAATACATGTACAGTGTGCTGGTCATCTTTGATAAATCCTTTGTTTCTGCTCTTAGCACATTCACATTATCAAAATGAAAGGCCAAATCTTCTCTTCCTATAACTTCACAAACATCAGAGAAGTTGCACAGAGAAGAGTTTGGCCAGAATGAACTAGAAATACTTTTTTCTCTATGTGATTAATGATATAAATGTAAATATTAGTTTGAAAAAATCATGTATGTCTCTTTTAAAGTTTGTGCTGTTTATTTGAAGAGTTTACGTCTTTTCTTCTGTTGCTGGAGAGCATCTATTGCATTCTGGATACTAGTTTATTTTCAGGAATTTTTGGGTTTCTTTACAATCTTTACCATTCAGAGCTCAAATTCATACAAAAGTGGATAAATCATTCTTTTCGTAACATCTTCCTGTTGGTCAATGCAAGGGAAATAAGTGCAGAGCAACAGGAAATTGCATCAGGAACAGTGGTGCATTGAGAGAGACCAAGCAAAGAGTCAGATGCCACCAGATACAGTTCTCAAAAGCACTTCTCACGCCAAGAGAGGATCAAGGATGGTATTTTACACCTGGAGAAGTACTGGATTTGTTGGCATCACAGCAGTCACTCTGTACATTCGTTAAATTTGTATTCCAGGCTGGGTAAGGGCAAGCTATCAGGTTGTGACTAGTAAAGCATCACAGAAAGGTGTGTAAAGGAGGAAAAATTGCATCACTGGTCTCACTCATTGCACAAGGCTTGATGAAATGGGGTGCCTCATGCTGCCCTCTCTCAGCAGGAGTGCTGTGACCCCGTGCTGGCAGTGCTGGAAGGTGCCAGAGCAGAGTTCTGCCGCTGTCCCTGCTCCCCACAGCGCCTTTCCCCGGAGCGCAGCAAAGCCCCTGATGCCTTCCTGCTCTCCAGGGGCCACAGCCTCTCTCCCCACCCTGCGGGGCGCACCGTGCCAGGCAGGCGGCTCCAAGCCCTGGGTTGCACAGTCCCTCCTCTCTGGGCGCTGAGTGACACGAAGCGCCCGCAGGTACCGGTCCCGACGGGAGGCTTAGCTCCCTGCAGAGCATCCAGCCAGCACCGCGCAGACACTGCTCCCCATGCATGCAGGTGAACCCACGGGGCTGATCCCGGGAGGAAATGCTCTTACTTGGTATCGAACAGGGGAAAATTCAGTTTAAAAAATGCAGGTTTGAGAGTGCAGTAGCCTGCAAGAGAGTTCCTGGTATGAAATCGTAACAGGCAAAATAAAGCATTTTCTCTCTACAAAATGGGTTCTTGTCTTCACATTATATCTCCAAACAGAATGACTCAACAGTGGAGAAAACACACCTTTGCAAAACACAAATATAGTTAGGGAATACACAAAAGAAAATACCATGCTCTTCCCTAACAGAATTCTGGGTGGATTTTCAGAAATGGCAGAATGTCACCTATGTAGGAAGTAAAACAAATGTCCCATGTTATCCAGCTGGTTCTCCATTCTATCTATTGCAACACATCCAGAGGCATCTTGGGAAATGCCTTTACATGCTATGTATATAAACTATAGTTAAAATGGACTGAGAAGCATTTTCTTTGGGAAAATGCATCCCAAGAACATTAAAGGATGTTTCACAACTGTATAGTGTTCTAATGAGGAGCTAAGAAATTGATTTACTCACAGCAAATGTTGATTTTATAACAGAGTTCTCTAATCACAAAGATAAATTACCTGTCTTTAAAAATTATTCCAGCAGCCAGTTTGTTGCATGCAATACAGCAGTGTAAGCAATTATGTGCAATTCCTGCTGTAATCACTGGGTGGCATTTGGATGTGTTGGAAGAGTTCAGTTTTGGGTGGCAAATGAAATGGAATGTTGCGTTTTATACAGAGTAGTGAAGTGTAAGGAGCAGATCAGTGACAGAAATAAGAACGCAGGCAAATGCTAGATATAGATTCATAAAAATTCTAGAATAAATATACAAAATAGGTCATTAAAATACTTTAGGATTACTGTAAGGTGCTTGGTGATAAGTAGTGTCATCAAGGCTAATCTCAGCACAAGCTTGTTACTGAGACAATAGTGACTGTTAGTCTTGTGGCTGTGTCCCAGACATCATCCCACTGGTCAGGTGGGATCCAGGTACATTGCTTATCTCACCCTTAGGCTCACATAAACCATGGAAAAGCAAACAACCTCTGGGCTCCCATGATGACCCCAGGCAGCCCTGGGTGCACCAGGATGGCCCCATACAGACCCAGCTGCAGAGGCCACATCAGTCTGCAGTGCTGCTCCTGTACAGGTCGGACTCCCATCCTTCCTTCCTTCCCCACTCCCTCCCTCCCTCCCTCATGCATATCCCTCTTGGTCACCCCTCACCAGACTCAAAGGGCTGTAAAAATGTAGCCGTCTCACCAAATGCAGCAAGATCACAGTGAAACAGGCCCTACCAGTTAGGAAACAACCGGGCAGCAAGTTCCTCTCTTACCTTCTGTTGTACAAACCACTGCTTCATACTGACAGAGATGTAAGTGCTGCTGAGCGCTCGTGGTCTGTGAAAGTATGAATTCAGTGTATAATGAGGTGCCTTCTGGTTCCAGCAAAGGATTAGAAAGAAAGAGATCAAGTTCTTTTGTCATTTGAAGGACAAAATCAAGGAAGAAAAAAATCTTTTAGAAAGAAAAACGATACTTTGTCTGCTCTTTGAAAAGAAGAAAATCTAATCACAAACTGCCTCCTTCCCTTTGCTTCTAGAATTACTTCTAGAGAGAAGGGAAGGGGGCTGAGAAGTTTTTCTGTTTTAATCACAGGTCTGGAAGTTTTTATCAGGAAAAAACAAGCAAACTATATTATTGTGAAACTGTAGAGGAAAAAATTGGGCAAATAAAATGCTATGAGGGAATTAAACATTTTTTTCTACATATGAATGCACCCTCCCTCATCTCTAATATGGAAACCTGGTGATTTTGTACTGAGAAGCAAAGTACTAGCAAAGACTTAAAAGTATGTAGCTCCCTATACAGTCACCTGTAGATATATGACTGTTGAGATGTCCCTTCCCCTAATATTTGCAAAAAATTGTACTGCTGGACGTAAGTCACTGCGTATTTATTGATCTGAACAAGTAGGCTTTAAGAGGACAGCCCCTCAGTTTCCATCAGAAATGCTACTGCCATAATGCACGTTATAAAGAGCCTGTTCTATATCCAAGGAGGAGGTTGTTTCTCAGAAAAAAAGTGGCCACAAGTCTTTTATTGAGCCACTTATTTCCTCTGCCTCCATCATCATCACCCCTTTTCCAACAAACACAATCAGGGCCATGAACACCAACTGTTGAGTTAGTAAAGTTGCAGAATTATGCTGATTTGCTACATACTGCTTTACCTCCCTCATGCTGGGCACTTTCTCTGGCAAAAAGCAAGAATTGAAACAGGAGGTCCATCGAAAGTGAGACATCTGCATGAGACTGATGCATTAACCTACTCACCACAAACGATCCCTGCTGCATCCTAATCACCACACGAACACGACCAGTCTCCAGTGGTGATGTCAAAAATGCTCCCTTCCTGACATGTTTGCTCTTCAGTCTGCCACCTGCATCTACCCACTGGCAGCTGAGTGCTTCAGAAATGGATGCAACAACTACTGCTGGGAACAGAAAGTCAGTCAGTGGCACTTCCTGTTCAAACTGGAAATGGAGATGTTTATTTTTCAGCATTGCAAAGTTACATCTAACCACCCACTTCATAAATAATTTTTTTGCTTCAGGTCTGAATCACAAAGTCTCTGGGTCATTCCCAGGCTGGCAGCAGCTGGAAAGATAGGGGTGTCCAGGCCTGTGTGTCCTGGTCCTCTGTGTGCAAACAGATGGATCAATGCACAGCTTTTACTCTGGGCTGCCTGTAAAGGTACTCCCAAACTGAGATCTGCTCCTTAATTTGGTAATCTTCTTTTTGGTAGCTATCACTGTAGGCAAGAAACTGAGACTGATGCAGAAAAACAAGGATTTTTTTTATGAATCAGATTGTATTGAGGAGGAAAACAAAATAACTCACAGCACAAGCCTGATACTCCGTTACGAAGCTCGAGGCACTTCCACAGATACAAATAAACCCTCAGTATAGTACCCTGCCACCAATCACTTTAGCAGAGTGTGGAGCTGTTCATACATGCAGGAGCACCATTTCTGCCACCACACCCCCGGAGCATTACCTCTGGCTGAGATGTGCCACCACAGCCGCAGCCAGAGCCACCTCCCGCGGGCTGGGGACATGCTGTGGGGCACAGAGCATCCCCAGCGCCACCGACTGCAAACTCACGGGGAGAGTCTCCCAGAGAGCAGAGAATTCTGTGAAAAGGTTGTCTTAAAAATTCTCTGTGCAGTTTTAAGAAAGATATCCCCTGTGCACAGACACAACCAATCTGATGGAGTAATCTCCTATTTTATGTGTTCTCAAAAGCCAGCTGCGGACAGATGTGCTTTCACCGATTGGCATCTTAGTCCACCAATGATTATTAATCATGCTGTAGGCTAAAATAAGTAAATACCAAAGGGAGATTTAAAAACAATTTTTTCCCTCCAAGAGTATTTGAAGGGCTGTATTTTGCCAATTTAAAATAGTATATTAAAATCACATCTGCTTTTGGAAATAATATTTCATTTTTCAGGTAACAAATTAATTTCACTATTCTTTATTTAGTGATGCAGTCTTGTTTTCAAGACAATACAAATTAAATTCTTTTTTTTTCTTTCAAAAAACATGATTTCACAAACGTTTTTGTAATGGCAGGATGTTAGAAATGGAGAAGCTCAGCACAGTTTACTGAGGTAAGGTTTGCTCTGACTCAGAATAGATTGGGAAGGGATTCCAGCAAAAAGGTGAGGTAAATCAATACACATCACCTGCAATGAAAATAAGAATTGTAAAGCAATAAGGGAAGAGTAAATCTTGTTTAAATGTATAAGACACTACTGAGGAATTATTTTTTAGTAAGTAATCTGAGGTACCAATGTTGTTAAGAACCAACAGATGCCTTTGAAGCATTTTATCAGGATCAGCTATCTCGAAGTTGAAAGAAGTTGAAACTTCTTAAGCTAAATAACAGATTCTGTACTAACATCACTATCTCCACAAGACTACAGAGACAGTACATAAAGAATGCCTCAAAGCAAGGAAGTTGATTTCCAAATTGCAGTTTCATAAATCATCAAAATCACCTCAGAGTACCATACAGCTAGCTTGCTGGTGGCCTAATGCTTCTGTTCTTCATCTTTCAAACTCGTAAGCTTATATAGCTTAACTATGTTCATTTTTCCAGTCTCACTTTTTCACTTAATAGCACCTGTCACAAGGATGCTGGTGATTTTTGAGTAGAAGGATAATGGACAAAGAACTCCTTATGTTTTGGTTGGCATACTCAAAATAATTTGGTAATTTCTTGTGGAGATGTTTATTTGAATATCTGCAAGGACTCTTTACCTTTCAATTTACTTTTTGTGTCTCTAAAGCTTTATGATAGAAGTTGGAAATATGAACTCCTAAGCGTGTCTTTATTCCTTTATTATGATATTAAAAGGACTTGAACCTAGATGGAAAAAGACCCCATATAGTATTTCTACTATAAAATGAAGGAGAAATGGTGCTTCATTGCTCTGAAATTAAATCTAACTTTAATGATTTCTTATAGTTCACAACTGAAATCTGGTTTTGATTTCTAGCACACCTTTGACATTCAAAGCACATGTATTTTAGCATTCGTTCATTCAATGCTCAAAATTTGCAGTTTGCCATGAAGATATACGGCCTGAAATATTATCAATGACTACAACAAGCTGTATGGTGTTACCTTGCTGAATATGGGCGCATTATTGGCCAGCTTTACTGCAAACAATTTCAAATAAAATTGAAGCATCACATCTGTTGCCATTGTAAATATAAAATAAATAGGAACAGAGACTCAAATAAACAGTGCCTAACTATGAAATAAGTCTGAATTTATTGCTCTGTTTAGAATTTATTAGTTCTCTGCCTTTAAATTCAGAAATGCAGCCAAGTCATACCTACTAAAAAATTACACTAATGGCTGATAAAAGCCTGGGCAAAGCAGTAGAGTATTTGTGAATCTGGATCTGTGAAACCCACTAACTCCCTTGCTAAGACAAAAAAAGCAGGTTCTGAATCATGACAGGGATGTGCAGACCTTGGAAGCTCTTGGGAAGCATCACCACTGTCTTGCATGAGGTCAAGGTTTAAGGTAAAGAGTGTAAGAGGTGTAAAAATGAGTTCAGGATGGGGGAAGGGGAGGCAGTGGAGAACAGGAGACATCGCACTGGATTCCAAGAGGTTTAAAAATTGACATGCAGAGGGAAAGGGCAGTTAGAGCTGTGTACAGATGAACCAACACCTCCCAGCCACATGAAAACCAAATGCTGACAAGTCAAAGATTCTGTGATTTTTAGAAGCGAAGATTCTAATTTTTTTAGGTGTACAGCTGCCATGCTGGCATGGCGGTACATGAGGTGGGTGGAAAAACCCATGTTAGGAAGGCATGAGAACTAGTACTGGGATGATGGCTCATGGATGGCACCCAGCAGTGTGAGAAGGGAGTTCTCCACAGAGGAGCTGTATCACTGGGTAGACTTACATGCATATGAGCAGGCTAATATGCAACAAATTCTTAATAACTTCCAAAAAAAAAAAAAAA
>VZTE01000203.1:266785-310706 GCA_013397775.1 Eulacestoma nigropectus
AAAAAAAAAAAAGGCGCTTCAGATGGAGTTAAAGGAATCATTACTATAACCTCAGGCTATCCACAGTCACTTGAATCATTCAAATCCTGGATCATTCATACTGTTAATGTGTTACTGTTTTAGACATGCTACTAATTTACAGAAGGTTAATGTGGATTGTTGAAGAATTCAATCCAATCCAAGTGTTTTCAACAGCCAGTAAGAAAGAACATTTATTGTAGAAGGAATCAATTTCAAAATGACAGGACTCCTCTATTCTTTATCCTCTTTTAGATTATAACATGCCAATTTATCAAGAAAATACACCAGTTTACACAAATTCATACCTCTTTGGTGGGAAAATAGAGGAGGGATTTATTCTTTCCCCAGGTCTTTTAATAATTTTTTTTAAGATTAAACACTTTATAAGATTATATACTTTTTTTCACTCGATTAATTAGTTATAACTTCGCAAGAAAATATATTCACGTTTGGGGAAAATGCAATAAGCAGGGATCATTTATTCACCCTATTTGATTATTTCTGCCAAGTCTATTTCATTATCCCAGTCCTACAAAATATAGGGAAAAGTTTTTAAATTAGCTATTTCTTTCTGAAGTAAAACACCCCAGTACTAAAGTATCATGGATTTTATACACTGGGTCACATGCATCTGTCTATATATATTCAGAGAACATTTTGAAAAATTGAGCTACTTTGAAATGAACGAAACTGATATATTCTTTCCAGAAAATTACTAAAAGCTGATCTGTAGCTAAAAAGAATCACATTTATTGGCAAGATGGTGTGTACTATCGAGGTACTTTGCATTGGAATAGTTCACTTACTGCAAAAGTAAGGGAACAAATAAGATAGTACCTCAGGAATATTTTTTTTTTCATTTCTGCATTTACACAGGCACTCCGCTGTCCAAGTGGCTGGTAAAATATGGAGTAAACAGAAATTATAAAATTCTTGAGTGTTTTAGTAAAACTATCACAACAGAAACACTTTTTTTGAGTAACTAAATAGAAATAATGTACTTTGAAAACAGGGACATCATTAGAGAGAAACAACCTCAGTAAAACCATCAGTGTTAGGTGATCAGTGACTATTCCTCACTGGAATATGTAATTTCAGTTCTGTTCCTGCTGAGATCACAATTGCTGTTCTCCATAGGGTGGTGGTTGTATTTATCTTCCCGTCATTAATTCACAAACAGCCTTTGGATGGGACAATGGAAGAAGAGCCCACTCCTATGCACAACACAACAGCTACACTGACTCTCCAGCTTGGGGAAGAATTCATAATCTAATGAATGTGATCACAAATGAGAATTAATTCTCATGGACACTGCATATTCTAAGAAAGGTCATGGGATCTTCAAATCCAACAACTGCTCTCCTGGACTATTTTACCCTATGCTGACAAATAAACAAAAGCTGTCAAACAGGAAAGATTGCTGAAATGGCCTGACTGTCTTGTATTATTTCTCCTTACAGCTGTGTTGAAAAATACACATAACTCCAAAGTAATGTAATTTTCTTTGCTTTCTCTGATGTAACTATCTCATGCAGCTGATTTGGGGTGATTAAAGCAGCTGGTATATTATCTGCATTCAGACACATCTGGATGATTTGATAATTAGGTGATTTCATACTACTTTGAAAAAAGAAAGGAGATTCTGACAAAAACCCCAGAAATTCACTCCTTTCTGGAAGCGGATATGTTAATAACTCTTATCCAAATATAGTTTAAAAATTCTAGTCTACTAACCCGTCCAATGAGTACTGAATTTTCCTAAGTGAGGTTGAGAAGAGGCAAAATTAAAATAAAAGCTTAAAATGTCGTAGGCAGCATTAAAATCTATTACCAATAAGTAGAAGTGTGAATGGGACTCAGCTGCAGGAATCTTATAAAACAAACAAACAACCCTGTGCAGCTTATCAGCATAAAAAGTCATGAAGAGCTGGTAGAAAGCTCAGGTCAGGGCTGTGGAGGGGAAATGCTTTTTTCTGTGTTGCACAATTACTTGCAGCACTTGAAAATTTCATCCAGTTTGTTCATGACTCTAATGTGTAGGTTCTGTGATTTAGCAATTTGAAAAAAAACATATACCTGTTTCTTACAGGACAAAGTAAGGAAAAAGGGTTTTTTTGCATTTTAGAAGTGATTGTGGTTTTGGTTTTCAATATTTGATCACTGAGGCAAGGGGAAGAGAGATGCATGAAAATACACAGTCAGTAGAGGCTGTGCAGAGGCAATAGTACAGACTTCACAGAAACAGCAGACTCTCACCAGCCATGAATTTTGGAAGTTTTTGGCAGCTTCTGCGTTTCTCCTCATGCTTGAGAACATTTCAAAGGCAGGATTACAAAAGAAGACATCACATGTCCAGTTCGAAGCTGTAACTGGGGCTCCAGGGAGAGGGAAGGGGCAGGTACAGAGGCAGCGCACGCTGTTTTGAAGGACTCGCTTCAAAGCCTCCCCTTCCTAGCTCTGTGCGCAGGTAAGGATCACAGCCCGGCACATGAGTCACCGCCTCTCCATTTAGACAATAAGGAGGAGGATTAGTTAACCTGGGACTGCTTTACCAACCTGTGCCTCTGACCTAAATACCACAGCTAAGCACCAGGGTTCTGTGAATGTAGGACTTGAGGCAAGAACTGGACTGATACAAACCTGGCACTGGGCAGCCTTTGCTCTAACCAAGCGCTTTACAGACATGTTGCTGCTGTCTTGCACCTATGGATTATGAATTTCTCAATATATTCACGGGGTAAGGCTGTCACATACCACAAACCTGAGGTCACAGAAAAGACCAAAGTAGTATCACCTCCTTAAAGCAATAATTAACATGACTAAACAGCGGCATTAAACATCCTACTCTTTTGCTTTTCCCCTGGGAGGATTTTCTTGGCTAGAAACTCCTGCTAAGTACTGATGTTCACCTTGTCCTTACCTAGTGGCATGCCTAGAGCGCAGAAGAGAAAGTACTGAAAAAACCGCAACCAAACCCCAAAATAAATGAGACTTGGCAACAACTTAAATACTCAAATTCATAATTATTCGAGATTTTAAATCCTTGCATTGATTTCTAATTTAATTACTTTCCACTGTTTAAAACTTCATTTCTCCCAGGGAAGGAGAGAAGGGAGAAGAAAACTACCACTGTTAGAATACTCCTTTTGCTGAGCCTGTCATCACTGTTAATAGCCTCTAATGAATAACTTACTCAGGGATAAACATGCTACCATTATTATTTTGTCAGCAGAGTCAGTATGATTCAGAAGAGAGCAGTCATATGACTGTCACAGTTCCCAAACTGTCAGAAGATGTGGGAAAACAAAAATTAGCAGCTGAGAGAGAAGGCTTAACTTTCACTATGAACAACTGAGCAGCCTCTGGCTGATTTGAAATACATACACACACAAACTTAAAAGGGAAATATTACTGTCCAACACGAACCACTCTAGACGAGACAGATTTCTTTTGCCTGAGAGGCCTTAGAATGACAGAGAAAAATCATTGTAAGTTAATCTATTTATTACTCCAACTTGGCCAGAAAAAACAGAATTCTTTGACACACAGTCCCTCTTCTTAGGGTCTTAAATCATACTGACTTTGAAAGTGCTAAGATGGACGAAAGAGTGCATCCAAGCATGACAGCTCATACTTCCTATGTCAGAGTTCCCTTTTGCATCCCAGTCTTTTGAAACACGATAAAATAGTAATTGCAAAGTAAATGTCTGCACACGGAACACTGCCATGGCCAGAAGACTAGAACCATTCCCATAGATTCCTGTCAGAAACCACAGACATCTGCTGGTTTCCAGAAATCAGAACTACTGGGGTCAAGACAAGTTGATTCTGGGCATAATTTTACTGCCTTATCAAAGGCTCCTTTGTGTGAGTTTATGTGACAGGGTTCTCCAGCTCTGGAGGGAGGAATGTTTACCAGCAAGCAGGAGGCTGAGGAGATTATTACATGCTGAGAAGCAGCATGTGAAAGTCTCCCAGAACTGGTAAGCTCTGGAGACCAGTCATTCTGTTAAATCCACCAGAACTGATGAATTCAGAACACCAGGAGCCTGCTGGCTGTGTACAAAGCCACAATACACCTTAGTATCAATCATGGGTTGCATTAACTTGGATCGTGCACAAACTGGTAGTGGCTGCTACATGCAAACAAAAACCCTACGGGATTACACATACACACCCGACGAAGCAAAGGGCTCTTCAAAGGACCTTCTAACCCACCTAGGAGCCAGAGGTCCCAGGGTGGGGACTGACCTCCCAGCTGTTAATCCTACAGAGCAGTTATGAGTGTTGGATTAAGTGAATGTGTGGTGTGAATAGTTACCTATTAGTAACAGCTTTAGTAGCAAAAAGCCTTCTGTTCCTTGTGATGTGTTTGTCTCCCAACTTGATCTGCTATCATGGAAAGGGGAATTTATTAACAGAATCAAACATCTAACTATTTTATCAGTTATTTCTTGGCAATACTAATTTCCCCATAACTAGGACTGCTGCTTCCACTGATTTAATTTCTCAAATGACTTGTTCAAAAAAGTACTTACAAAACTCACTTTCCAAGAGTTTCTTGGAAGTCCAGAAAATGGGATTCCAACTGTTCATGACAGAAACACAGCCAACTTAACCATTTTTCTAGTCCATGCAATTTAGATTTCTCATTTGAACACCAGCATGTGCAGACATTAATCATCACGAGAGACCAAATAAATAGGTTAACACCTTTGGTTGCTTTTACTTCTGAAAGGCAAGTTTAGGAAAGCAAATACCTCTAATGCCTGCTGCTGCCACTTGAAGATAAGGTTCTAGAGAGCCTGAATCTTTGTTAATGCCTGCTCCATTTTTCCATTATTCCTGGCCAAAAGCACACAAACCAGCAGAAACCTTTCAAGTGTTTCCAGGAGACCTTTAGATTTTGGCACATAAAAGTATGGCATAGATGCAATACACCTAGCACTTGTATCACTACCATTGAAAGTTGTAACATGCTATTATGCATTACTAGTCAGTTAGAGAACTGCTCCCAGGAATCTTAGAGCTGTTAGGAAAGTGTTTAATGACCTCATCTGATGATTTACAAACTAAGCATTCATGCCTCAGGAAAGTCTCTTTAGTAGGAACATGTTGTTACTATTCTACTCTTAATAATTTCATTTCTACACTGCTGTGATTTCACTGTTTGGTTCTTTAACAACTCCATGGAATTAGAAACTGGCAACATTTGCGCTTAGCAGCTTCTCTTCATTTTTCCCAGTCTGTTAGTTCAATAAAGGGATGTGAACACAAAAGGAAGTTTCTGTTTAAAGATAGACAGACCAATGATGGTTAGTTACAACACAAGAGCAGGTTACTATAGTAGTGCTGACAAAAATCAACTGCTGGACTGTTTACACTGCTTTGCAAAATCTCCTTCAAAGTGCCCTGAGCTGAACAGTAGCTTTGTTGCTCTGAAGGTTTCTGCTCAGATGGCTTAGCAAGGTCTTGCCCTTAGCTGCAAGCTTCAGGATTGCACTTCGAGATTTTTCACATTTAAGCAAAATATAATATAATCAGGAACTTCTAGAAATTCCAGTGACAACTGACTGCCAAGCCCTAACAATGGGTTCTTAAGCTTTGACTATTGCCTGACTGTGGCTTAAGAAAGAAAGAATTGTAAAAAACCCTCAACTTTCTCATCCAGTAAATACTGAGTTTCAAATACCCGTGACAATTTCTTAAGACATTCTTGACATCTTAATGGAAGATTTCACTTCTCTATAGCTAAAAAGGAGTAATTTAATACTTTGAGTATCTCAAAAGTGAAGCTATATCACTAAACTGGGTTGAGCTTACAAAGCACAGTTCCCTTATTTACTGTTTTTCTAGCCAGTGTTTTTCATTTAATGTGCATCAGTTCACTCCTGTTGCCAGTATGAGAAGACGCCTTGGACTGAAAAACATCACCACTTATGCTTCTAAAGGGGATTCATAGAGAAGTTGAACTTTCTGATGAGAAAAAAAGAATTATTCTGAAACATCAGTATTTCTTTGAGTCAATAAAGATCTTCTACTTTTCCTGCCAGACTTTTATTGTCTTTTATTTTAGAGAGAGTTCATTCTAGAGATGTCAACTATTAAGTCTGTTTGCAGAGAAAATGAAAAGCAAAACTCTGACAACTTCAGAAAAATGGTGACAAGCAATAGGAATGTTTTACTTATATAAAGCAGAGATAAAAGGAAGCAAATTATTGTGATTTGAGATTTTCTAACCTTTCTGCCCCTCATGAAGCTAGTGGGAAAAATATGATTAAAAAATGACTATCTCAGCAAGTAGTACAGGCCATTCTCTTCCTGGAAGCATAAGCAAGATCTTCTTCAAGCCAGCAAAGGGAGGAATAATAACAATGTGTTGCCCAATATTATTTAAACTACTTTTGAGATAGGCCAAAACCACTGAGCTGCTAGCACTAGCAGACAATCATCTGACCCTGGGATTGAGCAAGCTAATCTTCTGACTCTGAAGCTAGGTTAAAATCCATGGAAGGACAGTTTCCTCCAGGATTTACCAGTGAGATCAGCCCTACCACTACATTGCATGGGAATGGACCTCTCAAACCTGAAGCAGCTTTATTATGCAGTGAGTCTTCATGAGTTCTTGAAATTTGGTTAAGAGGCCTGATCTGGCTCTCCACCTCCAACAAGGTGACTGAGGGTGGACTCCAGAAGATAGGGCTGGAAGGTGCAGAGTTTTCTTCCTCAAGTGGTATCACTAGAAATTATTTAAAAGGTTTGACATATTGTGAAGATAAATTGCCTCTTCTTTGAATTTGTCAAACGCCACACTCAAACGATGAATTACAATTGGTTGTATAACTTAGATCCTTTCTATACCTGTCTTAAGATTTCTAAAAAAGGCTAACATTTTACATGTGTAAACAGCCATCTTTCAAGTTCAAGAGAAGTATTTTAAAGACTATACACTTATTTTTTTTCTAAAATAGTTCTTTTTTAGTCCAAGAATTATGATTTTGGAATAGGAATTATTAGAAAATATCTTAAAAATATATTTTCAAAATCTGTAACAAAATAATGACTCAATCTTTAATATTAAATTCTTCCCACAGTCATCAATTAAAATACCAGTATTTATCTGTAGAAATAACACAGAATTTCTATAGAATACAAAGTAGTATAAGTACTCATGAAAATATAAATATTATTTAATAGTATAGCTTTAATTAAAAAAATTTCAAAATTAATTGAGTCAATAGTTTCTAGGACTTGCTCAGTCTCCACACAATCATATCTGAATTGAGCTGAGCTTCTGCTATTTTCAAGGCTGTTTTCTGGTAAAGGGCACCATTCATTGTTTGGTTCATACTTCGCACACTCTCTTCCCGCTCGTTCTGAAGCTTCTTTCTGAATTGCTGGACTCCTTCCTTAGTGTCCAGTAAAGAAGCCAGAGGAGCATTACTGATTTTCTTGCCAGACTCATTCCCCCATGTCAAGCTGTTTTCAGCTTTAGTTTCTTTTAAGAAAAGAGAATTCTTCAAGGTGAGCATTTCCTTTTCCAGAGCCAGTGCTAGCTGTTCAGTAAGTACTGCTTTGCTTCCAGATCTCAGGAGTTTTACACTGCAGCTTGGAGGGAGAATTCTAGTAAGGCTGTGAAGGCACTGGAACAAGACAGTCAGATTTCTGTAAAACAAAATGATGATGGTATCCATAAAAGAGTACTCTGTAGTTTGCACCTATCACAGAAATATCCTAGCCAGATAAAAGATCAATCCAAACACAGGAATAAAAGATACAGAAAACACAATCATAGTTAGCCCATAAACGTGAAAAAGCCTATTAACATGAAATGGGATCAAAAGTGAATAGTACCAAGTAAAATCGCTTTTCAAAAGGAACCAAAAGTCTTGAGACTTACAATTTTACTGATTGATTTCTTAAACATTTCACCCTTTCCTCTTACATAAAGGAAATCAACTCCTAATTTAAGGCAAAGACAAACCTCACTACAAAATACACCTTAAAAGTTACACCTTTTCTTTTTTATTTTTTTAGCTTGAACTCTTCAAAACAGCACATTTGTCAATATTCCAGAAGTACTTTTTTTGTTATAAGCCTTATCCAGCTAAGTCAAAAATTATGGCAGTATTACTAACTTGCTTAACCTGGTTTAGGAATTATTTGTCCAAGAATCTGCATAAGAAAGGACATCAGTGAGACTTCAGATTATTTCCTTTTCATAATCATGGTAGATAGGAAATAAATATAGCAGAAAAATGTACAAAATGAAACTACATTTACATTGCAATATTAAGCTAAAAAATGACCTAGCAATAAATTTAAATTTAATATAACTTGGGGTTTGTGGTTTGGTTGTTTTTTTGGTTTAATATTCCCTTAAGGATTTTTTTTTAAATTAACACACATTGAAGAAAAAAATTACATATTATACTAAGAATAATGTAAGGAAAAAAGAATATAAAATTATCATGCAGCAAAATGAAGAGAAGGAATAGTACCAAGCAGGTATTAATGGAGATTAGACTTATTTGTTATTCTATGCTCTAGCCTAGACAAAATTAAACAACACAGTTCAGGTTCTGCCATAGTTCTGATCTGAAAACAGTTCTGTTATTGATGATTGTTATCATATCATCACATTGGCAGCCTATTGGTTACGATTTTGGTTGCTGCTTATGGTACCAGTAAAAAACAGCATAAAGTGAAAAAAGGGTATATGGGATATGAATATAAGAGATGCTTTTTGAGTGATTTTACCTGCAAAATATTGTTAGAACACCTTCAAATGGATTTTTCAGGGTCCAATTAAAAATTGTACCATGGACATTTCCTGCTTTATGACAGAAGATGTTGTCCTGGCATTCCTTAAAGGGTGTGCACTCCATTTCTCCCAGTAACCATGAACAGACTGGAGTCATTGTGCAATCAGAAGACACAATCTGAAAGGAGAATCTGAGTGACACTGCAAGGACAGCAAGTATATCTTCCACAGAACCTGCAAGGAAATACAGTAAAAAAAGGTATTTGAACAAAATATTTTGATCATGCTGTACACATTAAATGAGCATAGACTTTTGGCTCATACTCTCAGTTTTTTGTGAAGCATTTGCACCTGAATTCAGACATTCTTTGTGAATTTTCTTCTCACCTAAATTCTTATTCCTACTCTGTCAAGCAAAACAGTTGATTAATGGAGCACCACCAATATAATGAAAGCTCTTAAGATAAACATCACCTTGCCAAAAGAAGGCTATTAATAGCCTCCTGTGATAGTAATATGACATGTTTGCTTTAGCAGTGACACAGCATTAAAGGAAGAAAAATGAAAATTCATTGCAAACAATAAAAAGGATATTTCATTACCTGAGCAAAAGCCCAGTTCAAAATCAATTCAATCAGGAATATTAAAAAAAAAAAGAAAATAAATTACCTTACTATACATGTAGATGAGGAAGAGCCTCAATTACTTTGGTATTATTTAAGAGGTAGTAGTATGTCAGAAAAAACCTTATGTATCTACTTACAGTAAGTATCTTATTTATAGAAAAAACATAGGCTTCAGCATTCTGTACTCAAATTTATCTTCAAAATTATCCTTTCCAGATACCCTTCATCACCAATGCTAGCAAAACCTTACAGCAACTCACTAAACATTTTTTCCATTTTGAAAAATGTTCCATCTCCTATTTCACCCAGCTTTTAATTCCCAAAAGGTCTATGCAGCTTGTGTTCAGAGAGAAACTTAGAGTAAACAGAAGAATCAAACATATTTATTTATAAATCCAAAGTATATAACTCCATTTACCTGTACAGTAACTATTATCCCTTAGCATCTTTACTGAATATCTGCCATTTGAAATATCTTCCAGACTTAGCAAAATTTTCCCACAGAGTACAGTAATCTTTTTGCTCTGCTGTAAACTATCATTCTGATAGTTTTGCTTCCTGGCATGCAGAAGAACTACACAGCACACACGATGAAATGCCAATAGTGGTGAAAGGTTGGTGACAGCAGTGACTGTCTTTGCTCCATCCAGCTGAATCCTTGAAGATCTCTTAGGAAACTCTTTTCTCAGATCACTCTTGCCATGCAAGTCCAATTTCATCTTTTTTGGAGGAGGTTCAATTTGACTTGAGGAGACAGCCAATGCTGAGAAGGCTTTGTTCAGCTTAATGATTTTACTTTGACACTTGATAATTGGAGGAATTGAAGAGAAGTCTTGATCCATCACTAAAGATAAACTGACATCACTCAGTGACCTGTGAAAATCCATATAATATGACTGGACTCTCAGTTCACATTTTTGTCTTCTGACAAATAGCCACAACTCTGCAGATGTATACAGACATTTAAGGCTATCGTAAATTCCAATACCATTCAAGATTAAGTCACAGACTTTGCAAAGATGCTAAGTCCTTCACATGACTGTTCCATATAAACTCAGTATAAAGATTTTTCAAAATGGGGACTGAATTTTCAAAGACCTTCTAGGAGTTAGATGCCTCATTTCAACCAAAAAAATTTGGATATTTAATTCAGCCAGAAAAACTTGAAAATTCTACATAACCTATACAGATACTCTACGACATTTATAAATTATTTTCTAAAGATTTAACTTTCTTTTTAATAAAAAAACCTGAAAATATCAATTCTGCCCTTTTGAGGACTAAAAGCTCTTCTGATACTCTACATTTTTATAGATATTCAAACAAAACTGAATGTAGAGTAAAATAAAAGGTTTAAGATACCATTACCTTGAACATGCAGCAATTTCCTGAAATGTATGAAGTACTTTATTTATTCAACACAGGGTTCTTTCAATGAATTCCTAATATTACTGTTTCAGATCCTCTCTCAATGAACATATTCTGTCAGTCAATTCAATCTCAAGATGTCACTGACATTTGAAAGTCTTATGAATGTCTAATTTTCTTTACAGAGAAGTATCGCCATCTCATAATGCAATCTATGATACCACTGCAATGTTGATTTAGTAGGAAGCACATAAATAATCAATAAAGAGTTACAGTGTTGGGAATGGAGAGAAAGCAAGTCCTTTTCCCCACAAACACAGGTTGTTGTACACAGGACTGAACCGGAGCCCAGAAGACCCAGGTTCTGCTGCTGGCCTGCCAGGTAACCTTGGACAAACGGCTTCTCCACAGATCTTTTCTCAACTGTAAAAATGGGGGAGAGGGCTAGATTGCTGCTGGTTTTTAAAATCTGCTGAAGATCTCTGAAGTTATATAAGAATGAAGCATTTCACTTTAAAAAAAAAAGCAAAGGCATCATCATCAAAGCTAAAAGAACAAACACTAAAAAGGCAAAAAACAATCTTTTGCCTCAGTGGCTCTTAAGAGAGGCTGTCAAGGGGATGAGGTCAACCTTCTTGTAAAGTACAGCAATCTGGCAGTTGAGAAAGAATATACCCACAGCTCCAGCAGAAAGGCCAGAGGGCCTAACAGGTCAGCTCCCTCACAACCACCTGGGTGATTTTCAGTGGCATCAGTAGCCTTTGAGCTCAGCCTAACACAGTCTCAGCTACACTGCTTGTGGGAACATGGGTCAGAAGGTAAGTTTATATTACACAATTCATATTGTAAATTTATGTTTTATGTAATCCTGTTTTTTCACATCGTGTTTCAAATTAGTTCCCTCTCTGTAAGAGAAAATGACTTAAGCAGTATTTACAACTAGAATTGAGTAATTAAAATAAACAGAATAAACAATTTAAAAGATGATAATAAGAATAAACTAATTATTTTCAAGGTTTAAGTACTGTATGGCTGATTGTTCCACATAATTTACACAACATACAAGCTTTGCAAATATTTCGATTAGATACTTGACTAGAAGAGTTCAATTCAAAAGCTAACTATTTATTTAGTTGGCAAGAGAATTTAACATTTTCTTTTGTGTTTCTTGAAGCAAATCAGGAATGGCAAGTCACTAACAGTAAAGCATCAGGAACTAAGCTAAGACAGAGTTTTATTTACAACACATACTGACGTCAGCATTGCTATGTCAACATGGACTATAAGGAACCATAACTTTTCTCAAAGAAAACTATTTTGTAAAATGTCTCCTGTAATGTTGCAGTTATACTCACACAACTGATTTCTGGCTGCACAATGTATTTTTCTACACAGTGCTAAAGAGAGACAAGCAGCAGCAAGAGTACTGACAAAGACATATTTAAAACACTTTATATGCAGATGTTCAAAATGAGAAAGTTCAAATTTACTGCAGACCTTAAGCTACATATACATTTTCTATAAAACTACTAATGAAATTATTAGGTAAGTGTATATACTCACAAGTAAAATGATTCAGTTAGTTTTACTCCAACTACCAGGCTGTCACCCACAACACGCTGCCACAATTCCTCTGTGAAGTGCTCTGGGACTTTAGAAGCCAGTGATGTCTCTTTACTATGAGAATGAGGAGGAGTTTCTACATCATCCCAGAGAGACACAAGGCCTTCCTTACAGAAAAATGCGGTTTTTTAGATGAATTAAGAAGAGATATTGGTTCTTTTTATACTGCATTACTTTGTGTTTTACCACAAGTGACTGCTGGAAGAGCTTTCAAGATACATAAAATGAAACATATATATAAACTAATTTATTTTCTACAATAAATAGAATTGAATTTTCTTAAAACACGATATCATCATGTAAAGTATAACTTGTTCTCTCCTTGTAAACATCATGTTGAAATCTTGACCTGTCATACAATTAATTGTCCAAAGACATAAGATGCTAGAATTTATCTTATATTATTGCATTTAATTGCTCAATACTTTGTTGTCCAAACCTGGAGAACTTGAAAGGTATCACAACAGTAACTGAAAGGGAGATCAAATGCATTTCAACTAAATTAGGAGGTTTTTTTTGAGCAACATATTAAGATAAAATTTTCCCAACCTCCATCAACTTCTCAGCCCAGTTCACTCTGCCCCCATTATAAGATCAATTTTGCTCACATAGTTCTATGACAACTCCCTTTTTGTAACATGTTAGATTACAGACAGATATTCAATATCTAGGCAACTATACCAATTAGAACTGTACACTCCCCTCGCGTTTGTCGCTAACTCTGTTAGAGGTCACTCCTGCATACCACTCAGTCGTCAGGAGGTATTGTGCACATCAATTTCAAGTAGAGACAATTAAATTTACTCCTAACTACATACATTGGCAAGTTAAGAAAATGAACCAGATTTAAAAAGCAGATTAATGAGTTTTGATAGTGGCAAGCCCTACAGGTGGAAGTGGTAAGTGGTTGAGGGCAGCACCCTCTACAAATGGCTTAGCAGAATTCAGAAGTGATCTGGCCCATCTCCTGCATTTTACCTCTTTTGCATTTGGTAGAATATGGGTTCTTTCTTCAACAAGATCTATTAATGCTCTGCAAGACTCAAGAATAACCCTCTTCTGGAGTCCTAAATGCTGCTGTAGCTCTCGAACAGAAGTCCAACCAGCCTGTAAAAGATAATCATTAGACTACTGCACATTAGAAAGGACACTGAAGCTATCAAAATATCTTTTCAGCTTTCCATTTTTATGCAAGTATCACAAGTAACATTTCTAAAAAATATTCGAGTCAGGCTACTCTGCTTCTAAAACACGAATCTCAGAATCTTGGTCTTTCAAAGTTAAACCTAGAGTTTAAGATAAATATTAAGCTAAACTTTATCAAGTTATGTAGATATTCAGATATATTTCTGTAAATATCTTTCATTATTAATCCTGCTTCACTTTTTCATGGATAGCAGTTTCATGTTCTTCTCCTCAAGATTTGTAATGATTATTGATCAAATAAATATATTGAAGAGTTGACAGATTTACAAACAGACACACATGTTGGCTATGTCTCAGTTAAACAAAACACAACAAAAAAATCCCCCAAAAAACCAACCAAGACAAACCAACCAATAAAGAAAACAATCATGCCAGCTTCTCAGGTTTCAAGAAAGCTCCTGAGAATTTATTATCTGGAAAGTAAGATTCTGAGAAGTCAAATGCTGCCAACGAGAGAACAAACTCACCCCTGGAATGCAAAACCGAACTTCCCTCTTCCCCATTCCCTCAGAAAATCCCCCCAAACACATAACACACAAAACACCATTATAAGCCTGAATAAAAAAGCAGTTCTTGTAAGTGAAGTGATGTCCTCTGCTCAAGATGCAATGGCAAAGGGCACTTAGACCAGCAGCACTCTAATGAAAACCTCTGTAAAAAAATTGTCACCTATCAAACTGTTAATCTAAGCACCAGATTCCAAGCAATAATCCAGTACCAGACTTGAGTCAGGAGACGAAAATGAAGAGTTAGGAACAAAGATGAGTCTACAATACCTTCCTAATTTAGGTCATCAGAATACTAAGCCATAATTTACTCCCATTGGAGCCAAGTCCTGAATAAACAACTGAGAAACAGAAAGCAAATGGGGAAGCACAGATGTGGAAGCAGTCAAAATGGCCAAAAATTCACTGTTGTACACTTGCTGACCTATCTGGCTTTTGCAAGCCCTTTTTCCTCATAAGCAACACAAGACCAAGGCCTGAAATTTACCACATGGCAAATCCAAGACTGAGTTGGGTCCCCCAATAACTCTCTGTCACAAGTGACAGGTACATCCTTCCCGCTATATGCCAAGATGTACTGCACTACAAACATCAGCAGCAGTTACAAGTTTTGTGCTGTGAGACTAATAAAATAAACTTCTGAGAACAGAAAATAAACATGAACATAAAAACAAGGCAGTCTAGAGCCAGAGCAATAGAGCTGTGACTAAATCCAGAATTATAGTCCTTACAAAACTGTCAAGTAATAGGGGGGAGAACAGACCAGTGGACATTAAGACACTTCTTTGTTTCTGTCAAAACAATCAACTAAAACCACGAGAAACCCTGTAACCTCAGCTGTTGCAATGTAACTGCAGTACTCTGTCAAAGGATGACTTCCTCAGAAGGTAACTAAACACATGTTAAAGTGAAAAAAATCTTCAAAAGAGAAAAGGCTGGATTCAGGCCCAAAAGAGTGTATATAAAATAAACAGTTCAAAAATGCACAAACTGATCTATTTTTCAACTTCACTACCTGCAAAATGCAATTTATATATATTACTGTGTATAACTTAAATGAAACTTACTTATACAGTGGAGTATAATTCATTCCTGCCAAAGTTCTCCTATGGTTAAGAAAACAGCTGTGCAGATGTGAAGCAAGGGTTAAGCAAAAAGGATGAAAAAGGGCTGCATCTGCTGTTTCATTTTGCTCTAAAACACAAGATTCCATGGAGACACTGAAAACTTGATTTGATAGCAAATTTCTAGAATATCTGAATTTTGATGATAAATATCAAGAGGCACCACTCCAAGACTAAATAACTTTTGGAAATTCCCAAGCTAAGCAGAACCCATGCACTATTGCTTCAAAACAAGCATCCTTGAAATTCAATTATATATCAGATTATAAAAGCCAGCAAGAGTACTTCACTGTTCAGCAAATATAATACAGAACAATGGGGATTTCAACAAGGCAACAACAGTAATATTAAAAAGAAATATCTGCACCTACTTCCAAATTCATCAGCTTGACAATTACAAAGGTTTACAGCATTAAAACACAGTAAATTTCCAACTTGCTTACGATGCTTGTGCTAGCACATGGCTTTGAAAATTAGAGATTAAAAAGATCTAAAAGTACAGAAGTTAGGTCTTATGAAGGATTCTCTGTCTGTAAGAACTATCTATACCAGCACACAATAGATAAAATATCCAGCCAGTGGCTTGTTTCCAGCAGAACCAGTAAAAAGTGCAAACCAGATAATTCATTTGATCCTGACACAGATTCAGAGAGCTGTACAGCTGGAAGCCACTAGGTGTATTGAAAGAACAAAGTTATGGAACACAGAACACACCGCTGTCAATGGCAGGGTGGACAACCTTCATTACAATCGTGGAAGTAGCAGCAAATAAGAGACAGAAAGTGATTTCTGTTTTGTAGAAGAGGAAAGTAATGTAATGAGTAGGGCAAGAATGCAGCAGTAAAGTAAGTTTTAAAATACGACTGTCAAAAAAGAAAAAAAAACCAGAAATAGAAAAAGATAGATTTGGAATGAAGATTGCACTTCCACATGTTAAAGCCAATAGGCCTCTAGCATGCAAACTGTAAAAATGTAGGATTGGAAGGGACCTCAAGAGGTCCTCGAAATTATTCCAGCTTCTATTTTCTTGTGCCTTCCATGAAGGTAAAAACCATTTTGCTCACTGTTCTCCAAACAGCTTTTATCTGCACAATATCTCTTTAGACATTCTATTTGTTATTAGAACTAGAACAGTCTTTTCTTCTTCAGTCTTTTCCTAATATGTCCTCATTTCATTTATTTATTTATTAACTGGCATACTATTGCCAATTAATTTGCTTCACGTTTAAAGGCTGGAAATAAAACTGCCACAATACCCTACTTAGTTTTCACTAATTCTCAAGTGACAGGAATAATTACATCATATCTAGTCTTTAAAGCACCCTGAGCAAACTAATAATAACCTCACATCATTGACTCAGTATGAGATTTATGTTTTCTCCTAAAGCTTTTTTTAAAATAAACTTCCTATTTTGTCAATTATTACCCATTTGGTACAGGCTAATATACACACTGCAAAAGTACATATTGGTGAGTATGCTCGGCAGGAAACTCTAGCAAATTTCCTCCAGTTTGTTTTATAAATGTTGCTAGTTAAGAGAAGGATACATTTTAGCTTCATCTACTTTTCAAAATTATCCTTATAAAACCACTAGTAACAGGAGCATGGACATCAGAAGGTGGTGAAATAAACACGGTCACCAATATGGGCAAATGCACTCACTGGGAACCTGCCACTACATGACCTGAAAATTATGTAAGGGGAAGCAAAAGAAGTAAACATTCTAATTTTTTTAAGCTGGTATTTAAACATCTATGAGTAAAATGACTGCTAAGAAGCTCTGATAAGATCGCTTCAACATTATCTCAAACTTTTAATTAAAATTAAATTCGACCTCTACAATTACCTAAATGCACTTATAACAACTGAGAGAACTGAAACACAGCCTATCACTGATTCAAGAACAAATACTTAACCATGTTGTCCTTTTCCCTGAACCACTATCTTCAATAATAACAGTATCATTAGCCTTACCCTTTAGATAATGTAATGACACAGAACAGTAATTTACAGAAAACATGAAGGCAGAACTGTTGAATACAAACCTGTAATCTTGTTTCAAGGGCTCGAACAGTAAGCAAACCATTCTCTTGCAATCCTTCTGCAGCAGGAACATCATGTTTATAATTGATACCACTCTGAAACAAAAAAACAAAACCAAAACCCTGAATGAATTAAAAAGCTGAAGGTAAGGTACAGGCTATTACACAGCATGATAAAAATCTGGGGGAAAATACAGCAACCCAGCAGAATCACAGTATGTCTTTCAAAAGAAAAATCCTATTTCTGAAAGCAATTAGAATTTGATAGCCCATAATGGAAAGACCCAATTATGAGAAGATAATTAACAAGCACTATGGCCTTAATTAAATTAAGAGTTCTTAGCCAAAAGGTAAGAATTGTGGCAAAACTGTTACGTATGTGAAGCATTTGCAACTGCATTAATTTCCCAACAGAATGTTGATACAATCAAAGAAGCAAAATAATGTCTTCAGATAATTTAAGATTACAGCAGGGAATATTGTATTCAAACTTCAGGGCATTTCACAGCACACATCCAATTTCACTTTGCATCAATACTTCAATGATTTGTTGAGGTTTTCTTAATTTAGTAAGCACAGACTGAGTAGCTGAGAAAAGGCAAGCTCAACTTACTGCATAGTTGACCTCCCCAAGATCTGTTATTTTGAATGTACTTAACACGTCTGTATTGGAGTCATCCTTAAAAAGCAGTAACAGCTGCTCACTTCCATAGCCAATAAAATCATCCACCATAACACCCTTCACTTTTTGCCATTTGGAAGCCACCTACAGTAGAAGAGGTTTTAAAATACATTTATTAGAATAAATCTTGTATTTGAGATCTCGTTCTGGTGAAGCTTGCTTTCAATTAAGAGGGAGCCTATTCAGCCGTGTGAAATACAATAACATTTAGAAGTTTCAAGCTCTCACTCTCACCTCATCATTTAGAGCCTATGTAACTCTGGGAAAAATTAGCCATTTCTCTTCAAAGATCACTTTCCAGATTACAAGTTGCAGAGAAAATGACAACTTTTCAGTGTATTCAAACAGCTTAACAGCTGAATGTTGTAACATTTATTTAGAAGCAGTAATACTTGCAGATCAGTTAAAAGCATTATACCTCTGACATCGAGAAATATCTTGGTTTCACAACAGACTTAAATATGTTTGAAAGTTAAAGACAATTTTTTATAATAATGCCAACAACTAAATAGTACAAATTTTTATTTCCTGACTTTCCACAAGTCTTCCTGTCAGATTACTACAAAACCCTAGCAGAAACTTTGTCTCTCCTAATTTTAGGAAACAATAGCAAGGCCTTTTCTTGTCATTTTCATAAACCAACATCATCTAAACACAACTTTTTGTTATTAGGAAGTGAGGCTCAAGAAGCTTTGACGTTCCAATGAGTAGTTTATGCTTTGCAATATCAGGTTACTTCTAACACAAAACGTCTAGGCACATTCATAACGGTCTTACAATTTCAAGTTCTCACACTACTGCAGTTTTCAATTAGCAACAGAAGCTTTGGTCAGATTCATAAATGCATTACTAAATGAAAGAATCCCAGCTTCATTTTCAGATACATAAGCAAGCAATGGAAGCAAAACAATGTCATACTTCAGACAGGTTATTTTACCAGCAGCAAACAAACAAGAAATCGAAAGCACTTAAATGCAGATTTTCAGTTGCAGGACTTTCAGTAAGACAATATATACCAAAAAGATAGCAGTAAAATGGAGCTGTTTAAAGCCACCAGTACCTGTAAGCTGTCTCTCCTCTGCACGACACAGCTATTTCCAGAGGCAAAAGACACAACAAATAGCAAATCATTGCTACTGGTTACAGCTGTTTTTACCAAACATGGCTTTTCGTAAGGAAGCTCACAAACACCTTTAGGGACACCACTTTGAAACCAAATAAGTTGGTTCTTGTGGGTTATGGCAACAAGTGATATTCGGAGCTGTTTTTTCCATCTCTCACTCTTGCAGATGTAGACGGAAGACACCACTCGGCTGTAAGCATGAGGCATGAAGCATGTGCCAGTCAGCACTTTTTGTGTTTGAATTGTGTATCCAAAGAACTCACTACCCCAGATGGCTCTGTCTGAAACAGAAAACCCATCTGCATCTTCAGTCTCTGGCAGGCAAGCAGTTCTTATCCCTAAGACAACAGTGCCTTCACCTACAATTTCACCTGTCCACACTACAGAAGAAAGCTGAACAGGAGCACTTTGAACCACGCAGGTGTTGGAAGAGATGTAGAACAGCTTGTTAGCATGTCTCCACAACACTGATGGGCCAGCAAACAACCTGGTATCTTCTTTCAGCTCATAATCCAATTTAAAATAAAAGCGTTGCTCAAATTGATTTGAACTGTGAAGCAACAATACAAAGTATTTGACATTGTTCTGTTTTTTCTTCTTCATCAAAATGCAGGGAAGAATAATCCCTGTTCTGGAATCTGTTGTGCAGCTACAACAAATTATCTCAATCTTTGAGTGACTGGCACGCATGCTGAATACTCCAGAAGACTTCTGAACAAACAGCTTAGTGTCTCTGTTGAACGCCATCCTTCTGACACATAAATTCACTGTTTTATCATCTGCTTCCTCTGCGTGCTTTGGTTTTGACAGCTGAAATACAAGGACTTCACCATTGTAGGACAAGAATTGATCTTGCTCACTCAGAAGCATCTTGATTTATCTTTATGTATATTCTTCTACAAGAAAACCACGTGTCCCCATTTCTGTCAGGCTTATTTCTTTGTGGAAATTTTAACTTATCTGGACATTTTCCATCTACGAAAACAAACAAGAAAAAGAAAATAAATTGTTCTGGGACTAGCTGAACTGATTCTTAAGAATAACTACGTGTTGCAAAGCAATAACATAGAAAAATTTGAGAATGAGGCCAGTATGTGCTTTAATCTTGCAGACTAATAATAAAGTTAGGCAAATTTGTACTGAAAGATTTAAGTAACAGAAACATTTCAGAAACGTTTCTTTACCAAAGTGTGAATTATCCGGTTATGAACAGCCGCACGGCATAATATAAATTGACAGAAACCAAACGGCACACTCACAATTCGTGTGATTGCATCGAAGGTGTCAGCGCCACAGATATACCGAGAAGACTGGAAAGTAACGGTGCTTTGAATTCTCAAATTAAAGAGCCTTTACTCGGGCGCAGTGCTTGTTAACAGCTATAATTCATTTTTTGTTAAAATTATAAGGCCTCGAAGGGGAAAGTTCTCTTAATAAGCATCCAGTCATTTTGCGGCCAAGCAGGCTCCCTCCCTCTCTCCCCCCTCGCCCAGAAAAGACCCCGGGGACCCCGAGGGAACCGCAGCCGTCTCACCAAGTTTCACTCAACTTACGGGGACCGCAGCGACACCCCTCACCCGGTTCAGGCCGCGTTACCGCCCTCCCCTTCCGGGCTCCGCCAGCTCTCGCAGAGAGACCGGGCACAGAGGAGGGCAGCGACCACGGGCTCCGCGCCAGCCGGGCCTCTCCCGGCGGGGCCTCTCCCGGCGGGGCTGCTCCCGGCTGCTCCCGGCTGCTCGGGGCCGCTCCCGGCTGCTCCCGGCGGCTCGGGGCCGCTCCCGGCGGGGCCCGCGAAGGGCTCCGAAGCTCCCGCCGCGGGGAGCATGACGGGAGCGCGGGCAGGGGCGGAGCCACCTCGAGGGGCGGGGCGGGGGCGGGGCCTGCCGGCCGCCTGCCGCCCTGAAGCCCCGCCCCCCGGCGGAGTCACGCGCCGCTCCATCCCCTTTTCCCGCCGCCCCTCGCGCTGCCGGAGTCGCCTCAGTGCGGGCGGCGCGGGCGGACGCGCTGGATCATGGCTGAGGTGGGTCCCTGCGCCCCTGCTCCCTCACTGCTACCTTCCTGCCCGCCTACCGGGCCTTCCCTCGCTAGCCGCTGTCCGTAGCCGCTCGGTTTGGCGGGACGGATGGCCGGGCCCTGCCGTACAGGTGAGGGGATGGGGCTGTCTGGGGCCCCGGCCTTTCCCTTCCTTTCACGGCCCTCCTGTTCCTTGTTTCCTTTCAGCAGCGACAGGATAAGGCGGCGCTGATAAGCGAGACCCGGCGGCGTTTCGAGGCAGAGTACCTGCCAGGTGAGCTGGGAGCTGTGGATGTGGGCTCTGGGGCTTGTCCACTGTCGCTTTTCCTTTCGGGGCGCCAGGTATCCTGCTTTTCCGGGTTTGGCAGCGTATGTGCCCTTTCGCAGAATCGACTGTGTCGGAAAAGGCCTCCGAGATCATCGAGGCCAACCTGTGACTGAACACCTGTCAACCAGACCATGGCACTGAGTGCCACGTCCAGTCTTTCCTTAAACACCTTCAGGGACGGTGACTCTGCCACCTCCCTGGGCAGCCCATTCAAATATCTACTCACTCCTTCTGTTAAGAATTTCTTCCTGATGGCTAATCTGGACTTCTCCTGGTGCGCTTAAGATGTCTAGAGCCATGGACGGGGTACGATGCACACACAGCAGGTTTCTGTGCTGGCTCTGGGTGCTCTCTGTCTGCTGAGTCGCTGTCTTGGGCTGCAGGATGTGTTGGGGCAAAGCTCTCGGTCCTTTTGCAGTTGTGTTTGGTTGGCTGTAGAGTGGGATCTGGGGCACTGCTGTGCTTCGTGTTCTTTGGGCATAAAACATGGCAGGGAAGGTGGAAGGGAGGCATTCTGACCTCACCGAGTTTGTCAAAGGAAGAGTTGTTTTTCTGGAGTAATTTGCACTTGAAATTTATGCAGGCCATAATTGAGATCATGCTGCATGTCCAACTCGATTCTTAAGTGCAGGTGCATTTAAATTTGTAAATGAAGGCCGAGAGATGCTGGGGATGCCTAGGGGAGAGGGAAGACTGGGGTAAGCCTAGCGTGGTTTCCTTTTATTTCAAGGTTAATTTGCATTGCTTATGTTGGAAGAATGTAGAGTATGCTAACAACTGCAATAAGCAGTACGTTTCATTATGACTGTCTAGAGATTTTCTATTGAAAACATGCTTCTATGCAATTTTTAATGCAAATACAGTAAAGTCCAGTAGTTGTGTTGCCTGCATCTCCTTTAATACGAGTCTCAGTTCTGCAAACAAATGCCTTGGTTTGATGTTTCTGATCAGAATTATTGACATTGTCTAGCTATCTATCACCTTTATGTAAGGGTTACATGCTTCTATGACTTCTTTATAGTGGGCTAGAACATGCTTTTGGAAAACTTTGAGGGTGGTACAACTTTATCTCGTATGGTTACTCTGCTGACTTTCATAAAGAAGACTACTTTGGCCTTGGTTAGAGATGACCTTTATTTCTGATGACAAAATTTATTATTGTTGAAGTAGAGCGAGCTTATTTTACCATGTGCTATATCGAAGTGATTAAAGATATCTTTGTAAAGATCAGGCTTGAATGAGTGGAGGATCATCTTAAATTCTAATTTTTTCTGCCTCTGAATATTTTCAATCAGTGTATACTTTCATATGGTAAGTGATTCAGCTTGCTTTGTGTTCTATTATCCCAGAGTCACACTCATAAATAATTACTTCAGAAGGACTAGGACTGCTCTGGGACAGTAGTTGTGGAAAAGGAGTATTATTCTTTCAGTTGATCTACCACTTACAATCTTGGAATTCCATAAGTTTCTCTAGTTGTAGCGATGCCTCTGTTGGGCTGGTTGATATAGCCATTACAATAATTGAATACTGTTGCAAGGTAAGCTGTAATCCTATTTGCAGTATTTTGAACACTTTTTCTCAGTAAGCCCATTTTTGGGTCATGGTTTAGGGCTCTTGGCCCTTTCAAGAAAATAGGATTAAGACTTTTTTGAGTTTGTGTTCTTAAGACTCTGCCACAAATTAAGGAATGCCACGAGCAAACTAATGTTCTCATGACCACATTGAAGAGTGCAAAACACATGATTTTAATTTTGTACTGGTCTATCAGCCTTTACTGTGTGTGTTCCAAAATGTATTCTTTTATGCTTCTTAATCAAAGGAATGTGGGGGTGCAGGTAGGCAGACACCCTCAAACCTGTGACTTTGGGGTGTAAAGGTACAAATGATTGCTTCATACTCAGCAATTTTAGTCTGCTTTCAAAACTAAGGGCACTGGCAGGCTACACTGAGAAGCTGATCCTTCCTGTAAAGTTTAGTGTGGTCATAGAACTGTGGGCCTCTGCAGAGCAAACTCTATTCCATTTACAGGTGAACTGCAGGTGTTAAAATTTGGGAAGTTTTCAGGCGTGTTTTTTTTTCTGGAGGTTGCAGCTGCTACTGTTTTGTTTTCCCTCTGAGGAAAACAATGTAACTGGTTATTCTAGAAACACGGTGATTCTGATCATCAAAGATGAAGTGATTCTTCCATATCTTGTAACTCACAGTTACTGGTTTCCCTCCTACTCCCTTCTCATGCAGGAAGAGTTGGTAATGGTCAAAAATGCTGTGATGTCCTTACAGTAATGTGTATTTTTGTTATGAAATGAAAACTTAGACAGTCTTTGAAATACTACTTTTTCATTGAAATTATTTATTGGCAGAATACGATTTTTAGCTTAGAGTAGAATCTACAAAAATATTTTATTATATAGCTGATTCAGAAAAGTCTAATATTCCAACATGTATTATAATTATTATAATATGCTGTGGTCTTGATAATTTTCAAGGTTAGATGGGAAAAGTTCAGTTCAGCAATTGAAAGCACCATAAATCTGGTTTTTTTTACTTATACAGTTGTTTCACTTATGTGACCAAATCAGAAAATGCTTTTGATAGTCCGATACAGTGTGAAAGAAAGTGTCAGAGAACCTTGCTGGCTCATTTCCCCGAAGTTTGCTAGAGAACTTTCTTGCTGAAGTTGTTCAGCAAATTTGGCCATTGAAGTGTTCTAGAAGGAAAGCTTGGCCACTGTTGGATCTTACCTGCGAAGCAGTGTTTAATATTAACTGAGATCTTGTGGTGTTTTTTTTCTCTTCAGTTAACTTTCTAGCTGGATTCCAAAGACAACTTCAGTTCTTGTGAGGAATGTATGTCGCAGTAATGAAACCCTTGCATTTAAAAGGTTTATTTCCAATTGTGGAAAGGTCCTGTTAGTCCAATAGGCTGGCAAATGCTGTCTGATGTGGTAGGCAGACAGCACTTTGTCTTCACTGGTTTTTGGGCCTAATTTTTGTTTTGCTTGTTTGGCTTCTTTGTGAGAGTTGGTGATGTAAATGATTTTGCTGGTGAAAGGAACATTGGAAACAAAAGATTTTTTTTCTAGTACTGACTGGCACTAACAGTGTTTTCTAGCAAACAAGCATGTCTTTTTCTATAGTGGATTTCCATTCCTTAGAGGATTTCTAAAATTAGCTCTTATTTCTGGGCTATTACTTTCTATTTTAATGTTACAGTGGAAATTATTTACAATCAAGTCGTGTTAGACTTTTTCAGTAAACTAGTTTTCTTCATATTTCATTTTGTATATTAACCATTTCTAATTGCCTGTTATTTCCTGGCCCTCCCCATTAGCATCCTTTTCCTTTCTCCTTTAGGCAAAGCTTAATTTTCAAAAAAGATTTTGCAAGAGAGGTTTCCCATCCTTCCAATGTAAAGGATTAAATTTCATCATGATCTTCTTTAAGCCAGTAGCAAAGGTGTTTTGTTAATCATATGGGTTGATTGTAAATAAAATTTTAGACATATGGGACACCCTTAAAAAACAGTGGTAAGACTATTGTAGAAGACTCTCAAAGTTATGTTTTGCATACCTCTTTTTATGCTCTGAAAAGTCTGTTTTCCCTGGTTCTTGGCTTTCAGACTGAGAATGGTGGAAGGATAAGATGGGAAACATACTTTTATAAAAAGTTCTGTAACATTAATGACTGAGCTTTTTATTGAAAGTAGTCTATTGTCACCAAGAGTATGCAGCTTTGCTAAAAGTTTGTTAGTCTCACTTCGTGGAGGCAGATATTTGTTTATTGCTGCTTGAGCTCATTGAAATAATTCCTTATTGGATGGAAATGGTGTTCAGTTTTTTTCATCCTTGTCCCTTTATGGCTATTGACCTTCTTAAATTGTTTCTAGTCTTGCTGATTTTCTCATCTAGCAACTGAAGGCACATACATACCTGAATTGTTACAGTACTTAGCTTAATGTTTGGCATCAACAGCCAATTAAAATAGGTTTCCTCTTTGTAGCCACAGTCAGAGAAATAATTGCAACCATTTTTAGACTGTGACTTCTTGGCTGAAATAGCTTTAAGACAGTAGTTGAGTCTCTTTGTGTAATGTAACACTTGACATACTTTTCTAAGTTGCTTTTTTTCTCTACTTTGTACAATGAAGTTTTTGGGTTTTTCTCTATTAAAAGGCATGCAGTTGCTGTCCCTACTTAGCTTGATGTATAGCTTGTTCTGTAACACTACTTTTCTAGATAAGTGCTTTTTCTGAAGGGAGGGGTCATTCAAGTTTTTAATTCTGAACTTCTCTGGATTAAGTTTAGTGTGGGACTTTGCTGTGCTGCCTGGTTTTGAGTCTTGTACTTATTCTTCTATATATATGCTGAATATTCTCAAATTTGTATTATTTTTCCTAAAGCATGACCACTAGAAGAAAACACAGCAGCTCAGCACTGTTCTCCCGGTAATCACGGAATGGGTCAGGTTGGAAGGGGCCATAGTGGCTTGTCTGGTCCAGCCTGCTCAAGCAGGTTCATCCCAGAGCACAGGGCACAGATTTGCATGCAGGCAGTCCTTGGATGACTCCACACCCTCTCTAGGCAACCTGTTCCAGTGCTCGGCCACACACAGTGAGGAAGTTCTTCCTCATGTTCAGGTGGAACTTCCTGTGCATCTTTGTCTGTTGCCTCTTGTTCTATTGCTTGGCACCAGCAAGAAGAGCCTGGTCCATCCTCTTGACACCCCTCCTTCAGCTACTGACAGACATTGATGAGGTCTCCTCTGTCATCTCTTCTCGAGGCTGAACAGGCTCAACTCTCAGCCTGTTCTCGTAAGAGACGTGCTCCAGTCCCTTAATCATCTTTGCAGTCCTCCACTGGACCTGCTCCAGGGGCTCCTGGCATGGTAATTAAATGGCATTGAAAAAAAGAGTGATGTAAAGAGAAAAGATTTTGCAATTTGTGCCTCAAAGAACTTAATGATATCTTCTAGTGAAAGTGTTGCAGTGAAATTTGTGTGCGTTTAGTTTTGCATAATTCTGCAGTTGTTTCAGAGCTGTTGTCTGGTGTTATAGAAGATCCTTTATGTTGAAATGTAGTAATTAAGTGATACAGTTTCACTGGAAGTTCCTCAGTTTGAAGAAGACAACTATTAAAAGGGCACAATGTCCTCGGGGAAAGGACAGAAGTCCTCACTAAAGCAAAAAAAAAAAAAAAAAGGAAAGCAAGTAATATAAGAAGTTGCTGTTCAAACAGAACTTTGTCTTCTTCCAGTCTTTTCTCTTGACCTCAAATGCTCAATGGGAAAATGAAAGTAACTTTAACCAACTATTTCCAAAATAAAGTTAAATACTTGGTCAGTTTTGCTCACTCAAATTTTCCTGAAGAACTTTCTGCTAAAGGAATAAAGAGGACTAATAATTGCCACATCTCCTTGCTACTGTCACTCTCCTATGTGTAACTTAGAATTTGGCAGATTATGCTTTTTCTTGCTCTTTTGGATCTGAGTCTTGCTTAGTTTCTACAGTTTCCCGGGTCAGTGGAAAAGTGTTGCAGCATCCCAGTTTTGCTTCTTCCATGGGCTGTGGAACTATTCTGTGATACAGAAAGGTTTGAGTGTCTTGGACTGAGGGAGCAACCAGGTTTCCAAGCTTCTGGACTATGAAATGTTACACAAAAGTCTGGCACTGCTGTTACACACGTGGTTTTCAGTAGCTCTTTCTGAACAGAAATAGCTGGTAGTGCTGTTCCTTGTGTTACCTTTGGGGCAAGTGATGTGTGTTCCAAATACCTTAGGAAATTCTGTTCATTATGGACTTAATTACAGAGATGTCTGTCTTCCTGAGCTGAGGGTTACTAAACTTAGTGTCTCAGTGTCCTAGTGGCAGTTCTGCAAGTGTGAAGAAACAAGCACCTCATTTTCGTTTGAGAAAAGCATCAGTGTATGTTTGCAGGTATCTTAAATGAGTAGGCTTGGAGATTTTCTGAGGTAAGTTACTTCAGTTCATAGTTTCACCTGAATTTCCATATGAGTGCCCCTCAAATACTGTTTCTTTTTTGACCTCTTAATTGTTGTGCAGTTTAAATTGTACTGAGAATCCCAAATGTCTTATTTTCTTTCAACTAATTCTCATTTAACTCCAGAAGTTTCTAATAATACAGTAACTACACTCAAGTGCTCCATGAGTGATTTAAAATTAGAAACATTCTGATTATTTCACAGCATAATTTGAAAACAAGTTTCCAGATGTCTGTAGAGTTATGTGACATGCACAGATTTGAAGAGGAGTTCCTCCTCTGAACTGACACATTTTCACTCACTGGGTTCTTGGAAGGACTTCATCAATTTTATATCACTCTGCTTTTTGTGTGTGACATAAAACACCTTTCTTTTGGATTCACATTCTCATTTTAAATTTTACTTAATTTATAGCAAGAACTGGATAAATCTGGTAAAAGTCATACAGTATTCAGTACTCAGTACTGTTATTCTGTCAATCTTTTTAAGCTAACTTGATTCAAATACTGGCATTCTGCAAGTGCTTGTGGATGCAGAACTTGATTAGTTGTTTCCCTGGTTTTAGAGTTTAATGTAGCATATATGTAAATTCAGATTACATGTGCCTTGTTGAGAATTTAGTTACAGAAGAGAGGGAAAAGTATATTTTCAACTATCCTTATGTCTGAATGCAGCTTGCTTTCCATTGATGTTGGAAGTTTAGATTAAACAGTTTCTCTGTTTCTCTTTCACTTTCGTTTTCTTAAAATATTCAAAGTTAAATGTCTGTTTTTAAAAATATTCTCGAAGTTCAGAGTTTGGGACAGCTTGTTAGTGGCTGAGAAATGTATTCTGAGGTTTGTTCCCCGTAATATGTCAATGGTTTTAAATTACACTTTGATACAAGATGCACAATTCTCTCATTTTGACAGATGTGCTCTCAAACAGATACTGAAAGCAAAGAGAGCCTCAGAAAGTGGTGAAATGTTATCTTGTTAGTTTTTACGTGGTAGTGGGTTTTCTCTTTAATTACGCAGTACCCAAATCCTTTATTTGTGTAAGATCTATGTGGGACTGATGTCAGCAAAGTACTTAACTGATTGATTAACTGCAGTCACTCATAGCTGGAAGCTATGTGTGTTAGAGGTTATTAAACCAAGGTAAAGTGAAGTAGTTAACTTGAAATAAGTACTGTTAGCTTTTCTCAGACAACACTTCCTTAATCATTGGGGAAACTACAAATTTCAAATGAGCTGTTGAGACTACAAAATTTCACACGCAGGATTTTTGCAATTCATCTCTGGTTCCTCTACAGCCACAGAGAGGTTAAACATTTCAGTCTGGTGCTGAGTGATCACTTCACTGGGCTTAGTCAGAATACAGGAAATCAGCTGTCCAGTGCAAGTATGGAAATGATGAGAACAGGAACTTCAATAGTTAAAAAATTTTTAGTGGATTAGAGGCTTTTGGGCAGAGGAGAAAGTAGGGGACTAAAATTAAGGAAAGTGGGATTAAATTCTAGTTTTATCTAAGGAACAAAGTAAAGTAGTGGGATGGGATCAAGAGAAGGAGAAATTTGAGGCCTAATGAAGAAGGAACATGGTAGATGATGTATGTGAGAAGTAGCCAGATGTGGAAAGATGCATTGGGAGACTGCAACTATAATAACTCATAGTGGATAGATACATTTAAATTGATATATTCTTACAGTTACATTGACTAATTTATAACAGGAAACAGTATAAATTGAAAGGCAAGTAAAATAGGTCATATTTTTGCATGTAGGCCAGTAAATCAATAAATATTAGCAGAATTTAGTGGTGTCTTTTTCTTAACTCTTTCCTCAGAGTTAAGATGTCTTATTGAAATACACATTCTCAAGCCATCCCGTCACAGTTCTAAAGAGTTGTAAATGGCTCTGAAAGCAGTTTATTGCTGCTGATAGAGGAATAGTGTTTCCAGTATGTGAAAATTAAATCTCTTGTAATAACAGTCTTAATTTTTTCCATGGTAACCATGAATTTAAGTGAATAGTTTAAGAACTTACAATTTTTTAGTAGTTAGCAGAGATGTGTATCAGTGTCAGTTGCTTTCAGAAGCCTGTTTCTGTTATGGGCTCTTGATTTACATCCTATTTATACCAGTTTCTCAGACAGAGGAGCATTGATCTAAAAACCGAGCCTTTGTTTAAGCATATCTACAATAGAAATAGGTCCACCTAGCATTTGCGTTTTACTTTCCTGTTTAAAAATAAAAAAACCCAGAGCAGCAGCAAGTCTTGTTTCATCTGAAGTACTCCCAAAAGCATGTCAGCCTGTTATTGTGTTGCTAATATGATACAAGAAGCCTTAGGGGCATTTGTGCTACTCTACAGTTGCATGTAGTTTTTATTGGGGAGCGTAACAATTTATAACAAGTGTAAACTGTAATTTTTTTTAAAGAAAACAATTTTTTTTAATGCAATTATGTGTAGTGTGTGCTCAAAACGGCAAATTTAATAGTTGTTGTCAGACATTTTATGGTCTAACATGCTGATGCCTATAAATTTGAGAACTCAAGCATGTGCTAGTGATGTTGAATATATACATTCATCGATACACAAATTCTAAGACTATATACTAATTCATGCTAATTACGGAAAACTGGTTTTAGGAGAATTACACCTGTCCCAAATGCACCTTGTTGTTTTCTAATGTTTTTTCTTTGCATAAGAATCACAGAAAATATTTTTCTAGTGAGAGTAATCTTGAAGTGTCCCTAAATGTCATTGCAGCAGATAGATGGTTTTCATCAATTTATCATGCTGTGCCTTGTTTGCTTAAATTTGACACTGCAGGAGAAATCCTATGTACCTAGGAGATGCTTATAGACCTACACTTGACAAATCTCTTCATGTTTTTGTAGGAAATGCTTTAGACACTAACTTATTTATTTCCTAGATAAATCAGATAAATATGATTCTAGAGATGTGGAAAGACTTCAGCAAGATGATAAATGGGTTGAAAACTACTTGATTTGGCGTCATGATGTTGTGGATGATACTTTAAAGATGATTGATGAAAGCTTTCAGTGGAGGAAAGAATACACAGTTAATGGTAAGCTATGTTATATTGTGATTTTGAAGGTGTGTGTTGCTTTCCTATTGAAATACCACTGACCTGGTAGTTTCATTAAGAACCACTGAAAGGTTTGCAAGTACCACAGAGAGCTGAACGAGAGCTTTAAAAAAAAAAAGAGAGAGAAAAAATACTGCTTTTTATCTTGACCAGTAGTCTCTCAGTTTTGTTGTGGTTCCATATGTCTATTGAAAGGGTGTTTAAGAGGTGGAAGGAAGGCAGCTATCTCTTGTTTTGTCTTTTTGCATCATAGAATAGAGTCCTAAAAAAAAAAAAAAAAAAGGCAAGAAACAAAAAACCCTGCAACAAACAGGGCTCTCTTGTTCATTGTAATAGCACTGGTCCAGTGCATTAAGTAAGAGATCTCATTTTTGTGCTGTGAAAATATGTTGAAGGTGAACTTTATCTACAGGACTTCGCACTCTGAATTAAAGGATAGAGCATGGTGGGGGAGGCTTCAAATATGAAAAAAATAAACATTTGCAGCATTTTTTTCTGTAGTTTTTTTTCAATTATTCTTACTTCATAAATAGATCCTACTCTATAGCATGAGTAGAAGATAGTAAAGATTTCAAATGGTCTCAATATTTGCATTAGTGTAATAAAGGCCTGTAATAAAGTGGCTTATAAAGATGTTTTTGTATTTTTTTTTGCTAGACTTTTGCATTTTTAGTGACTTCTGTTAAGTTACAATGTGATTATTAATATGATTACTGAAATAATGTTTCATTTGGTTTTGCAGACTTGTCAGAATCTGTCCTTCCAAAATGGCTATTTGAAACTGGTGCTCTCTTTCTGCATGGATACGATAAAGAGGGCTATAAGTTATGTAAGTTGTACAGAATAGACTATTTTCAGTCATTGATCATTATTTTGTTTTCACCATTTTATCATCTTGAAAAATAAGATTTTAAGAACAGACATAGGTGTGTGTTGGCTACCGGTTTTACTTAAAAAGGTAATTGAGTAATAAAGTATTTTTTTATCATAAAATCCTCTGAGTTGTGTGGGACCCAGCAGGATGAGGGAGTCCAACTCCTGACCCTGCACAGGCAGCCTCAGAATTACACCATGGGCCTGACTTTCAGACAGGCTTGGTGATGTGGTCACTGTCTTAAACAAGAGTATAATAGCTTAATGTATGTTCTGTGTTTGAATAGGGGTTTCTCTTAATCTTGAAATACGCAGTCTAGCTAACATGCTGTATTTAAAAACATTTGTTTCTTTACATGAAACAAAGTGCTATGTACTTTAGTTTTGCAATTGGAAGTAAAAGACATAGAGAAGAAATCTGTTTTTTACTGACTTTACAAGTTTCAGGGAGAAGAATATTAAGCATAATCTAAAATTATTTTCAGGCTTGTCTAACTTTGATATTGTAAAGGTAGTAAAAATGAAAGCTACTCTTCACATTACCGCCCTGAATATTTCTTCTCTCATTTATTGTATAATCAGTAACTTGGTTTCAGACATTTTTATAAAGTCTTTTACTTTGAGTTATGCGTATGGGTTTTTTTTGCTGTAGAAAAACAAGTCTCTGTATGATTAATTTTTTTAATTCCAGAAGAATATGCACTGGGCTTTCATTTGTACAATGTTGCTCACCTCCTGGAATTTTTAATTTTATTTTAGAAAGATCTGTTGCTTTTTATATAATTCTTAATGTGTGTATAAGTAATTTTTCAAAACACATCAACTGCAATGCAATGCTAAGCAGAAAAGGAAACATTAATTTTACAGCAATACTTAGAATATATGCTGAACATAATATTGTCTGAAGACCATGGGATTTCATTTTAAATTATGAAATGGTAATCTAGGTAAGTAGTCCTTAAATGCACAAAAAGTGGTTTTCCACTTTAATGTTTCTTTTAGGGTGTAGTTCTTTATATTTTCAGTTTTTAAGAAGTTACAGTAAAAAAATGTGAGTTAGAAAAGTGAGGTATGTGAAGAGGTGTGCAGTTGTTTTTCTGGCTGTTCAGTGGTCACAAAATCAGGACAAATGTAGAATACAAACTCAGAGGTATTAATACATTTCAGTGCATCCTCTATAGTTATTTGCATGATGTTTTCTGTTAGCTTGGGTCTTTTACTTCAACTTTTGTATGTGTTTTTGTCCAAGTTTGGTTCAAAGTGAAACATCATACAAGAGATCCTAAACAGCAACTTGACAAAAAGAAACTGGTTGCTTTTTGGTTAGAGCATTATGCCAAGAGAGATCATGGAAAGCCCTTAACAGTGGTATTTGACATGGCTGAAACTGGAATCAGTCACATAGTAAGTATTTTTACTGTCTTGTCTTGATTGCTTTTGGAATTTTATAACCTGTGTTCCTAGAAAAAAGGAAGTCCCTGTAAAGTCCTTGACACCTAAATAACTTAACAATCATTGACGTCAGTAATATGTAGGGCTTTTTCCCATGACATGAGCAGTTTCCAAAACCTTTTGTTTCATATTAAACTTGTCTTCTCCAACGTGCTGAAAACTTGCTTTTGGTTTGGTGACTGAGCTGAGTCTAAGCTGGTTTAGATTGCGAGGTTGAGATCTTGCCTATCAGTATATATTTATTGATTTAATCTAGTAATTAAAAATCTCACAGGTTTTCTGTAGGTTAAAAAACAAAATGTATTTCTATAGACTAATTACATTTTTCTTACCAAGTGCCATGCTGTCCTGTTATTACAGGAATGGCTGAAACTTGTATCTTTGTGCTTTTTTTTGTGGTGGTGGTATGCCAAGAATGAATTTAAATATAAGCAAAAAAAACCCAAACCCAACTCCAAAAACTTGTTTATACCTAGCATAGGCAAGATTATTAATGTTGAAGTAGGACCTTGCAGCTGTACAGTACAGGGCCACCAGCTTATGAGGAGGTATTTTGACAAATAAATATGGTGTGATTCTATTTTACAAGGTTGGTGCTCTTAACCTGTGCAGTGAGAGCTGTCTATCCCTACTCCTTAAGATAATACTGGAACCACAGCTTTGCATAACAGGAGTAAAAAATTGTAATTTCCTTGATGTGAAAGACTAATTTGATTTGGGTTTATGGAATATATCCTGAAGCAGCTTTTTTCCTTGTGTCTTTGAGACTCCCAGAGACAAAATCTCAGCAAGTGCCGTCTATAACTGTCCCATTGTACAGTCTTGTTTTTTAATTAGTATGTTTATCACAGAACAGGAATATTTTTTTTTAGTGGCTGTTCATAGCCATGTGGTGTAATTGATAAATTTATCCTAAAAAAAAAGGAACTTGGATCTCTGAGTTCTTTTCCAGAGCGTGCCTCATTTGTTTGTTCCATTGCTATGGACATCTACTATATCACTTTTATCAGTGGTATGCAGGACATAATTCTGATAGCTCGTGGCTTGTTCCACCAGTTCAGGTAACTAGAATAGATGCAGTTATTGAACGGTCTGTGAAATCTGCACTTCTAATTCCAGACTTTGATCAAAATAATGGATCTATCCTTCTGCTGTCTGATAGTGCTGCTTTTGGATAGGCAGCAGAATAGAGAGCAACATCCTGATTAATGGAGATTCTAATCATTCTGATCTATCACTGTTTATGCTGTTAAATGAAAGATATTGCATTAGTTGAGATAAATGCTTCTATTAGAGGCCACCTTCTGCCTGTAAAGATGTCAAGCTTTCAGTTAGTTTCTAGTTGCTGAAGCCACTAAAAAAGCTTTCAGGTTGTGGGTAGTCCTCTTACACAATGTTAGTTTTTTGTTTTTTGGTTTTTTTTTTTTTTTTTCCACTCTGTCCAAAAATGTTTTAGTAGTGTGTTCACATCACCCTAGGAGCCCCTTCCCCATTCTTACTGTTATGACAGGCTTTGGATCCTCAGCCAGAAACATTCTGTACTGTTTCTGAAAGTAGTAGTAGTGGTCGCTTCTGTTTAAAAGGACTGGGAAAAGTACTCATGGCAGGCTTCCCACCTGAGTACCTTACTTTGTTTCTATACTTGTTTCATAAAAAGCCTTCCTTGCCCTTTACTGTGTAGCCAGTTCCATTATATTTGGATTTTGCAAAGGAGACTGACTGTACTATTTCTGTGCAGTTGCTTATTGGATAGAGGTGTTGTGAATATGGGTGGTTTAGAAGCAGCCTGTCTCTGCCCACAGTTTCTCTGCATGCCACCAACTAACACTAAACCAAACAATTCTCTTCAAAGGAAAACTTTTTTTTTTCCTTTATAAATATAGTACTGAGTGCAGTAGTATATTGAACAGTATGCAGGATAATTATTGATGGGAAATTTCAGTATATTGAGTACTCTTCCATCTATCTAGCTTCTCTAGTGCTAAAGGTTTATTTTTCCTGTATCTTTCATGCACTTAAGCCCTGTTGAAACTCTGCAGTAATTTAGATATCTTAGTTATTGCACTGATTGTAGGTCTATTGACTTCTTTCTTAGATCATAAGGGGAAGTGTGACCACAATCCTACAGCAGTTTAATGAAGGAAAAAGCCTTGCATTATGTTTTGAGGATGTTTGTAGTGTATGTAAAATTCGAACATGCTTGACTACAATATAATTATCTTGTGCTATTCATTAAATGCCTTAACTAAGCCTGCATTTTTTAATATTTTGGTTTGCTTTGCATTTATGCTGTGATTTTTTTTTTTTTTTTTAGGACTTGGATTTTGTCCGGTTTATTGTCAACTGTTTTACAGATTATTACCCAAACTTCCTTAGTAAGTATTGTATATTGAATATTAAGCATTGTAGACTTGTATAACAAGAGTATATCATAATATGATAGTAGATGGGGAAGATAAAATGTTTTTTTCATGTGTTTTCTGGGGTAACTTCATGGAACATGTGAATGTTACAGAGTCAGGATATTCTTGTGTCCTTAAGTCAGCACAATTTACTTGCATCAAAAATCAACTTGTCTTTTTGTGAAGTAATAATCTAATACATGTAAATGTATAATACTCTAATACACAGTAAAAATTACTATAAGCATGTAATAGAAAGGAATTTACCTGTTTTCCTTTCCTCCTTGTTACTTGCGTAGAAGGTTTACAAACTTTCATGACAGTTTGTATCCTTTAGGAGTCTTCAAGGGTTGAAGAATGAATGCTCCCCATAATTTTCTAGAGCCAATGGTTTATTCTGAAAATGCCTTATTCTGAAAAGGCATTTTTGTGTTCACACTTAGAAAACCCTGATACTTGCCTGCTAATTTTTTTATGCATAGGCAAACATTGCGTAGTTTATGCTATCTCATCTTAAATATTTTGTAAATTTTAGGTGGAAGTGTCTGTGAATATTGAAATTCCATACACTGGTTAAACTCTGAATATTAGATTTCGGCTTGCTGATCAAAGTTCAAAGCTTTGATCAAATATCAAACTTTGTTTTTTGCATTTTGACATTCAAAAGGAAAAAAAATTGGGACACTTAAGTATTTCTAACTTCTTATAACTTCTATGCTAAAATAAAGAATATTTGGAAAAAATAGATATACAAAGACTTATGGTTATTTGTTTCTTTGTGAAGTAGGGGCTGCTGAATATAATTGTTAAACTTTTTTCTGTTCAGTAGCTGCTTTTTTAGATTGCTTGAGATCTTGCCTTTCTTTGCCTTATTTGGGAGATGAGTTATTAGTAACAATAGGTCAGGATAGTAATATCCCAGGAAGTATATAAACAATGTGTAACTTGGAATTTTATTGCCTATTTTCCAAGTAAACAGCTAAGATTTCTACATATCAATGGGTTTGTACAAAATTGCTTTTACAGAGAGGTGAACACGTAAGTTTGTAAAAGTGAGTATTTACTTTTTACATGAACGTTATTGCCGTGCTTGCTCTTAAACAGAGAAATATCTAGCTCTTGGTATTCAGATTTTTTTTTTTCTTTTCAGCAAAGATAGTAATATTTGAAATGCCATGGATAATGAACGGTAAGTTATTTATTTTTTTTTCTTTTCTGATTGTGATAACTTTTAAAATTTAGCAGCATAAATAAGAAGCATTTTTCTGCTCTGTGTAGATAAAGATGAATAATGGAGTTTGTTAAACATGGATCTTTAAATCTGTTAGTTTAAAGGTTGCATACTTCTTATTTTTCCTTCTATCACTGTATTTTGGATCATACTTTACATGAAGTCTGTATTCATCCTGTTGTTTTTAAAGGTTGGGAGACCTTGATAAATGGTCTATTCCTTGAATGCTTTTAACTAGAATCCTTTCAGGAATCCTATCATCAGCAGTGATTGTGACTTGTAACCAGCTCAAAACTAGAATACACAGCTTAAGATAGATGCCTGACACTGCATGCTGATGTGGTTACATTTGTTCTGATATGGTACTTCAATAATTATCTGTAACTATAATGTACAGAATAGATATACTATTCCTCTTTTGTTGTCATATGAATATGTATTTTTATGTTGGCTTTATATTTTCCTGTATATTTATGTTTTATTACCACCGAAATAACAATGGTCTTTGTAAATGCTTTGTAGAGCTAAACAAATATCCTTTTAATCAGCAAAACATTTTGGTGACTAAAGTGTATGTGTATCTTTCCCAACCTCCCTCCCTCAGATTTGGAAATACAATTGGTTTTACCCCCTGTGTACCTGAGGGGCTAAATTCCAAGACAACAGAGTTGTCACTTATTAAATCAAATATTCTCTTTCCATTTTCTCTGTAAATAATACCTTTTTTCCCTTGCATTGCTAATTTCAATTATAACAGATAGTTTCAGAGCAGGTTCTGCAATATCTTGAGGGATGCAACTCACTTGTGTTATGTAAGATCTACACTGAAAAATCCCTACAAAAACAACCAAAATAACAAAGCTCTCTTCCTGACAACTTATATATAGCTTTTGTTTTGTTTGGTGTTTTGTTTTGATTTTTAAAGCTGCATTTAAAATCGTGAAGGGTTGGCTTGGTCCAGATGCAATAAGCATGTTAAAGTTCACAAACAAGAGTGACGTGCAGGAATACATCAGTGGAGAATATCTGCCACCTCACATGGGTGGAACTGTAAGTATAATAACATTTCATGTTCCTTTTGTGATAGATTGAGAGACTTCTATAAATCCCATATGTGGGGTCAAGGGTTGGCATGTCACAGATGGGAGATTTCTTGAAATTGTTTTGCCAATGATAATTTTAAAATCAGGGTAATGTAAAATAAGTTAACTTCATGAGAATTTGGTATCTGCACTCTTAAGTACAGAACTATTTTTTTCTGAATCATTCATCCCCTTATAAGTCACTGGAAATCACTTAATTTTTCTTAAAGGTCTGAAAAATTATCTTTTTTAGGTGTCATTCTTCCTTGTATTTTTTTTCCTCCCTGATGAATTAGAGATGGTGTTTGTTTATAAAACAAGTTCTATGAACAGAAAGTAGGTTTCATGGTCCTCTGGGAGTTCTAGTCCTGCTGCAAAGCTATGATTCACTAAAGACAGTTATATTGTAGCTATTTTTCCTTTGTTGTCTCTAGGGCTGCATTTTAAGACCTGGCTGTAGAAGATTCTTTTCAAAGAGTATAGTAGAGCTCCAAAGTGGTACAAGCAGCATCAGTTGAATAGAATCAGAATCCAGTTCTAGTGCAATCTAAAGAGTGGGACAGCACAAGCATCTTGCAGAACAGGTTTCACTTTTCACAAGGCTAGTAGATCAGTATTGCATAATCTTTATAATAAATTCGCAGAAAAATGATGCTTTAAAATGTTAATAGGCCATTTGTGGTAGTAGAATAAGCCCACTGCAGGGGAGTTACTTTTAAATGCTCTTTTTCTACCTTTTTTTTTTTTTCTGAAGTACTTTTGGCATTATGGCAGTAACAGTATGGAGAAAAGGAGGGTTGTATTTCAGCAGTAGTAGGGGAGGATATGTTCCTTTGCATATGAACTTAGGGTAGTGTTATTGTGGCCAGAACATATGAAACTTGTTTGGGGAACATAAAAGAATGTTACCTTGATTTTTATTTAACTGAGATTAGCAGCCTTTAAAAAGTGCCTGTGACTCTTGAAGGAAAGATACCCTTTTTCTCCGTGGAAAATTGCTGCCCCAACTCCCAGTCTCACGTAAGAACTTTCTCAGGTGGAAGAACGCTGAAATTGCTGCACTGCAGGAGTGGGCATTGAGGGAAGGGCTGATGATGTCTGAAGTGGTTTCAGTAAGGAACTGGATGTTGTTTAGCAGCGGTTCTGCACCTGGCTCCCGTGGTATTGTCCTATTGTTGCAATAGAGGGGCAAATTTTTTTCCTCATTAAAGCTGACTATCTCCCATCTGCTTTTTAGACTATCTTACCTAATAGTTCATTGTCTTTAAAGAAAGAACCTGTGGTTTTGCTAAATTTCCTCCTGAAGCATCTGATGGAACATGCAATCTTGTAGTTATCTGTAATCATGCCTTGGACCTGAAAGATCTCATTGCTGGTTAGTGATTGTTGATCAAGCTGGCTCCATGTTGCTCATCTTCTGAGAACATTAACAAGTTTCAGAATCCTGGAGACAGCTTATCCAAATCATTTATCTGGGGTAGGACATTGCAGTGGCAGAAATAAAGTAATAGAATAGTAGTAAACTTGCCTGACAAGGACTCCAGAGGTTTTGACAATTTCAGAAATACAGCTCTATTTCTGCATATTAAGAGCCCTGTATTTTGAACTAGCACATGCTTTGTCTAACTATTGAGTTTCACTTGATGGGTGTTTTGAGCTTTTAACCTCAGAATTGTCATAATTTGGAAGAATCATTAGCAAATACTGAGACTCCAAAATTGTGCTCTGGATCTTTCTTCCCAAGATTTCTTCAGTGTATACAGTAAAGCAAGATCTTTGTATCTCTCTGATAGCAAGGAGTTTTTCAGTGACCAGACAACTTAATGCTTTTTCTCAGAATTTAACTTTTCTTGATGTGGTTAACCTTGGCTTCTCTTGAGGCGACTAGATAGAGTACAATTCACCATTATTAGTATTGTCAGGCCTGGCATTTTTTCAGATGCAGTATCTGACTTGCACGAATTGATTCCTTCCATTTTTCTCTCAAGTGTTTGGTTTTGTTTGTGAGGTACTTTTTTTTTTGCTTTCTTCCAATTCTCTCTCTGTCATCTTTGATTTCCACACTTTTAGTTACAGATCTTCGTATTTGCAACGAGCATAATGCCAGTGAAGAGCACAGCATATCTGTGCATCCTTTGTGTTCAATACAGTAGCTGTAAGACTCGTCATCTTTCTGCTGTGTCCTCTATTAGGATCCAACTTCAAAGAGCCAGGTCTTGCCAGATGTAAACAACTAGTGGAGCAGGTCATTTGGCGAGTTAATTTGGGGAGATACCAAGATTCCACTGCACTTACGTTCTTTGTATTCCAGGAGAATGCTAGAGACTAGTTCTGGAAGTAACAAAAAAAAATCCATAGAATTAAAAATGCTGAACTTGGAGTCAGTGATTACTTCGCTTAACTACGGGAACAGTTCTTTGTCTCTGTTGGAAACCTCCAAGCTTCAATGTCTCAGTGAAGTTATCTTTAAGCATGTTTTAAGTTTGTCTCAGGGTCACTCAAAAGATGAACCAGAAACTTTCCATAGCTTTAAAATCCTTTGATCTGACTGTCAGCCAGCTGAGAATAGAGGAATATTAGATGCTTGATTTTTAGACAACTAGTGGACAAAGGTGTCTCCAGAATATCAAAAGTGTTAAAACTATTTATGGAAAACAGAAACTTAGATTTTGCAGGACTTTGGAATATGAATTTGATCTAAGTTCCATTCAAGTCCTCATAAGTGTCTGTTGGCTGTGGCTATTACCATATTGCTAATCCATACATGCTACACGCCACATACATGGCTTTGAGTGGTTCTTGCCGCAGTGCACAGAGGTCATTTTCTTTATAGCAGGTTTGTTTTGGAGAGCTTGTCAAAATTGCCCAAGGAGCAGATCTAGGAGCCAGCTAATGTTAGCCAGCCTGGAAAATCAGGGTTAGATGCCCAAGAGCCACTTGGTAATATTTTTCATTTAGTAATAAATGTATACTAACTCAGTGTTTTCTGGCTTTGCTATCTATTGTATCACACATTCTGCCATTTCCATCTGTTGGAACAGTCCAGTTCTTAAAGCATACACATTTCTGACTGACCAGGGAGATTTGTTGTCTCTTCAGTAATATTTTCTGCAAGACTGATGTACGTACACTGTACACTTTGATGCGAGACATACACACAGTAGGGTTTTAATTTCTTGTTTTGCTCAGTCTTTCTTTGTCAGAAGGTGAATTTAACAAGGATGAATTGATCAAGATTCTCTCAACTGGTGCCGATATTGAACAATGTGTGCAACTGCTGTGCTCTTCACCTGGGTATCTAAATTGATAGCCCACAGGTTTTCTTGGAAGGATTTTATATAGGTCAGTGGCCTGAAGTTAAGACATGGCTAAGCTTGCATGTGACTTAATGGCTGCTGTGTACACATAATCTTTGAAAATATCACTGCTATGATTAAGACACTTCTACAAAAATTGCCAAAAATAGTAGCATGAATTCTCTAGATCTGCTATTAAAAAGAGCCATAAGTCTATAGAATGGATGTATCAGGCATTGAATAAATCTGTCTTGTTTACCTAGCTGAGGTTTTCACCCTGTTAGTTGATATACCCATGTCACTGAAACTCAGGCACTGTGACTGTGAAGTGTGAGGCTTTGAGTTGTCCCACTGATGAGGTTCTGTTCAGCTGTTGAAGCTATCCAGCAGCATGGATTAAGGCCAAGTAAAGCATGCAGCAAAATGAATTTCCCTCTCTTAAGGTCACTGTTATATGCCCTTCATCCTATGCTGAAAGGGAGTGAAAAGGCTTTGTTGGTTTGGATAAGGGGAAGCTGGATATTTGTCTTGTTTTTGCAAATGGGGGATGTCAGTATTCTGCAAGACTACTGTCATTTCTAGCAGACTGGAGTCTTTTCTTCTAATAGTGATTTAATCTGTAACTGATACTTAAAGCCTGTCCTTCAGGCCCTTAATAGGATATTGTTCGAGCCAGGGAATACCTGTTTCATTCATCAAGAGGTCTTTGACTGTTGCTACAGCCTGAAGAATAGATGAGATTTAGACCTTGATTATAGACGTTCAGGAAGTATGCTGTTTTGTTTGTGGTTTCTTTGAATGGTTCCATCTAAGACTTTTCCCTTTAATTTTTCTTAACATTACATTATTCCTTGTTTTGAGAAAATGTACTTGCTCATGGAGAGCTCTCTTGAAACACCTTTTTGTAACTCCCTGCTGAGGGAGGCATCCTTTGGGGAGTGGGGGCATTGCTCAAGTCTGCCTCACAGGAGTCAAAGCTATGTTACTTTTCTGCATTGGAAAAGCTGACAGACTAATTTAGTTTACTCGATGCTTAAAACTGTTTGAAAATGCAGTAGGAACAGAGATCCCGGTTCAAACACTGGCTCTAACATTACATGTAATAAAACTATTTTGAGAATGTTAAGATAATTTCTAGTTAGCAAAATTGGTTTATACTGATCTTCCAATGGAAAAGGTACCTTTACTCTAGAGTCATTGAGAACTTAAGTATTCTGCTGCTGCATTACTCATATGTCTTAAATATGGTCTTTAAATTGATTTGGCATTCCAAAGACTAAGATCTGAATTGCAGAATATGCTAAAGGTCCACACATTACATTAAACTTCAGGGATTGTTTGGGGTAGCTTAATGGCTTTGGGCTTTACTTCCTTTTTTAAACAGACCGTTATGAAACTAACATACAAGGAACAACTGATGTTTTTCATCACTTTTGGAATATTTTTAGAAATTGCTGTCATAAGTTTTAAACCACATTTTTGACAACTTAAGAAGAGAACTTCAGCAATAAGACTCTGAATGCTGATCCTTGATAGACCAGCTTCTGCAGTTTTGCTGTGGATATAAATAACAGTTACAGTTTACCGACTTCATTGGATGACTGTATTTATTTGTCTATTGATGATAAAATAGAAACTCCAGGTGTCAGCTTTCTGTACAGGGGTGCAACTTGAAATAGATAAATGAAGCATAAAAGTAATGTGAAACAAGAAACAATGACAGTATTTCCATTTTAAAAACCCTAGAGAAGGCACTTGTAATCCTCTCGAATAACTCATCTTTTATAAATCTCCTTATCTTTTAGGATTCTTTCAAGTACAGTTATCCTCCATTGGTTGATGATGATTTTCAAACTCCTTTATGTGAAAATGGGCCCATTACAAGTGAAGATGAGCATGAAAGTAAAGAAGAGATAGATGCAGACACCAAGGAGGCTGGGGAGCTGAATGAAGCACAAAACCTTAATCAGAAAAAGGTATCTAACTGAAGATTTAGGCAAAACTAGCTAGATAATTACAAAGTGGGACAAGAGGCATATAATTTTGGTTACTTGTCTTTGTGTTGTATTTTTTTAACAGTTTTTCTGTCTTCCAATTTTACAAAAGAACCCAGGAAAACTGAAAAATTATAGTTGCAGTTTCAGCCTTGACTCTTGGTCTGTTAAGACAAGTTTCTGCTTCAGAATGCAAAAAATGTGCACCAAATGTTTAGTCTATCTCGGAATATAGTGAATTGTACAGGAAAATGAAAAAGATTTCTGTATTTTGTTTTCAAAGGTTGTCTTTCTAGAAGGTTTCTTTTTAATCTTGGGATATCTAGTGGTGACCGTTTTGAAATATATCTAGTTTTCTCTGATGCTTAAATCAGTATGTACATGAGAAAATATTAAGTTAAATATTTATGCTCTACTGGATGTTAATTTGTTTTCTTAAATTATTGATAAAGTTTTAACATATGAATGTTTTCATTTATTCTCAGGAGAAATTGTATTCCTACTCCATCAATCATGTTTTGCAACGTAATCTTCCTGCAGTGTTGCTTATCCAGAAGTAAAGACATTGTTTTACACAAGTTCATATGAAGTGGTATTTAGGAATATGCAGTGATAGTAACTGGGGATAGTGCTTTTGAAAATAGTAGAAAAAAATTTGAAATTCACTGGTTTATTGCCATAATTAATTTTGGAATGTGACTTGCAAAACTTCTGTTTAATGGAGTAGAATAGAGTTTCATTTACCATTCCAGGTTTGTCAGAATAATTTGAAATGTGCAGCTCACTAAGTAGTCCAGCTGTTATTTGCAACTTGGCCAGCTTTTCAAGAAAAAAAAAAGATAATTTCACTGACTTTAAGGTCAAAAGGAAGCATTACATAAGCATGGTTAGACTCAGTAGCTTGTTTTGCTTGTAGCAAGCTAAGATGCTTAGATACGGAAACTTGGAGAATTTCTGCTCAATGTGTGAGTTGCCTTTGGTGCTTAATAAGCCTCAGACTTTGTTGACTTTTAATTTGCTTGGGTGACTGAGGTTTCTACTTAAGGTATTTTGGTTTTCTTTTTTTTTTTT
>VZTE01000203.1:310769-342151 GCA_013397775.1 Eulacestoma nigropectus
TTTTTTTTTACTTTTTTTACTCTTGAAATACCATAAAGCAAGTAACTGTTTTCACTTTTATACAGTGTAACCAAGGTGCTACTCATTTGTTTTTTTAGTACAGGGAATCATGAGTGATAAACTTGGTTAGTAGGTGCCTGTCCTGTAGGTGCCTCCACTTTTGTGTTCTACAGTCATATTTTTTCTGGTAGTTTATGTAGAACAAAGCCCAACATATAACTAGTGCAGTGTATTTACACACTAACCTTTTACTATCACTTTTATATAATTATAAACAAAAAGTTGTTTGGGTTCTTTTTATACAGCCTATTTCATATAAAATTTTGTATTCCTTTCATTCCCATACTTCAGACTTGCATGAACTGAATTCTCTTCATGTATTTTCTCTGTATTGAAAGTGGAATAAAAAGGAGGCTAAAAAAACTCTTCAGCCAGCTGATCTGGAATCATGATGTCACTAATTCTTTCAGTCTTCTGCAGTCCCTTCCCAGCACCTGCCCTGTTTTGCATGTATTTTCTTAATGTTATAGAAGAAAACCCTCAGAACCTAAGAGGTACCTGCAGTTTTGAAAGACCAATTCAATCAGCATTATTTCTTTTATGTTCTGCAATACTTCAGAGTTTCATCTAAAAGCAATGAAGATATGTTTAGCAAGCCTGCAATGCAATGAAGTGTGCAATTGGTACTGTGTTTTCTGTTCAGTGTTACAGTGATTGTATTGAGGCATCTGTTTTAATTTTAATTTGCAGTGGATGAATAATACCAGTGCTTTATAATCTTAGATATTTGAACTGCTGTAACTTAGTGTGTCTGGAGTTTTCAAAAACAACCTGGGCAGCAGGAAAATACATGGAAAAAAGCCAAAGCAGAAGTTTTGTTTCATGCATGTTTAATGTGTTATGTAATTTCTATAGTAATTAATTTTGTTCAGTGGAAGCTTCAAGCAGCTTCAGGGAATGAATACATGTAAAGCTTGGTTTGTAATATGTAAACTTTTGAAATAAGCCTCATCATATTCTTTAAAATGCCTACATGATTCTGTAGCATGTAATCCAGGTTTCTAGTTAATTATTATAACTATCATTTTTACTCAGATGAATTCTATAGAACAAATTTCCAAATCAGAGGAAACTGACAAAACAGAGGTCAAACCAAAAAATGCAAAGAAAGCATTAACCACTTTTAAAGGACCCTTATTACACATCAGGTAATAATAATTTTCTTTAATTTTCTTTTTACAATGTGCCTTGGACACTTGAGTACTGAACTAGTTGGTTTTCAAAATAAACCTTTTTTCAGACTATTAGAGGAAAACTAATTATAAACAACTTTTTAAGAAGGATTTTTACAAAGCTCAAGGAATTTTTCTGGTTTTACAAGTTTTTAGTGAATCTTCTTCACCAAAGATTAGCATACTTTTTGTACAAATAGGTGTATATTCCATAGAATTGTAGAAGTGTTTTGTTTATATTGAAAAACCCATCTGACCAAGCTAAGCCTGTCCTTACCTGTAATGAGGGCAGTGGTTTGGCATTGGTTGATTGCATTGGCTTAAGAAAAAACAATGTTTTATCAAGACAGTTTTCACTGTTATATCTTGCTTGAATTCTTTTAGCTTATGATGATATAAATGTCTACAGTAGTTGTTTCCACCAGTTAAACTTAATGAATAGGTCCAATTTATTTTGTGTGGAAAGGGCTCTATAAATGACATATCTACCCAGAAGGTTTTGTCATCCAAGATGCTACATCTTGCAGTTAATTTGCTTTTTATTATTAAACTAGGAAAAATAAATCAGTTAGCCAATACCACTTTTTCTTTTCACTGCCTTTTAGGTTAAGATGCTTGTTTAGAATTTGATTTAGATGTTAACTTTTATTTTCACTTTCAGTTTGCTATTAGATGAATGAAGAAAATATCTAATTTTTAGGTAATTTCTTAGCTAACGTTTTATGTACTGTAATGAATTAGTTTTGGAATGAATTAGAATAATGACATGCTCATTAGCATCAATATATTTTGTATGTGTAAATTTTTCCTAATTTTGAAATGAAAAACCTCCTCTATATAGCTTTAGTTTCTTGTATGGCAAGACAAAGGCATAGACTGCAGGACTGTGATTATAAAGAATGTTAAGCGTTTTCTGGGACAATCACAAACATAGATGTGTTTTTCCATCCACTTTTTAATTAAAAAAGAAAAAAAGGGGGCACAAATCATAAGCAGACAACAATAAAAAAATCCAGACAAGCAAAAACACCCCCAGAGACTGCCTTTTTTTTTCTCTTAAAATACTTTAAGCTGTCATTGAATAGAAGTAACTTACATGGACTGCAACACATGGAAGAGCAAACTTAGTCAAGTATAGCAGTGTTAATACTTGTAGTCTTGCTGTCATGGAAAATAAAATACTGGTGTCTCCATTGTCCTTGCTGTTTGTTTGTTTTGTTTTTAAAGTAAACTCCTGCATGCAGCTGTTGCTCTTCATTAATGCTCTCCCTCTGTAGAAGCTAGAACTAGTTTTCATTTTCCTGCACTGATTCTCAGGACATTGAACTGAAGGTGATGGAACCAATGATCTATAGTGCCATTTATAACCAGTTGTAGGCACCTATCACAGAGACAATAAGCTCTGCCACTAGGATTAATTTGCATCCTTGCTCATCTCCCAGCATTGCCCTGTGAAAGGTGCAGCCTGGAGCCTGAGCATATAGCTGAGGCACTGCAGCTCTGGCACGATAAAATCATGGACCAAAGCTGGGTCCTTGTGCTCTTTTGTTTCTTGTGTTTGTAGTCATGCTCATGAGTCAGCTGTCTCCCTCATTTAGACCACAATTGTATTTGCCTTGTATACCTTACAATGAAAGGCTGCCTCTGACTTTCCTCCTTAATAAATGAATGTGTGGTCAGACAAAAAGCAGCAGTTTCCTTGCACTGTCTCGCAGAAGAGCAACTCATGGTGTGTTGTGGTACGAGAATTTCTAGTACAAGCTGGTTACGTCACACACATCAGAGTAAAGAAATTTGTGCTTCTGTAAAAATGAAAAAGCTTGGGTATTTGTTTAAACAACCCACCCTCCTCATAGCTACACACCAACTACCCCCAATGCTGTGGAACTTGATTTCACAGACAAGAGCCATACAGCTGTGGTCCCCAAGCTTTTTTTTTTTTTCCTTTGATCAGTGGCTATAGTTGGTAGAACAAGAAAGATCAGGCTCTGGCAGAATGTCCCTTCCCTTGATCTCTTTTTGTGGCTTGTTTTGATGCTAGTTAATGTTATCTTGTTTCATTTATGCTTAATCTTGCACTCGCTGTTACACACAGCTGCAGCAGTACAATATTAAGATAGCGAAAATATTTTGTAGCTACAATCCTTCCCTTCCCTAGCATTGGTTACTTAAATTGAGAATTTGGAAATGAAAAAATACTGAGAGGAGGAAAGAATTACCCTATGATGCTGATTTAAACCCATCAGTTTTTTGATTTCTACCTTATTTGGCATACTTCCTTCTTCCCCACCACAAAAGTAGTCTTGTCATGTGGGCTGACTAAGGCATTATAAAACATCAGCACCCCAACATCACAGTCGCCACTGGAATCTGCTTCCGGCATGGGCATTCACACTTGTCATACAGCACCAAGGGGTTTTCTTCTCAGCTCATACACTGGTTTAAGTGGGAGGAGAAAGAAGGATTAGTACTATAAAAGGAGGTCTTTTGAGGAGGAGGTCAAAGTAGCATGAGATTGGCATTCTAAAAAGAGGACACGGGAAAGAAATCACATGTTTTGAAAAAGAATATGTGGTTCTGTAGTATGGCGTAGTATGGCAGTTGTCTTTGTGCTCCTAATGTGACATAATGAAAAAAAGTTCTTCACTTGCTACTCAAGTTTCCTTTCAATTTGTATTATATGAGCATGCCCTACCTTTTACCTACTAGCGTTCATTTGAATGCTTATCCAAAATGAGTTGTGTTAGTTTGATGTGGTTTAAAATCTCTCATGCATGACTCTTAATTGCACAAGTGTATTAAAAACAAGCAATAACTTTATTTATGCATGTGGTACCACAAGTATGTGAAGAGTGACTCATAAGTACAAGAGAATTCAGCTGTCGTGGTTGAAATGATTGCCAGTCGTGGATATCTGCCTTCTCTTATGTGTACACTATATCCACAACAAGGATAGATGTTCAAGGTGGAAATTACTCCCTGTCTGTGACACCTTATATTCCTTAAAATGAGAATAAATTAAAATCAACAATGCTTTCCCTTAATGCACTGCCCAAAGATGCAGTAGCTGACTCCTTATATCTGTTGGCTGTTCCTGCTGTTACAGATGGCAGAAATCAAGGGCAGTAATCAGCTGAGGCAGCTAGTTCCACTTGTCATGAGTCAACCCTCATCTTCACTACAAAATTTCTGCTTTTTGTTTTCACAGCTTTTTTTGATGACAATATGTTTATGCTGACTGTAGCTGCAGGGTAGAAAGTATTTTATTTTCCTGGAGGTGTGGTCAGGTTTTTCTTGTGAGCTGTTGTAAAGATAATCTGAAAAAACTAATTCTTTTAAAATTTCCTATTAGCCCAGCAGAGGAGCTATATTTTGGATCCAAAGAAACTGGAGAGAAAAAATGTTTGATAGTTCTCACAAACATCACTAAAAATGTAGTGGCTTTTAAAGTAAGTGTTTTATGTGTGGCCTGGTTTACTAAATGTGTAACTTTTTCTTGTTTTGTGTCAGGAGGAAGAATACTATTAAATCCATTTTATAGACAAAATTTTTTATTGTGTTGTGATGTTTGAGGCAGGTTAAAGAAATCTTCTGGCTGAATTTATGCCTACAACGTACCACCTCAAAGGGGATAATTAGCACTGACTAAAAAAGAGCTAAAGTGGTGGTTAGTTTTTTAGTGAGAGTAATACTTCTTGAAAAAGAAAGGCTTGAGCATTGAAAAGTCACCTTTTTAGAATTTTTGTTTTTAAGTATTGGCTGGAAACAAGTTAGTAATGCTCCAAAATGATGCAGATCCATCTGCAAATGTCACCATCAAAGGAATTAATAGTTATATTTGCATCAGAAACACTAAGTTTACTTGCATCTTTGTGGGTTTTTTCCCATCTTTTGCATTCTCTGCACACTAAAATAACTTAAAGTTTTCATATTTTCATATTTATTATAACATATTCTTGGCTGGTTTTAAATATGTATCCAAAAGAAAAATAGCAAATGCAAGAAAACAAAGGATAAAAGCAGTTGAGAGGGAGGAGAAAGGAATATGCAAGAGTCCTGTTATGCCTACAAAATGATGTATTTTAGAGACTTATCCTAATAGTGAAGCTTTTGGGGATTTAGTTATTACAGAATGAGAGAAGTTATGAAGCAATCGTAGTTTACGCATGCACTTACTATATCCTTCATATTTCTTGTTTATAGGTGAGAACAACTGCACCTGAAAAATACAGGGTTAAACCCAGTAACAGCAGCTGTGAACCTGGCACATCATTAGATATAATAGTCTCTCTTCATGGTGGTAAGTAAAAACTTAAAATAGAGTCTGTAAGAAATCTGGGCAAGTTGTATTACCAGACTGATGCTCCAGACACTGATGGTTGTATGTGCTTGCTGCTGTGTAGGACTGACTGGTGCCCATGTCTACATGACTCTTGTATGAGAATGGTACTATTTGTTAAAAAAACATGGATGTCAGAAAGGATTTGAGTAACTGCCTGTACTGATTTACTACTCCAGTCAGGCATAAGCAGCTGTTGTCTGCAACCCCTTTTGTTTCTTGTCTTAAAAAACAAAAAGTCTGAGTGGCAGTTGTCTTGCTGGTTCATTATTACAGTGGGAGTTTATCTGCAGTAAATCAGTTCCCTAAATTGTTGCAAGGACAGGTGAATTTGCTGAAGAATATATTCTGTACAAAATTCTGGGTTGTCTTTGAGCTATTCAGATGAAACTAGTTCTGTTAAAATGAACCTATATAATTTTGGGAAAACTGTAATTAGAATTATTGAGCTTTAGAGAATCATTTCCTTATTTCTAGTTAGTTGGTGTCTGGTGTCCTGCAATAAACAAGCTTTCATTTTATGGCACTTTTGTGCAAAATGCTTATATCCCCCTTGTAATACTGTCATTTTATCTAAGCACACTTTTGCCTTTATTTTTTTTTTTTTTTCTTTCTTGAGGGTAGGTTTTGCAGCTTCTTTGCAGGATCGTTTCCTCATAATGGCAGCAGAAATGGACCAGTCTTCTGGAGCAGGTGTGCCAGAACTGACTCAGTTTTGGAAAGAAGTCCCTAGGACCAAAGTGATGGAACATAGGTAAGCATATGGCTTTCTGTTAACAGGGGCCTGGGGTTTTTTTAGCTTTTAATATTTGGCTGATTTATAGCACTTGTGTATCATTATCAATGAAGGATTCTCCAAACTCACTTGTGGGCTTACTGACCAAAATACATGACTAAGACTTTTGCAGTGTTTTAACTGATAAGATGTGGGTTTAATGTATAAAAGATCGTGGTATTCCACACATGCTCTCCTTTTTTTCTTATTGTTGTTCTTGTGCTGATTAAGAGTTAAGTGGAAAAAATATGAATGCATGTGACAATACACATAGACAATAGGGGTTTTGATTTTTTAATAAGAATGTGTCACTTTAGTTTTCTAAAAGAAAGCAATCAAGGAAAGCAGATGTATTAAATGCAAAACTATTTTCTAGACAATATTAAAAATATTCCCTTTCTACTAGGGAAAATCAGTATTTTGTAGAAAATTTCTGTAAAACCTATCACATGTTCCTATGTGTATTTTCGATATTTAGTAGTGAAAAAGTCATCTAGAAAATCGCTAGAAAAATACATTTCGCCATACACTTTTTAAAATGCACCTGTTACTCTTCTCTCTCACCCAGTCACATTGGGTTGTATCACTGAACATGTCTAGGAAAAGTTCCCTGCAGTTTTGACTGTTTTTTTGCCTTAGATTTTTCCTGGAGTTTTTCTGTGGGTTTTGAGGGGCTGGATTTTTGGAGCTGCCTTTACCCCCTCATGGCCAAAACTACTGTGGAAAAAATATTTTGTGAATCTTGATGCCTAAATCTTGCTCTGTGTTTGCTTAAAGTGCTTATCCCTTATTTCTCTTTTGAATAAAATCTACATCATGTGAGTGACCTTAAGCTTCCTTGCATAAGTGTTGGAATTTATTTGGGTTTTTTTAAGACAGACCCTGAAACAATAGAGAGAGGTTATTTGATTACAAGTGTGCTGTGGACATTAGTTACGGATGAATACAAACCTGACCTTTACTTTTTGTAAACCTAAACTAAATGTAGTGTAATTATAATTACTGTCTCTTGAATTATAAATGTGCAGGTACCTTATCCACTTAAGATGGATTGTTTACTGTTAATTATACAATGTTGCATTAAATTTGTGATTTTTGGTGTGTGTTCTTGTTCCCTTTTCACAGGCTCAGGTGTCATGTTATAGAAAGTAGTAAGCCCTCTTCTCTGACATTAAAAGACAATGCATTTAATATTCCAGCCAAAACTAATGAAGATTTACATATACAGGTAATAGTGTATTCCTTTGTGCTGAATATTCAGCAAAATTATAGAATATGCTAGAGATAAAAAGAATTTTTACTGAACCTTTTTGGTATTTTGTAAATTATACTATTTGAACATCTCAGCAATTGAAAGTAACTACATCAGTGATAATGTTTAATTATTTTGTTTAATCATAATGATTTAATAATCATCAAATTTCCAGTGGAGTTTGCTCATTCTTCTTGTATATATACAGATCTGGCATATCAATGAGCATTTTGCTTCTGAATGTAAAGATGTCACCTGCTTGATACAGGCCATGATGGTTATCCATAACTTAAGATTTGAAGCTCCTTTAGTGGAACAGGTTCCTGAAGTATGTAATGATAGAAGAGGTATTGCTGAGAGACTGCTGTGAGAAGGCTTTTTCTTTTCTTTTCTGTGGTTATAGTTATTGCCAAAATAGCTCAAAATTGCCAAGTACTTTCAAGTGCAGTAATTCTAACTTAATGAAACTGTTCTATTTTCAGCTAACTCATTTACTGCAGATTAATAAAAGACTTGAAGAGCAGATGAATCGCTGCCTCTGGTTCCAGCAGCTGTCAGTTGTTTTATCACTGCTATCAGTTACTGTTGCTGCCTTCTGCTTCTACCTGGCGTATGCCCAGAGAAGCTAAAAAGAATTGCTGTGCCCTGGATGTGCTGCTGCCTATCATGGTTCGTCGGAGTCAAAAAGATTGCAGTGCTGCACTTGGATTCTGGAACTGCCAAAATGAGGTTTGTGAGCCTACAGCAATGAACAAGGAACAGTTTACTGGGAAAAAAAAAAGATAGAAGAAATGAATGACCAGCAAACGAAATTACTGAAATTATTGTCGAAGTTGACACTTACAATAGGGCATGACAAAGACATTAAAGCTAGGACCTATTTTCACTGTACAACTCAATAAAAACTACTGAACTGGAAGGAGGAAACCAAATACAACATTATTCAAGACTGTTTTGCTTTTTTTTCCTCTATTCAACTACTTTAAATACAATATTTCATTTCTTTTCATCATATTCATTCTTACATTCTGAATCACTCCCACAGAAGATGCAAGCAGTCAGCTTAGTGTATTCCAAGGTTAATCTGTTTATCTAGGAAAATTTACAGAAATTATGTAGTACAGGTGGATTTTTTTTATATAATTTGTGTATGTACATGCACATAAAGGAAGATATTTGTTGTTAGTAATTATTTTGATAATTCAGACTCATTGCTTTCATTGGTTAAATTCCTTATTTTTGTGCTTCTTCTAAATGAAAAGTTACTGTAAACATTTCTTACCAAGTAACATACGCACAAGACAAGACACTATTCCTATTTTTTTATTTTTTTATTTTTTTTGGAAAGCAGCTTGTTTTCAAATTACAGGAGTATGGGAGTTGACTTCTTTACTGTGATGGACGATTATTGGTTCATAAAAAGGCTATTAGATAGTCAGTGTAACTCTGAGTTGTGCAATATGGTTAAATTACGTATGAAATTATGAAAAAAGCAAGTCAAATCAGGAAGATTAAATACACTTGAAGGCAACATAAAGTATTGCATCTGTCATTTCCCAGAAATTGTTGTGGAAATGGTGCATGAAGCTAGAAAGAACTTTGCTAACAAGGATTCTTTGTACTCATTGCTGTAAATATGTATATTAAAATGATAAAAACTTAAAAGGAGACTGATGGTATCTTTCATACATTTAAATTTCACTCTTTAAGAGATTTAAAAATTTAAAGTAATGATGTTACTTGAATTAATTTTTGCTACAAATCGGCTTTGTAACAGATTTATTAGTTTTGTCTGCTGACTTCAGTAGATGAGAAGTGATTATTAAGGAAAAATAAAGGTCATACTCTGCTTCTGTCTTTTTGCTTGCAGTGTGTTGGTGATGTAGGATCATTTCTCGGAAGTAGAAAAGGGCAGTTTAAAATAATAAACAGTTTAACTAATAAAGACAGCAATATGATTACTAAAAAAATGCCATGTAAAAAGCAAGGCCATGGAAATGTCTGGTGCACAGTCTTCTTTCGTCACTTAATTTATACAATGGTTTACCACATCTGCATGTTCTTAATTTTTCACTAATCTTACTTCTGCCTGGTTTGTTTCTCAGTATTTTGTATTCCTAATGAGTTGGCAATTTATATTGTTACCCACTTATAATGCAGCTGTTACTTGGGTTGTTTTTACGTGCATGCAACTCAAATGCTTTGCTTCCAACAAAATGGGTTGTTGTCTTAGTGAGAAAAGAAACAAAGTAATTTGTAACCTTAAGATAATAATAACCATGCTATTAAAATGCCAATTCCTTAATTTGAATAGCACTTTACTGTAAAATTGCCAGAAATATATTCTTAGAGTCTTTGCCAATTGAATATTTTAATGTTTTGGTGCTTTCATATATTTTCAGTATTTTATTACTTATTTTATTATTGGTATTTTCTTTGTATGAATCAGATGAACATCTTTTCTATTTTAATATGTTTTAGAAAAATACAGTTTAAAAATAAATACAAGGAAATATATAGTCTTGAATGCTTAGTCTTTTAAAAATAGCTGCATCTTCTGAGGTTTTTGGTTCCTTGTTAGTCTGCAGATACTTAATATGGGAGGGGCCAATATGGTGATGACCCATAGTCTGTTTTGGAACAGAAGTTGTGATGGTACTTGTCAAACAAATGTAAAATAGGTGATAATGGCTTCTTGGACAGAATGCCTGACGTAATCACATAGCACATGATACTGGCATGTCAGTGGTACTATGGCACAAGTGATGCAAGTGCACAAAATACTAAAATATATATGGATCGTGGTAAAATGAACTATTGTTTAAACATCACACAGAAAATTGAAAAATATATAGAACAAAAAAAGAAATGGGTAAAGTGACAGTAGTGTTTTTTAACTTGAAATGGACAACAGTCAATTTGTATTTTTCTTCGAGAACATCCTTTCCATCATCACAGAGTATTTTCCCAGTATTTTCAAAGCTTTCAGTTGTTCGTAGGTTCAGATTTTGTTTGCCAGCCCTTGGAAATGGCTCTCACCATGGAAAGTTTTGTGCTCAACACACACTGAAGTTACAGAGTGCACACGAATAACGACTTGATTCCCAAAATTGAGAGAAGAGACAAAATATTTTTTCAGGGTTTTGTTTTTCTTTCTCCCCACACTACAGGAAAGTTAGTTTATAAACCTGGGACGTTTTAGAGCTTAGACAATTCACAAAATAGGATTTGATTACATGAGCTATCAAGATCTAAGATTTAGTTTTCCTTTCCCTCCTTGTAGATTGGCAGTTAATTTTGGTTTTTACAGACAATTAAGAGACAATAAAGATTGTAATCCTAAAAATTAGCAATTTGTGCTCCAAAAGAGCACATACTCTTTTTCCTAGCAAGGAATTTTTGTTACCTCTTCTGAGCCTCACTGTTTTACTTTACTGTGTAAAAGATCAGACATTTTGTAAAAGAAAAAAAAACCAAAACAACATGGGGGTTCGGGGCAGCAGGGGCAGGAGCAGGGGTTTTAAATTACCTTTGTATTTCATCAGTGATTCCCTGCTGTAACTAATTTGTCTCTATTGTTTGCCTTCAGAATCTCTCAGTTTGTCCCTATTTCCAGAGTTTATTAGTTTTATATGGGGTTTTTTGACTATATGAGGTTTTATGTGAGAGCATTTTAAGTCTCTGCAGTGTCTTGGTGGTCCTGTGTATTGCACTGGCAGCATCAGGGTGCAAATGCTGTTCTGTCGATAAGCACAGTGTTAGTTCATTCAGTTTCTATGGCTTTGTTGTCAAAGTGGGCATTCAGTCAGAATAACAGAACATTCTGCAAAGCCCATCACAGGTGGCTGTAAGAATTCACCAGTTTAGGTCTGGTATAGCCCCATAGGATGTTATGGTCAAGACATGAGGGTGTCTATGTACAGTATGTGTATTAATTTAGGAAGAGCTAATCACTTCTAAGTAGCCAGGGAGAGCAGGCTGTGTCCTCGCTTCTGAGGTTAAAAAAGACATCTTCAGTCGGTTTCTGCAGTGCATGTCTTGCTTTCCCTGGAAGATGGCTCACTGAGGAATTGCCAGCCTGGTGTTACGCAGGTGCTACATTTCCATTATGTTTGTGTTAGCACAGGTTCGTGACGGTAAGTGATGATTCCAATTTGGCTTTTCAGTATGCCTGTTTCCTTGGCACATTTCAGCGTCAGCAGCTTCTGGCTCTGTGCCTTCTGCAGCTGATGAGAAACATAACCTCCCTCTTTCAGTTTTCTCAGTAGTTTCAGTGCCACTTTTCAATTGGAACTTCACTATTCTTGGCTTTTGAAACTTTTATAGTGGTTGCAGATGGTAATACAATATATGTAGACACAGAATAAAGAGGCAGAACTCAAAACATAAAGCACAGGAAATCCATCTCCAGGAGCATGGCAGGGTGAGAGGTTTTCCTTCTTTGTGGAGGAGCTGAGTGAAGTTCCATGTGCTGGCCTTTTCTGGGACTGATTTAGGCAGCTTCCTGGTAGATCTGTGCAATTACTGCTCTGCTACTTCTGAGCAGAAGCACGGAAATTCCCAAGGTGTATGAGCAAAAAATAAGCAGCTGGACAGATTTTTTGCCAGTAAGTATCTCATCTCCTGACTTACTTTATTCACAAGAGTGGTGCATCAGCCTATCTGTTTGTCATGCTCTAAGTCACTTCTGTTTTCCTAAACACTGAAAGAAGCACTGCGTGCTCAATTACTGCTGTATGATTGCAGATAATAGCACTTGTTTTTTAGACTGCATTAGGCAATTTGTTCTGATGTTAATAATGAAGTCCTTATACAAAGCCCTTTAGGGGAAAAAACCCAACTATTTATCAGGTGCCCATCGTTGTTGTCTTCACCATAGCCTGAAGTGAAGCAGCAGCCCACCCAAAGGACTGCTACAGTCTTTCTCATGCCAGTTCAGGGTCTCTTGATCTGTTTGTAATTCTTTATTCAGCTTTAATTCTCTTAACACTAGTTGTGCTGTACTGTATTGGAGTTGGTTGAAATGCTGGAAAACCTGGATATGAAGGAAGAGTCTGTAACTTTTGGTTATTTATCTTTCATTTTCTTTAGGCAGCAATAGAATGTACTCATTATTTTACTGTCACTTGGTGGTTTTGCACAAAGTATTTTTGAAGGTTTTCTTTTCTCTTAAAAATACCTTGTTAGAATGGTGGTAAGTTACGTGTTCCATTCATCTTGATTAATCCATAGGATAGGCCAGCACCTGATGGTGATTCAGCTGGCAAGAAGCAGTGATTTCTTTGAAAGTATTCAAACATTTTTTTTTTTTTCATTTTTGTAAAAACAACTCACTGTGCTTCTCTTTTCTTTAGTCCTGATAAGAACTTCCTCCTGAATTACACAAGTTTACTCAACCAAGGAGCGAAAACCTTGGCCTGTGGGAACTTCCCAGAAGGAACAGATAGTTGGATATGTACTTTCTGTTACAGACCCAGCTACAAATAACAGGGTTCCTCTACACATACTGTTCCAGTACGTGTCTGTGGGATACTGGGAAGTAGCTGCACGATAAACTTGCATTGCTGCTCAATGAGAAAATTGACCCCATAGGTCAGTGTTAGCTGGACAGTCAGGAGGGCAAAGTGGAAAAATGCTACACAAGGATATGGTCTTCCCCCATCAGTCTATATAAGTGGTCTCTCTAGAGTAAGTGTCCCCCTAATTAGGCCTCAGGAAAGGGATCAAAAGCAATCTTGGCAGGTTCTGATCCACTGTGTTTTCGTTAAGTTTGCAAAGAAATGCAAGACAAGAGAACTAAAGTCCAAGTCTCCACTATCAGTCCCACCATAACCATAATCCTATTTTGTGTTTATGAAGAAATTTAAATTAAAATATCCTCTGGGCAACCGTGATGTAGTCTAACAAATCCTCTGTGCTGTTTAATTTTTAAAAATTACAATTTTCTTGTATTTCCTCAGCCCTGTGTCTGTTAAAGTCTGCCAGTTTTATTTTTGACAGCTTGGAGCCATATCTGAACCCCTGTTCTTCGAGCCGCAGGGAAAATGACAAAAATAAGGAACACCATTTAAATAAACATAGATCACAATTGTAGTGTGAAAAAGAAGCATTAACAGATTTTCTTTAACTTTTTTTGTCTAGAATGCTACAATTGATAAATTGCTGAAAGGAAGGGTGAGTCTGGGCAAACACCACAGATGCTTCATTAATCTGGTACAACTAAAACTTACAGATTGATGCTTGACCTCCTGGCATCTGAATTACTATCATTTCCATGCCCTGCAGTACACTTTCCTCTACCCAAGTAGCATTTATCATATTTTCTTTTTTTTCTTACGATTTTGTTTGGAATTTAAACTTGCAACTGATGGTGATGATTCACAAAAAGATTTTTTAGTGTGTTCTAAAGAAAGTAGCATTTTCTTTTTGAGTTCATGGTTTAACAGGCTTTCTTCTGTAAAGAGGATGTATAAACATGGCTCCTGAGCACAGTCTGGAATTAGGAGGGACACCTCAGAACAGCAGTGCTCATTCATGCTAATCTGTTGTGAATTTTAACTACAATCCCAAAGAAATACGTGTTGATGTATATATAATCTCAGATACTGCTGTTCTAGCAGGCATTGTGACTGACATGATGTGTCTTTCTACCATTCACACTGGATGTGTGTTGGAGTTCAGAGTAGGTGTTAAATCATATGTTCCTAACCCATACTGAAGTAGACTCCAGTATTCCTATGCTGACTGTCCCATATTGGTATATGGATGAGGAATACTGGGAACTGGTACAGCCACTCTGTTCTGAGAGTCTTCAGAGAGAGCATTCATTTACTCCAACAAGTTCCCAAATTGAGGAGAAATTGCAAAAGCATCAGAGAAAAAGACACTACTTCGTTTCACTTCTTTGCCTAAGTGCATCTGCTGGAAAACGTGACGTATTACACGATAAAAAAAGGTGAAATAGCCGAGGAATTGCCTACTCTAAACTGCACATTGAAAAGACCTGGTAGACAAGTTCATTTTATGCTTTGCCCATTTTCAGTGAGATTTACCTTCCATTAACCATTCCACCTTGGAAAAATATCTGAAGTTTCCTAGTCACATGGATGCCATCTCACAGCAGAAGTGTAAGTAATCATATCACATTGCAATCAAACCACAGAGTAACTCATTTGGAAAGTTGTATGTCATGTCCTTTAATGTTTTGCTTGACTGCTGCTCACTGGGGCAGGTGAGAGCCTCCAGAGAGGTGGTGCCACTCTAAGAGCAGCAGTGTGTGTGCACAGGGGGTTTCTGGGCTGCAGAAAGGGACAGGCATGGAGGGGGAGAGCAGAAACTGGAGTCTTTGGGGAGAGGAATTTGAATTTCCTTTGCTTGATGTGATGCAAAGAAAACCATGAAAAAAGTTGCTCCAGTTAGAGACAGACTGGAGGAAAGGCCCTGACCTGCAAACCGGTGACCCAGGGCAGGGAGTTATTGCTGAAACTTTTGTTTCCACCTGTCTCACCTAAAACCTCTTCCTCTCCTTTTTATGTTATAATACACCAACCGAGGCTGAAAATAGTGAAAACAGTGTTCTTGGAACAGTGGCCATACAGAGGAGACATACACAGGTTTGTGTCAAAGCTCTGGCTGATTTGGAATTCGGTCATGACATGCAAAATCACAGTGCAGGGGAGACTCCTACTTTCCTTACAGCCTACAGGAACTTTTCCAAGCACTGTTTTGCCAGCATTTGTGAAATTTCCATTGGGAAGTAGAAGATGTCCTAGTCTGGCCCTGCTAGTGAAACAAACACAGGCAGAGTGTGCCCCGTGTTTGCTGGCCTCATGCAGAACTGAGGCAGAGGCTTTCAAACTTGCCCAAGGGGGGTGCAAGGAAGACAGACACCTTCTCATATTTGCTGTGTGCAAGCATAAAGTGGCTTTGCTGTCCTTGTGGAGCAAATTAAACACTCTCCGGGAAGAAGTAGTCAAAAAAAAAAGTGGAAATTGCTTTGGTAGCCAAACTGAAAATTGTTTTGATCCATGCTGTGAAAATGTTGTCTTGACCAGCAAAGTCATCTCTGTGTAATGATGGGCAGATGTCCATGTGAATGCACTTGCAGGTGAATTTGTTGTCTCTCAAAGCAAAATACATGTTAGGGGTTTTCAACCATATTCATAAATGCAAGGATCTTTCTTGCTGACCTGGCTGGACCAGCAGGCAGGACACCTGGCTTACGATGCTCCTAAAACACAGCCTGGCTTTACAGGTGGGAGGACTGCTCTCGTGTTTTCTCCCAAAAAATTTCAGCCTGGAAGACAGATGATGCTGCAAATACAGCTCTGTCACACTAGCAAAAATGGCCTTCATACATGTGTAATACTGGACAATTTTTAGGCTGAATAGTGAATTGATCGTGAAGAGAAGTAATAGGAGAAATAGGGGACTATTTAGTGATCAAATTGCCAGTTTTTTCAGTATTTCCCTGATATCAGTGTAGGCAGTGACTAGATACAAAAGCTGTATGTAGAGGACTACAATTTTAGCTGCAAGAAAAAGTAAATCATATAAAAAACTGTAAGTACTGCAAATCGTATTGACACTTCTATCTATCTCAGCTAAAAAGAAAATAGTAGCATTTAGTAGTAACTAGCAGAGCTGGTTGTGCCTATACTGATGCTATTCACTCCAGCTATGATATGAACGGGGAGTTTTCAATTTTACAGTAAGTGAAAATAAACTACAAAAATGCCTCACTTGCTGAAAAGAAAGATATGCTTGAAACTCATGCTCTTCTTAAGTAAAGAACTTGATACCAAAAAGTATCAACCATCTTATACGAACTGATAAACAAAAATGTAAGTAAATTATATTTCAAGGTTTTTCATTCTGTATTAAAATATCTTAAATATTTTTAGATTTTTGGTTTTGTTTTTGGGGTTTTTTTGTGAGTAATATTTCTAAATGGGTGTATTTCTTCTCTAGGAAATGTATAGAGTTCTGCATCAGGAAAATGAGTTGCCAACTCTCTATCTAGAGACATACTTTTTTGGAGTAAGGATCTGTGTCTTCTTTGAAGTTAGGGATATATTGTGCCGTTATTTACAATCAGATTTCCTTCCAGAACACATCTGACAACTCATAGCAACTCTGCCAGAAGCTGTGGGAGAAATTGATAGACAATTCCCAATGTAGTTTGCAACATAGTGCTGGAGGATAAGGCAATCAAAATATTATGGAGTTAGAGAAAATATTTAATTACTAAAGGCAGTATGTTGCTAGGATTTAGGCCTGGAGGGCCCTGGGTAAAGATGGTAGGTACTCCAGGAATTCTGGAGGGTTGGAAAGCAATTTTAGGTTACTGAATGTAAAGGACAAATTGTTTAGCAGCTAAAATGAAAATAATAAGCACCTCTGTTCCATGTCTCTCAGCCAAGGGGCACTTGGAGATGCTGAAGCAGAGGGCTGGCACACACTGCAGGCTCCCAGGGAGGATGGGGGCTAATGGCCCTGGGTGCGTCTTTGCTGGCCATGCCTAACTCGGGAGGCAGAAGGCTGTGTGGAACAAGGAGCCCAGCAGGCAGGGACTGGCCTGCAGTCTTTTTTTCCTAAAAGCTCTGCATCGTATTTATGTAAATTTTACTATAATTGCTAGCTAGGATAATCTTCAGCACTGAGGGTGATTGAATGTATCAGCTTAAAAATACAAGGCTGACATTACAAGGAAGTGGTTTACCCTGCCTGGGTAAGCTGGTGCCTGTTGGAAAAAGGGAGCAGTTCCAGACAGACAACTACATCACAGTAGTGCTGTAGTGAAAAGCAGCAATTTTCCAAAATCCACGCTGAAACAGATCTGAACCATCCTATCAGGTCTGCTTTGCAATCTGATTGTATAGAAAAAAGAAACAGTGAAAAGGTCTAAGTCTTAATAAAAACCCAGAGGAGACTGGACTGAGCTCTATTGATACCATATCTGGAAACATTCTATGTAGATATTGCATATAACAGTCATTTTACTGCCACAAATGAGAAAATATTTTTGCAGATGACTAAATTTTCAAGGAGTGAAGTAGAACCTCCCAGTTTTACTTTTTCCTTTCCCACAAGCCTGGTAAACAACAGGGATTACGCTTGCACATACACCAGTGATATACTGATGTTGAGTGGTCTGTCAGCACAAATCAGAGATTTCTTGGCTGTGGATAAGCACTATTCATAATTTATAACAATCACAATGCTGCTGAATGCAGACCTGTTTATTCTTCAGTGTGAGACTGAAAACCCTGGTATGATGAAGAACTGTTGGGTCTCCCATTGCTCAGCACTCTGACCGCAGACTCTGACATGTGAAGAACAGAGAAAATCTCTCAAAGGCGTGACAGCCAGTAATGTTCTTTAAGTGGATTGATCTAAATTAGACAGATGGGATTTGCACAGATGGAATACCCAGCATCATTGGCAAAAATTACTGGAAATGTTTAAACCCAAAGCTGAGTAGTACTCTTGCCATATCCACCAGGAGACTCCTTGTGCCAAGCGAGTTTCACAAATGTTTTAAATACTGCTCTCTGTTGTATCAACAAAGTCTCTGTGAAGGCATTTCATTTCAGAGAGATTTGCAAAAATGACGAGCTGGGGAAATGAGTGCTTCTTTGCAATCCTTGTTGGCTGTCAAAGAGAAAAGCTCTTGGAAAGTCTAGGAACTAAGAAAACCAGTGCTAAATTTTCTGATGAAGAGTGAATGTGCTGAAGACTGCAGGCTACTTGAAGATGAAGAGTGGATAAGCAAGCTGGCTTTCCTCACAGATATTTGTTTTTTCTCTTTGTAAGCTCAGTATGAATCTCCAGGGGAAAGACTGCCTTTTGCAGTGCTGCTTAAGGTACTTTCTTCTCTCATGAAAAATATGTAGACTTCCACATAACAATATAAACCATGGGTTGTTTTTTTTTTTTCACAAACTTTAGGAAATGAAACTTCTTCCTCTTAAATTCATTAGATTCAAGCCTGAGGATTCTGAGGCAGAAAAGAATTTTCTGTTCACTACTTCAGACATGGGTGCTCACAAATGCAGGGTGCTGCAATGGATGGACCACCTGTCTGACCCGGCATGGCTGGGAGAAATTGGGCTACAACATCAAGAGTGAGTACCTGCATGTTTTAACTGCATGGAAAGCTGGCCCACCCAGCAGAGGCACTGGTCTTCAGTCTGTGGAGACCAGATCAAAGTCCATGCTCCATTCCAGAGGGACTGCAGTTCCCCCAGATGGTCTGTGCATCGGCTTGGAGGGGAAGACTCCCAGTACATAAACAAAAAATGAGGGAGTTTCTTCACACTGCTGCAGGCTTTGCTGCCATGCCACAGACAGCTCAGTGCTCACTGCATGTCCTGCTGCTCCCAGAGCTGGTAGGAGCTGAAGTCCTGCAGGGCAGGTGTGGGGGGCTGTGAAACAAGAACTGAGTGAGCAGGGGAAAAGAGTAGAAATTCTCACCCCAAACTCACAGGAGATCCACACCTCTTCCGTTGTCAGATGTCCCCTTTGCTCCCAGTGGAGACAGGAGGCAAGAGAGAGCTCCCACTTTCCCTGCAAACAGCATGACCTGTGACCAGCACTGCTGGTGCTTGTGCCAGGACAGAGCAGTACATGAAGGTCTTTGGGCCCAGGATGGAGGCTGAATTATCTCAGTACGTTTATTGCTACTGGATCAGAGGATGCTCAGCACCTCTGAGTAATCCTACTTATCCTGTCATGGATTTGGCACCTAAGGAGTCTCCTCTTCCCCAGACCCTGAACAAACCTTGCTCTTCTCATATCAGCTTGTAGTTTTGCAGAAATCAAGAGTAACATTGGGGCTGTTGCACACATTTTATTCATGATTATACAGGTACATATGCATACATCTGTATGTCTGTCTCTATTTATCTGTGCACTTCTATTTGCATAAATACTTTATTTTTACCCATTTCAACCTACTCTGCAGCATAAATGTCAGTGATTTCTGGCATTGTCTTTCAGCAGAAAAAGAAAAATTGGGAAATGGCTGTCTCTCTGAAAACGCTTTTGCCACTAGAGTGACACCTCTCTAGTCCTGCTGTTATTATATGAGAAAAGCATTCAAATGCCTTTTCAAGAGACTCATAATTGAGACCCACAGCGGCTTGCTGCTGTTTAAGAGGTGCAGAAATATGCAGAGTGCACCAGACATAAAGCATGACCTTTTCTTGCTCTTGTCAAATGTAAACCAACCTCCCCCCAAGCAGCTGGAGAGCTTTGTAGACCAGCTCAGAAATGTGTGTCACCAGCCTGAGCAGGTTTCCGCTGTGTCTGTGCTGAGTGCTTCCCCTGGGAGCCCACAGCGAGGCTGGTGGGAACAGGTCCCTTCAGCGTTTTAGGTCTAACAGGGTTGCAGTGATGACAGGGAATCAAACAGTGCCAGGGCCTCTGGAGACACTCACAATTCTCGTTCCTTACGTGATTCTGACTGCAGCTGAAGCCCTTTATTTCATGAGCTGTTTCAAGAGGCATCAAGGACCCTCTGAGTGCTGGGGAGAGAACACCCTTGGCAGGATACCTTTAGCCATGAGACAGGTTCAAAGGCATTGGGGTGAGGTCGTGATGGTGGTAAATGGAGGTGAAAATACTTTCTCTTCAAAGGATGAAATGGAGGGCAGGGTGGGGAGAGGGAATCACAGCAGGAGCCAGGGAGAGGCCCTTTTGGACACAGGGAGGCAGGCAGGAACTGGCAACTCCTCAGATGGCAAGAAGCTGAAGGAGATACCTGGAGATCAGAAAGTGAGTTTGGGTCAATGAACCAGTCTGGTATGTAGGGGAGAGCACAAGCACCGGGTTTTCTTTCCACAGGAGGACCCAAAACCATTTACATGGAATCCAAGGATGGAAAATCCAGCCATATGAGGAAAGGCCTCAGCCACACAGAGTTGCTTCACATTAATGTGTGCTACAAACACTACTGAACATATCTTGATAATTTTGTCTCATTTGAGAGTGGGTTCAAATTCCCTTATTGCAATACCTCAAACATGACACTTACATGGGATAATTTTCTTCCAGCTGCACGAACTCATTTATAATTTAAGTTTTCACCAAATTGAAATGTCATTCAAGTTCATATGAATTTAATGTACAGTGTGGAGGGAAAATAAAAATCAAAACATTGAGAAAGGGCAATATTAAAGTTCTAGGGGTTATGATCTCTCCTCTGACAACTTGACATCATTATTTGCAAAGTCATGCATATCCTATTAGCTGAATATATTTGGATGCTCTGGTTACATGACAATCTTAATCAGACACAGGGGGCTCCAAGCCGTAACTGCAAACATATATAAAAATAATCAACCAAGCAAAGAAAACCAGGCTGGGTTTCCCATAATTTATAGCTCAGGTCTATCTTGCTTCTGTATCCTAAACAGGGTCATGACTGTTCTCTCTCTGATTGTCCTTCAATGTTTTGCCCTTGGTTGACAAGTGGTACTTTGAGAAGAGCATATCCAGCTAAAAACAAACTGAATACATGATGTGATTTCCTCTGCCTCCTTGTGCAATTTCCCTTAATGGTTGTGTTCAAACCTGTTTCTCAAACAAGAGTGTTTATAACAGCATAATGACTCTATCTAAGCCTGGCAAAGGATAGGAAAATTATAGCAGACACTTTTGCGCTGATATTTGGAAGTTATTTCACGTTACTGTTCTAGTGGATTCTTTATCACTTGAAAGTTCAGAAACATAAAGTTCGTTGTCTTTGGGAATGGCTTCTGCCATCCTTTTCAGATATTTGCTGCTTCCTGGCAATCTTTAATATTTCCTAGACAGATTTGCTTCTGAGCTTGGCTTCAGAAGCAACGTACTGGTGTTTTAAAAATCTTCAATAAGGTTTTTCCTCTTGCTTGCTGTAATAATAAAAGCTGTGTCTTATAGCATTTTTTTGTGAAACTAGTGGCCAATCAATATATTTTTTGCATTGCTTTTGTTTTCCATTTACAATCCCCTTAGTGTTCTCTGGATAAGGCAGTTGCAGGATTATCACTATAGTGTTCATTTCACCCCCTAAAGCGAGGATTTACTGGGAAACGCTGAGCACCAAATATTTGAACAGAACACAGGAAATCTCTCAGTTGAAGAGCTGTTCTTCACAGGGTGCTGGACTGCAGCCATCTCTACGCAGGTTGGACTCCAGGGATGAGCCAGGTGCGGAGCCTGACTGCTCGGAGGAGGATGTTTCACTGCAGACTGTGGGATGCTGTGGGAAGCGGCCGGAGACAGGGAAGGAGTCACAGCAATCTGCTAGGCCTCCTGGGATGAAACAAACCTAACTGGAAAACATCTTTAATATTCATGTGAACAAAACACAGCAGAGCAGCCAGGGCAGCCACAGGAAAGCAATGGGTGAGGCCAGAGCTGTCTCCTGCAACCCCCCGCCGGATCGAGAGGGAAATGGAGCACTAAACTCACAGACACCTCACAGAACCACCCTTAATATAATCAGTCCCATGTGGATCTGGATATGACTTCCACTGGTGCTTCCCTGCATTTAATACTCTATTTTTTATAGTGAAAACGAAATAGGGGGTGTTAAATGTCTTCCAGTTTAGTTCTTATAATAGAAGTGACAGACTTCAAAGGAGTCATTAAAAGCAGTGCTAAAAGCAGCCACTGGGTTCACAGTTGACGGGAAAAGAAGAAGTTTAAAAGGGGAGTGTGTGTGTGTATGGAGGGGAAGCACTGCAAAATGACAACTGTATCAAATGTAGTGGGGATGAGAACAGTCATTCCCTTGCTGATACTCATAATGCGGCAGAATTTGGTGTTAACGAGTGAAAGCAAAGTGTATTTAATTTCATATTCAGAAATATTTGTCACTGACAGAAGAATTAAATTCATAAAAAAGACATGGTAAATATCTCTTGGATAACAAAAGTATTCAAAACTCGAATTTCAACATAAAGGCACGATTGTGGTGCTTACTTGAGCTTGTTTGAAATTATACTCTTAATGATTGTTTTAAAGATCCTTCCATATTTGAATTGGCTGGCTAACGGTAACTTGTAATTACACAACTAAATCTCATAGTGTATTGCCTTTCTTCAGTGTCCATACTTTGTTCAGACAGAAATCAGAGTTAACAAAATCTATTACAAAGCTGAAAGGAGAGAGTAAATTTGGCTAAAATAGGAGCAAAGTGATATAAATCATGCAACACACATTTTCTTTTTTTTTTTTTCTTCTTTTTATAAAACTGTGAAAAATTCCATATCCCAATGCATATAACTCCTACTTCAGACAACTCACAGCCTTTTAAAAGTACTGGTTTTGATGCACGTTATCAGATAACAATTACAAAATCAGAGGGGAATAATATGAGAAATAGGGATGCCAGCAAGGGAAAGGGGACTATAGAATAAAATTTTTATTATCACAGGGATGTGTATAAACCCATCTGGTCACAAAACGTGGGGGAAAAGAGTAGTCTGGGTACCCTACAAACAATATGTGTGGAAATATTGAAAATAACTGTGTATTTTATGCATGCATAATTATGTGCAGAATTAAAGAAAGATAAGGAAAGAAATGACTTTCAGGGTTTTTGTTTGCCATTGATATAAGATCTGGACTGCCAAAAAGGCCATGCAATCAACATTACTAGCACAGACAGGATTATAGGCTGGGGCAGCACTATTGAGACAAATAGTTAGGAGAGTTTTACACACCATTTTTAAAACAATAGGAAAACTGAGGGAAAACTCATCAGACATAAAATAACAGAACCCTTGTGAAAAAAGAAAAGAGACCAGATATCAGTAAGGCTTTGACTTGTGTTCCTGTCTTAATTTTATTGATTTGTGTAGGATACGATAGCTTTCCGTTTTGGAAGAGAAGCAGCTCACAGGACACTTTGAAAATGATATTGGGTCAAGAAGGATGAAGGCAATGTCATCAAGAGATCAGACCAGAGGGCTGCACATCAGGAACCTCTGCATCTATTACTGTGACTTCTTGTGAGACCTCACTGAGCTTATTTTATCTCTGTGTTCTGACTTTTCCCGGATATCACCTTTGTCAGTAGATTGTTTTGAAACATTTTGAAAAGTGCAAAACTTTAACTGATTGAAACTTGACAAGAACTCTTCTCTTTAAGACACATACTGTGAGAGAAGGTAAAGTCTAGTCAGTCGATATGGTCAGAAGCTTTGTTTCAAGTTACCAAGATCTACCAAGGAGGGTCCCCAAATTCCTGGGACACCAAAGAATGTTCCCTGATCCTATGAAGAGTAAATATATCCAACTCTGTGTTACAAAAATAGAGGAGAAACATTTCCCAGGTTTTTTTCAGCAGCTTGATGGTAAAAACACTGTTGCGACTCCACTAATTTTCCAGGGAAAAGGACTGGGCTTTGGCCTCTGCTCTACAAACTGCTTAGGCATATTACAGTCATTGGTAATTTTTAGATTCACAAGCCTGAAGTAATTTAAAACAACTCAATTTTTAGTGACTAAGTGGAGGTGAATCTCCCAACCTTTTCTGAGAATGCCAGTCTTGTCCACTCAGCGTCCTGCTGGCATGAAGGAGGTGCGGATGCCTCTGGTAGGAGATAAAGCAGCATAAAGTCTATCTAAACCTGAAAAAACTGAGAATGTTAGTTGTGCAAAGTATTTTTATGATTTACTAAAATGTATGAGATGCAAATAAATCCAAAATTTCAAAATGTAGGAACTCTGCAAAATTATGTTCTGTGTAGTGTACAAAATTTTATACTTATGTATTGTGTACAATAATGCAGTTTAAAATACTGAGTAAAATCCAGGCATACTGACTTGATGGCACCACAAAAAAGCATACTAAACATTTTTAACATCACCATTGCTCTCTTTCATTAAGTAGGAGGAAAACTGTGTTGTGAAAGATGCTGCCAACTGCTTGGTCAAATAGCTAACTCAGATAATTCAGGATAGAATAGAATAGAATAGAATAGAATAGAATAGAATAGAATGGAATAGAATAGAATAGCTCAGTTGGAAGGGACCTACAAGGATGATCTAGTCCAACTTCCTGACCTTTTTGGGGTGGACCAAAAGTTGCAAGCATGTTTTTAAGGGCATTGTCTAAATGCCTCTTAAGCACTGACAAGCTTGGAGCAATAACCATCTCTCTAGGAAGCCTGTTCCAGTGTTTTACCACCCTTTCAGTAAAGAAATGCTTTCTAATGTTCAGTCTGAACCTCTCCTGGTGAAGCTTTGAACCCTTCCCAGGCATCTAGGCACAGGAGCCCAGGGAAAAGAGATCAGCACCTCCTTCTCTGCTTTCCCCTTCTTGGGAAGCTGTAGAGAGCAACAAGTTTGTCCCTCAGTATCCTTCTTTTAAAACTGGACAAGCCCAAAGTCTTCAGCCACTCCTCACAGGACATTCCTTCCAGCCTCTTAAACATCATTGCTGCCCTCCTCTGAACCCATTTGAGTTCCTTCACATCCTTCTTAAACTGTGGGGCCCAGAACTCCACACAGCACACAGGTGAGGCTGTGCCAGCTCTGACCACAGTGGGATGATCACCTCTTTTAACTAACAGATTATGATGTGTTTGATGTGCCCTGGGATGTGGTTTGCCCTCTTGGCAAGAAAGAAGTGACGCCCCTTGTCCCAGATCAAAGGGAGAGGCAGGAATAGTCTTGAGGAGATGCATACTTGCAGATTGTCACTAGACTGGAGTTCTGCTCACCACATTGTTCTGAACACCAGGCAGCCTTTGCCTTTCATGGTTTAAACGGAGAAGTAATTGGTTCAATGTCTTCTTCAGTGACAGCCCAAAAAGTAGACTCATAATTCGAAAAAGCAGGCACATACAAGCATCAACCATCAGATTTCAGATAATGTCATAGAAATACAAGTTTCAAAGATCAAAACTTTACCCTCTGTTTATAGCTACATGGTGAAAAAATGCCATAATTTCTTCTTTGTATTTTTTTACCTTTTGTGATGTGCTGCTTGGGGGTATATGCTGTGCTACATCTGGATGAACCTCTACTGAGAGTCACAATAAATCACTGGCAATATTGCAGGTCCAGGAACCATTTATTATCATCCAAGGATATTAATTTTTATAGTATTGAGAGATAGCAAAGGAACTGGCTAATCTGTGCTGCTATGGAGTTATCTGGCACACAAGCCATAAACAGCATCACAACTGGAAGTCAAAACCTTTGGGACCAGAAACAGTACACGAGGTGCAGAACAAGGTGGCAACCTGTGCTTTTTACAGACACACTGCCTCTGGGAAAGAGACAGAATGTGTTTCTTAATGGAAATTGTTTCGTAATGGAATTTTTTAGAGAGAGATATTTCCTAATACAGGTGGTGAGGTGCTTCCACAAATCTTGAGCAATTGTCTTTTTTAATCAAAAAGGCTGGGAGGCATGTTGGATAGCTCAGAGAGTATTGTTCCTTCTCCTTGACAACTGAACATAAACAAAGCAATATAACTTCATTATTTTGTTATATAACTAGTAATAAGAACACCAAATAACCCAGGGTAATATAAACAAAGACTTTTCTACTTCCCACATTTTAGCTGTCACACAGTTTTAACTCTATCTGTGAAAATCTGTTTATTCCCTAAAGAAAAAAACAGGATTTGATACTAGCAATAAAAGCTGAATTTCCTAATATTTTCTACTCAAATGCCTGACCTTAGACTTGTAAATAACTGTCTTAGGTATAATATCAACATTAGCTGAATTGTCCATCTCAATTTTTTTTTTTCTAAGAAGCCTTTTTTTTCCCTTACATACTAGTTTGTGGGTGACAGTCATCCTTGACATTGATTGTCAGGTTGATTTATATTAACGGGATCAAAGAGAGACTTTTCCTAGGCTATTCCCTGTGGGATATGTCACTGATTTCTGTAGCAACACTGCTACCATTTCTAGGAGCTGCTTTCACCAGGTCTACAGCAAAGATGATAAATAACAATGACTGCACACTGTAATGTTCGTGTTTTTTGACTGCAGGTTCCTGTCATCACAAAACTAGACTTGTGAAAAGCCTTAATGACTTCAGTGAAAACACCTTCAAGTAACTTTGTTGAGTGCTGAGGATAAAGAAAAGGAGAAAGAAAAAGAGAGAGGAACCAACTTTGTGACACTTTGGGCTACATTAATTAACTTGTCAATTACTCATATGTAATAACAAAAAACCCAATGTCTTCTCTGATGTCAAATATTGGAAACCTCATGCACCATTCATCACACATCTATGCATCTAAATGCTAAGCATAAATAATTTTTTATATACTGCTCTCTTTTAAAAAAATCCAGACAGTCATTACATGGGCTTAATTTGAGAATGGAGAGACAAATATCTCACCCATTCCTGGCTCCCTAATACTCCTGAGAGGTTGATTAGATGTTGCACTAACTTAAAAAAGTATTGCAAGTCCTTTGATCCTGTTGGATCAGACAGATCACCAGCAGCATGCAATGGTAGATTTATTCCATGACTAGCAGAAATAGTATCTGATAAGCACAACCAGAGACATAAAAAATCTGTTAAGTTTGGATATTTCCTCAGTGTGCAGGCATCAAGTCATGGCAAGGCATATAGAAAATGCATGCAAAAATGAACTACTGGGCTTGAGAAGAATGACAGGTAACTTTTACAAAGGGAATTTCACCCAACAGCAAAATTGCAACCCACTGTAAAGACATATTTAAGACTTTGAAAAATAAAGTAATTGGATGGTTTTTTTAGTATCTATGTATCTGTATTGCCATTGTTTTTAATGGAATTATTTTAAGGGAAATAAAAATATTTACCTTTACCCTTAGACCATCACAACTCTTAATTACTCTATTGGTAATTGCTTTTGTTTGAGGTTTTTTGTTAACATATATTATGATGATGCCTTTGTTTTGATTGTGCTCTGAGGTGCAACACAGACATGTGCAGGAAACCTCTTTGAAGTGTAGTTGGGGCAGAGGTGACAAAGTGCCCAGACCATGGAGCAGCCTTGCAAGATGTCCTGTCGTACCCAGCCCCCGGTCCCAGTGCCCTGGGTGGGGAAGCACAGCTGGCCCTGGGAAGCTGGGGCTGTGGCACAGCTGCCTGGCATGGAAGCAGCATTTTCAAGGCAGTGTGAGGCAGAGCTGTGGAGCCAGGTGAGTGCAGGCCATCCAAGGAGACTGGGACTTTTGCCACTCCACGAGCGGCAAAGCTACCCAGCAAGGCTGGACTGTGATCCCAGCAGCATCTGCTGCTCATGGCTGTAGTATCACCAGAGCAGGGACACCAAACTGTTGGTAAGAGTCCACTGCCCACATGGAGATGACTGTTGCTCTTGGAGATGAGCCAAGGTATCCAGGATTTTGTGGCATAAAATGGGGTCATATGACATAAGGCATGTGGGATAACCATGTCCTCGTGAGGGAAGCATTAAGGGCCAGGCAGGAACCCCTTGAGGTCCGTGTTTTGGCAACTAAATTGTGCCTTGTGTATCTGGATATTGATTTCAAGCACTACTAATCAGAGCAGTGAATTTGGACAAGTAGCTAAAGACAGACATGAGAAATTATGTCTTGTTACAGGCCAGCTGACCTCCTGGGTCTCTGCCTGCATAGGATTTTATGAGGAGGGAGGAAAAAATGGTCTTTTAAAAATACAAAGGAAATATATGCAACAAAGGTCTTTTAAAAGTATAATAGCATGGTCATGCTTGCAGTGGCGAGTTCTCCCTGGCAGATATCTACTGACACACTGTAATAACTAGGCACAACAGGATACCATGGTGATTAAGTGGAAACCTTAGGACTGAGTGTCACTGTTTTTGTCTGCAAGGCTTTGTTCATTTACAGACTTCTGCCTTCTCTAATATTTCCTATATCAGAAGATGTTTGAGTGTTGTTAGACCCTTCACTGAGAGAAACAGCATAACCAGGAGAACAACAAGCAAATCTTTTCAACCAATAGAAGCTTTTCCAGTGGCTGAAGCAGCCTGGGATGTCCCAGAGGAGAGCAAGGGGGCACACAGGAATGCTCTCACCATCAGCTTTGCATAGTGGCAGGTGATAGACTCCTTGTTTTTCTTCCTCTTTATTTTTCCCCTTGGCTATTTTGCAGAGCTGGTGAGTTGACCTCACATTTACTCACCACTTACTACAAAGATGTGCCGTTTCTCATCAGTTACAATCAACTTCAGCCATGCCAGTATTAGTGTACATACTAATAAACTTCATTTCAAAGCTAGAAAAAGTAATACATTGAAGTGAAAGGTTCTGTGGATGCGATTAAATATCCATGTCTTCACCTAAGTATCCATGTAACAGTAAATCCAGAAAAGGAGGGGTATGAGTAATGCCTGCTCATGTACAGCAATTGTCCCAATATCTGAACGCGTCCCTTTTATCAAATTGAACTCTGATCAATTCTCCTAGTCAGAGAATATGTCATTAAATTAATTTGTCACCTTGAGAAAACTATGTTGGACAGAGTCCCAGTGATAATGTCATCTGAGGATTTTTGAAGAATTTAATCTAAAAAATTTCAAAACAATATTTGGCATCTGGATAGTGAGAATGGTGCATTACAGTGGAAAATGTCTAAATCATGTTGCAGACATTTTGTGACTTCATAATTAAATGACAGTAGTTAGTATGGTAATAAGCTGCCCTCTGATAATTCTTTACACTAAGTGACAAAACATTCCTAATTTCTCCTCTGTAGCATAACAGTTACATTACTCACAATTAATTACAGTGTTTCTCCCATGAGTCTCAGACGTACATTAACTGTATAATGAATTACTTGGCTTCCCACCATGCAGGAGCTGAGGTGGTGTGCAACAGCTTAAAACCACCAGCAGGAAAAGGCACTATGGTTTGTCTATAAAGTGCTTTTGTCTGAGGTAGCAGAGAGGTGCTGGTGTGTGCAGGGCGTGCTGCTGGTGCCTCCCAGCATCCCTGAGGAAGACATGCACTTCCATGAACCAGGCAAACTGTGTGCAGGTACAGCTTATCACTGCAGCAGCAGCCAGAACAGCAGCACCCCCCACCATCCCTTAGCACGCAGTCTGCTACAAAGGCCACAACGGGAGAGGAGGATGCCTTGTCCTCCAGAGAAATTTCCTCTGACTCCTCACAAGCAGTATTGTTTCCTGTCTGAGATGTGCAGAACAAAACACAGCCTTTGTTTCAAAGTCATAAAGTCAGCAAGCGAAGAGAAAATGCAAAGCATCTCAAGGGAAAGAAAACATCCACCTGGAATCCTCCTGCATACAAACTGGATTAAGAAGAGGTCTCTGTGGTGTATTACATTGCCAGCATGCAGTGAGAGTTTGAGAGACACAGAAAAGCAGTCCCTCTTGGTATCATACATATTCTTTCAATACCCCAAGGCTGCCATGCACTCCAGCCATGCATGCACCTGGTCTCCAATTCACAGGGACTCCCTCTGGGCTTTCAAAAACTGTGTATCAGGAACTTTAATAGCTTTTTCTTTAATATTCTCCATATTAGCTATGCAGCAGTCATTTGTCCCAAAAACTGCGTAAGAAAGATGAAAATTGAAATCTTTCACTAAACTATACAGGCCCTAGGCCTGTTTCCCAACTGCCATCAGGCAATGTGAACAATGATTCAACCTCTTATTCACCTGAGAAACAAGCATCCAGGCTAGATAAGAGCAGCAGCACATCCTTCATTTACATCCTTGAACTGGTTCCCCTTCTGTTGAAAGCCAAAGGGCTTTCCTAAGCGTTAACTAAGAGGATGCCTACAACAGGATCCCCAAATCCATTCCTGCTTTGGTCTTAATGGATTAGTTATAGATAGAACTTTACAATGCAAATTACACGTTGGGAGAGGAATATGGAAATGGAAGTTTTGGTGTTGGTTATACACACAGAGTAAGAGAGTAAGGATTTTCAAGATGGTGTAGCATGAAGAAGCCAACAGACATTCAAGACTCAGCTACTACCAAGACAGGATGGACAGAAAGTTTTCATGTATTCCTTTTGGAAAGGCTGTCTTTTTTAGGGAACCTAACCTAGGTTTTGTACCAATCCTCACCCAAAATCCTCTCGTCTGTGACATGAGTTAACGTGGTTTTTTCTCTTTATATGAGTTAATGTATTTTTTTCTCTTTACATCCTCTGCACTTCCAAAAATATATATTAACTCATGTACAGCAAAGTCTGTGTTATCAATTGCAGCCATCTAACACTGCCTGGAACAACACCTCTCAGCAAGATGTGCAGCAAGGTTTATGCAGCTTCTCTTTGAAAGCTTCTCCCTTTTCCATCATGGGAGAAAGAAAAATATTTTCAAAATAATATGACCAGCCTTGTTCAAGCACTGCATCATGGAAATGCCCACTAGCTTCACCTCTCATTTTTGGATACGAGCAAAACACTGGACTGAGCTTCACATCCTAGTGTTGAACCAGTGAGACTTGGAAGGTTTCTGTTTCTCCTCCACCTTCATGTTTTTTCTTCCCATCCTGGCCTTCACTATGTTACCTGAAGTTGACATGGGATGCTGGGACTCCTACACTGTATATCACATTTGCATCCATGTGGCTACTGAGCTGTTCCTCACAGGCTGGACTCTGTGTCTGCCCAATATCCAATCTTCTTTTATAAGGCAGAAAGAAAGTATTGTTTCCCAGAGAATTAGGCACCGAAAAATCACTGGAGCTTAAACAAGGACCAGCACTTTTCCTGACTTTTAATTTATAAGAAAGGTGGAAGGCTCCATGGCTATTTCTGATTTTTTTTTTTGGGGGGGGGGGGGGGCGGG
>VZTE01000203.1:342209-392157 GCA_013397775.1 Eulacestoma nigropectus
GTTGGCTTTTGGTGGTTTTTTTACATGTTTGGCCTGGTCTGCTGGGCCCCTGTTCATCTATATTTAGGGTTTGGCCACAATATGGTTTTGACAGCCTATCCTATATTACCACCAATGGGGAAGGACAATAGGGGGGGATAATGAGTGCATGCCAAAATCTAGATTTGATATGAAATCCTAATGTGCCCAGTGCAGCACACATGAATCTACTGTATATGTGACATGGGTTAGGTTTGAGTTTAGGTTTAGGATCGGGTTTAGTATTTATAGCAACAATACCATAGAGCTATTTGGTTTAGGAAGTCCTGTAAAGCCAGAGTGAAGTTTGGTGCTGGAGGGGAAGAATGGCTGATGGGCAGCTCTGCAGCAGAAGTGGATCTGTAGGGATCTTGTGACTGAGTCATCTTTGGGATTATGACTAAAATTGGGAAAACTGAGGTATAAGGCCTAGCCTTATTTTTCGACTTTGCAGGAGGGGAGGGAATAAGCTATAAGGGCAAGAGAAAACTGAAGAGTAAATTCTATTGCTGTATCAGCCCAGGTCTGCAGTTCCACTGGACTCAAGTCAGGGTTAGGGGTAGTGTTCAGGAGCTTGTCCTCCAAGATCGTCAGGGCAGTGTGTGACATGATGCCATCAAGGGTTAGTAGCATATCACAAGTTCTAAATCAAAACCTAACTGCAAAACCAAGATTATGGTCAATGCCAGGTTACCAAAATATTGTTCAACCTTGCCACAAAAAATATCAATGTGTCCCATTTAAACAAAACCAATTCTAAATATGAATCTGAAATATGTCTCACCCTAAAATCAAGTTTCTATTATAAGCCACAGGAAACTAACCCCTTGGCCTGCCCTAAATGGGCTGAACAACACTGAACAATCAGAATTGCTTTTCTGTGTACGCTTTCTCAAAGAATGCCCTTAACCACAGCCTTCAGATATAGACCCTAATCGGGCTCAGCACCATTGTACTGTACCCTGTTTCCACATTTTGAAATCTTGCAACATTACAATTTGTTTGGCAAACTCAAGCCCAACACTATTCCATTTTGTATGCTTCCAGAGTTTGAGCAGTCATGAATAAAATTGTTCTTCAAGTCCTTTTTTCCTGAATACTGACCTAAATCCCACAAAAGTCAAGATATATTTCCCATGCCTGGTCATAGCAGTATTAGTTTCAAATGTTCTCATAAAAAAGCAGTGCTATAATCTTCATGGACTGAAATGAGAAACATAGCCATAAATCATTGAAGGCTCCAGGCTCAGTATCTTGGAAACACTATTAAGAAAAATGAGAAAAGCTGACATCACTGGTCAGCCAACCTTTAAGAATTCCACCAGAAAAAAAAAAAAAATAAACCAGTCTTTCAGACTTGTTACTCTGGGCTCTTTTCAAAATCCTTGACACAGTAAGGCTTACAATAGGTCTCTGGACACCCTGGATAAAGATCTAATGAATCTTTAGACTCCCGTCAGGATAGAGGTGGAAGAGGTTGAGTAGGTTAGTTAACAGGGTCCCATGGTTAGTCTTAGGGTAGGTTTTATTCTGGATTATAGCCTTTGTGTAGTGTGAAGGACTCAGCACACACTAAACCACCTTGCTTTTTAACCTAATTTGTAATAAGCCTATATATAATATATCCCAGTGATTGCTCTAGGAACACCTAAGAAAAATAAAACTGAATCCTAACCTTTTTTTCAAATATTAAAACTTCTAAAATCTATCTATCATGAATCCAACAGCTTCAAAAGTATTTCTACACCGGTTGATCCTCTTGCAACTGGTCCTCATTTTAACCCAGTGGCCTCTAGCAGATTCTGGATGTTTGTTCATCTCACCATCATCCACATTTAGCACCCAACTTTGCATTTCATGATTCCCCTGCTGATAGCAACCTCTGGACACCCTGGATAAAGATCTAATGAATCTTTAGACTCCAGTCTAAACTAATCTGAACTCTTACTAAAACGCTGTCTGACTTGAACACTGGATATGACTTCACCAGATAACTAAATGTAAGTAATTTGTTTCTGAAAATAATCCAAACATAATTTCAAACACAGTAAACTGTTGATGGTTGGTCAACAAATTTATGTCATCAATCCATGGTAGTTTAAACTCTAATTTTGACATGTGTTTCTGTGTCACTGCCTTGTCTCCAACCCCTTCTTAAGGTCAAACACATCATTTACACTGCTGGCAGCAGCTCTTGCAGTAGGTCTGCAGACCATTCAGGCTCCAGCACCAATGTTACTTTTCCACCTTTTTCTGGCCATCATCCTCAAACCTTCACTTTGGGCACAACAATGGTGCAGAGTCCCTGGACTGCTCACAGGCCAGAAGCTATTCAACTCCAACAATGAGATGGAATACTCCACCTGTCCGAGCCCCAGCCAGTGCTAGTACTAATAGCACAGGCCTTTGGTTCTTAGTAGTTCTGTGGGCCTGTAAAAAAAACATTGGCTGTTCTAAATGCAAATTCAGGTCTCATTGGTTTCCGATTTGGTAGCGGCAGCAGGTGGTACAGTATCTAGGATTTAGGGTGTAGCCTTACTGTAGGAGATCCAGACACCTACCATCAGTTAGGAGAACTGATGTCTCTTTAGTGACTCCAAAACCCTCCACACCTAATGTAAGTATGTACCTATGCCCAGGTCACCTTCTGTGGCCACCAGGTTCTCAGGATCCAGAGCAGGTGAGAGGGGAATAAGTGACTACCTAAAAATAAATCTGTATTAGCAATGATCTCTCACATAACACCCTGGTGACAGTGGGATTTGTGAGGCATGTGATACTATGACCAAGGTCATCCTTAACCAAAGCAGTTCTTCACCCAGAAGTTCAGTCTACAGGCTTTGGGCTACTGGGACAGAGGACACTTTTGATGTGAACGTGGGATATCAAGCACCAGGGCTGTCAGGCAGATAGATGACTCTGTGTGTGAGTGTGTGTGTGTACCATGACACACAGTGGTTAAAGGGGGTTATTTGGGGTGGTTTGGAAAGCTGCCTGCAGCCTAGATGACTAAATTTTTCCTGAGCCTCACTGAAGGGGGAAATTTTGTTAAGCAAGATCTTAACCTCTGTGCCTAAACCTCTGTCTGTCATCCACATTTGAAAAACAAGTTAGTTTACTTTGTTTCTGTGCTACAGCGTCTTGTCCCAACAGTTCTGATTTACCTCCACCATAGCTGACATAAATGTTTTCACCTTTCCTTCTTTGGAGATGCAGAAGCTTTGTTGCCATATGCCAGGTGTCGATGTGCATCACCCACATCCCGAGCAGGATATGTATTTGAACTGGCAGTGTAAAGAATTGACACTGGCCACAAGTAATCTCTGTGTCATGGCTCTGGCAAGTCACCTGTCAGATGATGTTCCTTAATGAAGCCCATTCATTCTTGCCAGATGGGCACTGATGCAGATATCAGACTCTTGCACAGAGGCAGCTTGACATTCAAGACCAATGATCATCTGGGAGAAGGGAGATTTTCATTTTCTCAGAACGAAGAAAACAGCTAAGCCGTATTTTTGCTGAAGTCTGTGGCTGTCAGCAATAACCCTGAACTCTGGACTGAACCCAACGTTATTACCTTTTTTAAAAAATAAATTAAAAAAATAGATAGAATGTGTGGTTCAATCACCTTTAGTAAACTCTGAAACTCAAGAAATCGAAACAGAGCTAGGGAAATAAGGGATTTTGGTCTTCATGACAGCAGGTACCTTCTGTTGAATGATGGAGATATTTGCCAGAGTGAAGTGGGTTATTTTTATCATAGCTCTCTTTCCATTACCACATTCCCTTTTGGTTTGGAGGATTATATCCATTTTGGATTGGAGGATTACACCAATTTGTTTTGCTACAAATTCAATAAAAATAAAAGCTAAAATCACAATTAAATCCAAGAAAGCTCAGCTGGAGACCATGCAAAATTCCTCTTTTCTAATTAAAGTCTGTGCAAACCACAGCTTTACAGAGGCATTGGGGAGGGAGGGAATAAAAGGAGCATGTTCCCATTAACACATTTACTGTAGCTACCTTTCAGGCCAAACAAATTATCACTGAATGTTAACTCAGAGCTTTAACAAGCAGCAAGGTCTGCGCAGTCTCCCCATTTCGGGAAGAGGAGGTGAAAAGTGAGGCTGAGTATGTAGGGGGTGCATGTACACAATCTCTTGTTGTTGGGTGTGAAGACCTTGCCATGTTCTCTGAAGACCAGTGAAGTTAGTAGGAACTGAATTCAATGGGCTGTGGATGACGTCTGTGATGTGATTAGGAAGGTAAAGTTTGTGCCAGATAGTCTTCCTATTTAATCTGGGCAGCAGCATTTGGCAGATAGAGCTGCTGGTTTGGAGCCAAAATATATGAAACTGGGGGACTGCATAGTAAATAAACCCAGTGGCTTTCAGTGAGCACACCATGGCAGGCTGTTGCCTTCATCTTCTCATGTTGCTTCCAGTGCAGCCACTGAGGAAAGCCACTGGCACTCCTTAGAAGCCAAATAAATAAATAAACAAAAACTTCAGCAACCCTAGCAAAACCAAAGAACTCTCACACCACAAGAGAGTAAAATACAGATAGGCACAACTGTCAAATGAAAAGAGGAAAGAAAATGAGATGCATGGAAAAAGTCCAATGAGCTACATGGATAAAATTTTGCACTGCTGCAAACTGAATGTGGCAGGAAAAAAAAAGCAGAGGAGGATACAGGATCTATATTTCTGCGGAACAGGTTGCAACACTGAATCTATGGACAAAGCAGGCCATGGGCTGCCCTTCCATATCAGTACTTTATGGAAGGTATGGATACACCAGTGAACAATGCTGGATTGCTTTATCTTAAACCCAAATTTACCTCTTTTGGCATCAAAGCACAGTGTCTTCACAGTTTTCTGTCATCACTCTGACGTGGTAAGAAGACACTGTTATTAATGGTAGGCTCCATTGCTAAAGCCTCTGTTTACCTTTAGTGGACAGGCAGAACAAGATGCAGTTTCCGTATGGCTGATGCATTTTACATAACCAGTGCCAAACTGAAGCTGGAAGTCATGAAATGATTGCAGAACACCTGTCTGTGATGCTGCTGCCCTTTGAGCAGTCAGCATTTCCTACCAGTGAAATGAATGGATCCACCTCATGTTAGCCCTACGGACCACAGAAATTTTCATGTCAGTCAGAGAGGTATTTTGCACCACTGATTTTACAATAAAAATGTTCCAGACAGAGTGCAAGCAACATTTTCCCACTGGAAATGCTTGATAGCTCCTGAAAACCAGGATTTGTACCTCTAAAAGAAGAGCTAAGCACACATGTTCATTCTGACAGGGGCTATTAAAGTGCACACCTGGCTATTCATACCTGCCTGTGAGGGAGCCGAGGCAAAGCCTGCTGGAGAAGGACACAGCTATGAAGGGCACAGGGGTGGCAGGACACCCCCTCTCTCTCATGGCTGGGACATTTGGAAGAGATAACTCACGCCAGATTAATAGCCCAGCGAGGAGTCAGAGAGTCCAGCAGGAGGTCAGAGAGCCCAGCAGGAGGTTACCTCCAGGCTCTGGAGAGTCTGAGCCCAAGCCCTGAGTACACATCTTGGTATGAGAGCAGATGTGGAAAGGGATAAAAGAAAATAAACATTGGTGACCAAAAGACATGGTTCTTATGTCTGTAAAAGCCCACACAATTATCACAGAAGCAGAAGTCTCTTACACCCTCCTTGAGAACGTGTGAGAAGATTTCTCCCCAAAGCTGGACGCAGCTTTGAGGTCACTTTCCCGGGAATTGAGAGAGAGGATTTTTGCATGTATACTCCATCAAGATTGGATGGTAAGAAACACTGAATCCTAAGTTACACTATTTCTTGGCTAGCTGTAAATTTAATGGTACCTTTAACTCCTGCATGTATTATACTAGTATTGCCTTTTTATCTTATCTCTGTGTAGTAATAGCCTGTTTTAAGTCTTATGTCTGTTAGTTTTGTGTCTATAAATAAATAATTCTTTTTATAATAGACCGAGTCAGCCATTATTAAAGAACTTTCAAATAAGAGTGGATCTTGGGGTGCTGAACACCTCAATACAGCTACTGTCTGCTGCCAGAGGCCTGGGCAAAAGGCAAGAGCTGATTTAAACCCACATCATCCATTCACAACAACAGGCGCATCTCTCAGGCATGCTCTCTCCGTGGACATGCAGCTCTGCTGGGTAATGCAACCCTGGCAGCTGCAGGAGAATCCCTCTAAACTGGTAAAGGTAAAGCTGTCTCTCAATACAAGGATATTTAAGCTGACAGAACTACTTGCCTGCCTGCATAATTCGATATACACTGTGGGTTTTGCTGGCATGATGGGGAGAAGGAAGCTTTTCCCCTGCTGTTTTCATTGATATTGAGCTGTTGGCAAATTTCACAGTGAAGACCACATTTAGGATTGCAAGATTATACTCCGCTGGAGAGAGCCTCAAAAAGGATGCCTCAGGCATAATATTGGGACTGATGCTGAATAGCTAGCCGAGACAAAAATTGTAATGAACCCCGTGAGCTCCAATAGAGTGCCTTTGCTGCTCGTCCTTCTCTAACGACGTGCTGGCACAAACCACCTTGCCCCAATCCAATCTGCTGGTCTATGCATAACTCCAGTACTTAACCTTGACGGTCTGAAGAACACGGCTTTAAATTTGATAGTGTGTTCATTTCTAACCTTTGCTGTCGAAAAATATTAAATCTTCCCTCAGCCACTTGCTTTGCATGGTGAAAGACAGATGGTTGTGTTGGATCATTCCACAGCAGAGCAGATGTTGTAATCGAGGACACAAGAATTCTGCCAAATTAATTAGACTCTTCCACTGATCTGGATAAAAAGAACAGCTCGGTGGCATTTCAAAGAGGTCTTGGTTCTAATTTATGCCACCCTGCCAGGTTATCTCCTGTGAAATATAGGTATGATGGGGTGTTCTGTGGCATCATATCAGATTATTTTGAAATAGAGTAGAAAGCTGATAGGCAGATGTCAACTTTCTAATACACTATCCTAAAATGTATATAGGAAAATGCTATTGAATTACCAGGGTAGAAAGACCTATGACATATATGCTCCCACATCAAATACATTTTTATACTTTGGGGAAAAAAAATTTCCTTGTGTCTACTGTTTTAGCTTACTTCTCTGTCAGCTAAATTTGCCACACACAAATCCATGAAAGATAACATACAGGCATTTTTTGCAGAATTTTACAATCTTTCCATAATGCCCATAAGTAGTGTTCAGGGTTTGCATACCTTTTTTTGCCTTGCCACAGCACTGTCTCAGAACATCATGATTCTTGGCATAGGGAAAACGTGTGAGGAACGTAGGAAGTTTTTGAAAAGAAAGTTTTGTATAGAGTAGGTAAGGCATGTACAAGTGTGGTGTTGCTGAGCTGCACGCTGTGAAACAGTGTTCCTCCTTGTGGACCATATTTCTCCTTGGTGCAACATCAAAGCAAATTCCCTTGGCAAGGCATCAGTATCCACAGGAAGATACCAACAGTGTTTGAAAAAAACTAGGTTCTAGAAATACAACTCTTCAGTCAGAAACTCACTGAGAAAGAGAAAGGGTCCCTATGGTTTCCCTGATTTGCTCTTGCACTGTTAAAAGGGATCTGTGCCTACAGATAAGTTTAAAACTTCTGTTTGTCTATTATGGCAAACAGAGGGACTTCATTGCGTAATTGGACTTGCATGTCATCATTCATAGGCTTTTTCTCCCTTAAGACTTAAGATACCTATTTTGATTACTATAGAAAAAAGGCATTTCCAAGTACTGTCAAATCTTTAATGCTGGAGTACATAAATAATCTCGGTTATTCTAGAAATCACTTTTTCCTTACCATGTATTTCTAAAATACTAGAAAGCAGTAAGTAAAAAGCCCATGTATGAACTTTTTTCATACCAGAGCACTGTTCTATCTGTTTAAAAACCGAAACTAATGGGCAACACCTTCAAGTTGTGCAAAGCTGTGCAATTCCATTCATTTTCATAGAACATTGTCAATTAACACAAAATAAAATCTGACACCTAAATTCTTCGTCGAGCTGCATAACAGTCTAAGTATATCTGTTATCATGGCAGCCAGTATTTAGGCAGTTTCAGAAGCTGTGGCATCAAAGACATGTCTAGAAAACACAAAAGCTAATACTGTAAACGTTGCTAAAATGTACAAGATTTACCAAGTGATACAATGCTGCAGCTTATTGACTTTTGTTGTGTGTCCCATCTGATTCTCTTGGGAAGTTAAGAGCAGTCAGGGATTTCTTGAGGAAGTATCTTATTTTACAAAATCCTGTCCTTTTACCTGAGCATGACTGAAACAAGCCAGGGCAGTTTCCTTGCTCCTCAAGTCTGAGTCAGCCTCTGCAGCCTGTGCCTGGAATAGCTGTGATGGGCCTTTTTGTCCTCTCCAAGTTCTTTGCCTGTTCTCTCTTGGTGACCAGTCTGCTTCCCTGCACATGGCTTCATCAGTGCAGTTCCCAAACTGCCACAGCTGGGGCTTGAAGAGGTTTCTGCCCTTCTCCCCAAGACACTTTTTGCTCAGCCCTTGTGGCAGCAGCACTGTTCTCCAGTCCAGACTCCAGAAGGAAAAAAGGGCTTAATTTCTTCTTGATTCAGACAGAAGGAAAGCTCTTCCATCACCATACATCTAAGGCCTGTTGTAGCCCAGGGATCATGGCACTTCAGCTGTCTACTGCTAAAGCTCTCAGCATCACAATGCTTCCTTCCTTGTTGTCATCCATGGTAGAGTCCATTTCTCTGCCTACACTTCTGCCATCTGGCTAGATGCACTGTGTCACACCTTTTATCCAATAATACAGAAACCTCGCCCGGCTGCAGATCTGGAATTTGCCCGAACTGTAAGCATTGGTTAAACTGGATTCTGAATCCACAGTTCCTTCATATTCTCTCTACAGTAGCTGAACAGGACTAGTGATGAAATTACTCCCTTCTCCTTCCTCTGGGAAAAAATCTACGTGCCAGTCACTGGCCAGGCTGCTGCTGCACACACACACAGAGTGCCAGCATCTTTTGTTAGCTCTTCCTAAAAAACATTTCCCATTTCCTCAGCCACAGGGAAGGTGTGCCTTCAGAATCACCTCCAGCTTGAATAAAGAGGGACAGACTTTAATTTTACAGCCTTATACTTGTATCTTTTTGAGAAAACAGGTCTGAGTTTGGTTCCTGTGTTATTCCTCAGGTTATTCCTCAGCAGCATGAGATCAGCATGTAGCCCAATACAGGTCATTACAGGATAACACTTTCCCAGTTACTCGTCGCATGTCTTAGCCATTAAAACAACACTTTGGGCAGCTGATTGGCCTCCCCAATAGTTCTGCTGTGTTAACTCTTCAGGGGGAAGCCTGCTATGAAAACACACAGCTCAACAAAGTTAGTTGTACTGTCCCACAGACCTTTTTACTATATAAAGTCTGGTAGGTTGTAGGTTTTAATGCAAATTAACCCACAAGAAAACTAAACTGCTGAAGTCTGTCTAGAGATAAAAGACTCTGAAACTAAAAGTCTCCAGTACAGAAAGTGAACAACATGGATGGAAGGTTTGCTGGCCTGGGCAAGAAGCTGGTGGCAGGATAAGGTGATGCTGCTAAAGCCACTTCATGCCATCATTTCAGACAAGTTAAAGGCAGCCATCTCATCCATGAAAGGCAGCCATTCAGTGCAGGCAACCACAAAGACAGTGTTTTCTGTTAAATACCCAGTACTGATTGGGAAAGGATCATATGTAAATCAATGGATTTTTTTCATACACAGGCATGCAACAGTAATTTTTTTTCAAACTCATTACTTTGCTGCAAAATCCATGAACCGTGCCAGCTAAGAGCAATAACATATTTTCTTCCCCGACTTGGCTCTATTATATGCTTATTATATCTTCAGGGAAACTGTCAGTTTAGAGAGGCTTCTTGGAACAGGAAGTTAAAGATATATCAGAAAATATTAGCACAGCGTGAAGGGCTTTCTTCCTCACATACTTTCAATTGTAACTAGTATATCCTACCTGGTACCATATTTTGGAGCAATATATCACACCTTCATTTTCATAAAGGAAAATCTTCACTTTAGTGCCAATTACTTACAGTACTAATCCATTATCCGAATGCCATGGAACTGGTAATGCTCTGGTGCAGTGGCATAATCCATCATGGAGCATGTGCACTGTCTAAGTGTTTCTACAAGATCCCTTAATAAGCAGAGGATTTCTGCCTTCCAAAAGGAAACAAATTTTACAAGAGAACATGTTTAGGTTTTTTTTCCCTGAAATTACAAAGAAGTTCCAGGGAGATGCAGAATTTATATTACATCACTATTTATTTTATGAGGTAATTTGAGGCTCATTTTAAAATGAGCTGTTCCAAAATTCAGATTTGGCATTAAACATAAATATTTGAAAACCAGCTAATTAAAAATGTAGTGCAAAATGTCAGAGTTTCGTATAGTGAAAGATCTGAGAAGCTGTGTTCTCTCCCTATTTCTCTTACTTCATATATTATTATTCTCAGCTGAACGCCTGAGAACAGAGATACTTTCAACTAAATGATGGTCTTGTGCAGTGGGGATTGTTAGTTCTATTTTGTTCTTTTTCACTTTCTAGGTCAGAAGAAACTCTGGCAGATATTTAAAAAAAGATGCCCTAAAGACTGGAATGTGCTTTGTCTTATCATTCATTCTGGATACATCAATAAAACTGAAAAAAATAGCGAAGTCCTGAATCCCATCGTGGAGGTAAGCTTACTTCACTTCCCCTCACTTTCCCGTTGTGGCATATCCATGGCAGTGGCTGATGCATGGACCCCCAGACTGCTCCCAGCAAGGTCACTGAGTACCAGAAGCCATCCAGCTGCCAGGACAAGGCTCCTTTCTGGTCCATTTGCTCTGCTCCAGAGCAAGCTGCTCCTGCCACCCAAGCTGGTTTGGGAATCTCCTCATGGCTCTTCATTCCTTACTAGTTTCTACACCTGGCACATCCTTCTGCTCCCCCAGCTAGTGAGTCAGGCTGTTTTGCATTCTGTACTTGGCTTTGCTTATGCTGGCTTTACGCAGCTGCAATACAATTGACTCCAGTGGCATTACTCCCGAGGCTAGTGAGGGATGGAGATAAAGGCATCTTTACTCCAAGATGAATGCAGATATGGATTCACAGTCTCCTCATAAGGCAGCTGTGGAAATGTCATAGATTAGGCTGACTATTCTCAAAAGATGTGTATAAGAAAAGGCTGACGTATCCATAAACAATATTTGGTTTTTTGACTTCTTAGGGAGAAAAATGCACCCATAAAGGAGTACTGCTTTCCTGGATAACTTCAATTAAATAGAGCATCCAGCTGATCTGGATTCCTATCACTGACAGATGATTTTGAAGACTGCTTAGCTGAGTACATTACTGAGCTCCTGTCATGCCTGGGATAAAGGATGCCTTCTGGCAGAAAGGTTTCTGTGTGCACATGGGTTTTTCTGAGCTGGTGGAAGCCATGTCTGCATTTCTGCTGTGTCCAAATCAGAGAGCACTAAGCTGTGTGGGAACAGGAGCACCTGAATTCTCCAGCACTGATGAGCAGATAAAATCTGCTATGATAATGTCTTCCTGGGCACAGAGGCTTACTGGTTCCTGAACAGATGGAGAAAAGGAAACAGGTCCACCAGCCCAAGTGTGTGCCTGTCAATGAGCTGGGCATTCCTCTGAGGTCCCTGGTCCTGAGGGCTGTCAAGCTGGATGGCTGCAGCCATGGAGATGTGTCTCAGCATTGAGATGTGATGCTGTGCTTTTGCAATATGAAAAACAGCTCTGGGTCTCTGGGACTGAAAGGTTTACTTTGCTGAACATTGAACTGACATGTTATAGTTGATTCCTACCCAGAGGAAATTCCCACTGGAGCTGAATGGAAGAGAGACTGTGGAAGTCAAATGTCAGGACAAGGTGAGGAGTGATCCTGTGGCACAGCCTGGACCAGGACTCAGGTGTCCTGAACTCCTGTCCCCATTCACTAGGGCAAATACTCAGTTCACTTCACGTGACTCATCCAGACAGGAGACATTGAAGCACCAAACAGACACCAGTGGTTTGCCTCTGTTTCCTTTAAAACACTGTATAGCTTTAGAAATAGTCTTGCTTGCACTGTAACCAGGTAGCCCACTGCCAAAACAATTACCTGCTCATTTAAAGCAAAAAAGACCCTTTATTATTCTGTTCTTGGGACAGTCAGAGCTAGGTACTCATACACTGCTACTATGAAAGAAAAACTGAGGAAATTAAGGCAACGTCTGCAATTTTAAAGAAGACTGAAAGATTTATTGTTTCTTTTTTTTCTCCCTATAGGTCTAGTAAGTGCTGGCAATAATCAAAAGTGCATTTAATAACTTGTGATATGTTCTCTCAAAAAAGGTTAGAAATCATACATGGTCCATGGGCACATTTTTATGGTAATATTTACTATTGTATATGCACATACTTGAAAGTATAGACATTGGCTGGTGTATTGATTATACAAGAGGTTCCCAGCAAACTACTGGTCAGCACTGGGAAGTTATTTCTCTTCTCTGAAATTTTTGTTTTTCTTCTCAAGGCCCTGCCTAGATGATGATCTTAAGGCTTATTTAATGATGAGTGTTTTTAAACTCTGTGGTTCATAATTTATTCTCCAGAACAAAATCCTGCCTGTGGTGGAGAACTACTCCAGTAAGGACTTATAAACTCACTGAGCTCCACAGGATGGACTTAACCAACCTGTTAACATCATGGAGTTAGCATCATGATGCATTAACATCAAAAGTGGAGCCTTTTGTGTGAATAACATATGTCAGGAAATATCAGCAATCTTTGGGCAATGGCTTAAGACAAATGTGATAGTTTGGGGTGATTTTTGAGGCCAGATGAGGGACCTGGGATCACCTCCCCAAAGCCTGCATGTTGCATGTTGGGCAATTCCACACCAGTATAAAACACTTCCCCTTTCAACCCAAAAAACTAACTTCTATAGATTGCATACACAGTCTTCCACAGACTCAGAAAAATGGGCTTTGTATTACTTACCTCTTTTTCACAAACTCTAATATGTTTTACAATATTTTCTCCTATAAATACTTTTTTTTCAGCTGGAGTCTGCATAAATTCAATTTAATTTTATCTAAGTGAAAGTTTTCCTTTGAATGCATCCACCTTGCACACTTCAGTACAGTGCACAGAGCTCATTTTGGGGCAACTATGCTCAGTAAAGCAGTTTAGCCATGGAACAAACAATGCTGCACAAATTTACTCCACTGAAAGTCTAAGATAGTGTGACTATGTTGCACTGAAGTTTATTTCAGACACACTTCCTTCTGTCATCTGTGCATTTTGGTTTTGCTTTGTCAGATCTCATTAGCTGTTATTACAGAAATCACATTGATTTATGCTGAAATTCATTCTCTTGTAGAGGTAGAACTTTCCAACACTAAGCATATAATAACACCAGCATTACTGAGAAAATGGCCTGCAAGCATAACACAAAACAACAACATTATTCTATTTGTCAGCTGGGTCCAGATAGATCAGATCAATAGATTCAGAGTTTCAGAAGTCTGTTAACACTGGTTGAAACCTCTTGTGTGGCAACTCAGTACATAAACTATTCAATTTATTTTCACTGGAGAAGTTTTCCTGAACCTACATTACTTAGAAAGTGTTAGTAATGAATGTTCTTAATTTGAAGTTGAAATACCTTTGATCTCACAACAAATTGAGATCCTTGAAGATGAAAGAGGTCTCTGCTGTTAGACAACTGGCAGAGCCTGTGAAAATAATGAGCACTTGCACTGAGCTACTGAAAAGGGACTCCAGGTTTGGAGTGGGTGAATAATATCATCCATAAAGTTCACAAATATGCCTCTAATGATTTTCCACATGAAGTATCTTTGGATAAGAAGGTGATAGGTTGATGTAAAGGATGAGTAGAATGGACCCCCCCAAACTATTCACTGTCTGACTTGGCAGGCACTCCAGAGGCAATAGGACACAGGCACGGATGGGGGAGTAACTGCTCACAGGGGAATTGGGTCAATATTCTTACAGGTTCCACCTCCTCACTTATTGACAGCCTGTAAGTGTTTGCTTTGCAGTGATGCTAAGGCAGTCAGACCCTCAAATTGCAGGTCTGCTAGCAGCACGGTCATCTGGAAAATGTCTCTGCTGTTGTCTTCCCAGTTATTGCCCTTTGTTGACAGGATCCTGTCAGTGAGGTAGAATGCTGGCAGGGAAATGGGGTACTACTGTCTTGGACCTATCCAGTGGAGCTGCCCTGTTCATGGGCTCCAACTTATCCCAGCCACAGGCCGGGCTCGCACCACAGATGTGCCCACTGCTCCAGAAGAAGCCAAGCCACTCCGTGCATCACAGCCAAGGGACCATTTCCAGGTTTATCTGCCTCCATCACAGCTGACCTTGCCTCTGCCATCGCACCCGTGTCCCCTGTGCTCCCAGGGCAGTGCAGCCTGGCCTGTGGGCTCCCTCAGAGCTGCCCCTGCTGCTCAGAGCAGTGCTGTGAACTGGAAACTGTTTACAATGAAATCATCTTCCTGCTTTTAAGGAAACAACCAGGGTTTTTCTCTCCTTTGCTGTTGAGTAGAAAGTCCTCTCCAGACCAGGGAGAGCTGGGTGCTATGCAGGTTTTTGTGCCCACTGCCAGCTTTCATCACACCCCAACAGGAAACATTTTGCTCGAGAATTCATCCATTCCCCTTGTTCATTCCTCCCTCAACCTTGCAATTCTCAATTTATGATAGTTTATTTTTCTCTGACATGCCCAGCATGGAACTTGTAGGACATGAATACAGGCAAATAGAGAGCACTTGTAGCCAGATTTGAGACCTGTGAGGACTATAGCCTTTCTTTTGGTGCTATTTTGGCAATTCTCTGGGTCTTGGGAGCTGTCGCACCTTTTCTCTAACACATCAAAGGCTCCAGCCCCAGCTTATGCCAGAGTTTGAGAGGAGGTCCTGTGACAACAGCTTTGCTGATATCTTTTGTAGTTGCTGCTTGTAAGAGTGTCCTCTGTAATAAATTAGAGGAGTTTAAAATACTTTCAGTGTCTCCAGCCCATCTACCAGCAAATGAAATATGCTATGACCTTACCACTACCAATTCAGAAAAGTAACAGAAAAGTGCAGAAAACTTATAAAGGCAAAGGTCTTCTTGTTCTGAAAACACCCTTATCGATCTGTAACAAAGAAGGACAAACTGAAAGCTGCAGAGGAACCAAGAGGATAGGTGATTCCTGGATTTCCATCACAGCTCCTAGTGTATCCCTGAAAGGACAGAAGCACTACATCACCCTTTTCTCTTTGTCAGAGGGGATTGATTTCTAGTATTAGTCTTGCACTCCCTTCAGTAACCTCTCTCTGCCATGGAAATATGTGGATATACACACACTGACTGAATATATCAATACAGCCCCATGTAGCCCAAAGCAGCACATATATTCACACACACCACGTGGTGTACATGCTGGTGTATACAATAAACAGAATACTCCAAATCAGATACCCCTGGGGAGTGGCACTAGGGATTACCTCTGGGGAGCTGGACCCTGACACTGATGAGCCAACCCAGGAAGGCTCAGGCTGTAGGCTTTTCATGCAGGCTCTTGTGTGCCCTGTTGCCTAAAATCAAAAGAGAAAAAAACCCTTGCAACAGTGTTAGAACAATAAAGTAAAAAGCAGACCTTTACTGGAAGCTTCCAGGTGCCCCAGTGATGATGGGCACACCCGGCACCAATTTTGCAAGGTTAATTAATAAGGATATCTAGCAGGTACATCCAATAGGAGATGCAGTGGCCCCAGTAACCCACCCCTGGGTAAACCCCTTGGAGTTGGTCTAAGGGCTTCTTTGCCCCACTTCTTGTTATGACTTCTCAGATTCTGGTTGGAAAACAAAATGTGCTTCTTGACACATGTGGTTCTCTTCCTGACAATAAGACCAACCAGTATTTCAGGAATGTATAACAAGGTTAGCTTATTGTTCTAAAATCTAGGGGAAATGGGTAGGAAAAGTACTGCAGCTACAGCCATGCATTAGCAATCTACAAAGCTACAAATATATGAAAAATATATTAAAAGCTTAGTCATCAGCCCTAGGATTGAAGGCCTAATAGCAATATTTCAAGTCCTATTGATAAAAGATGGCTTTGGCATTGACTTCTGTCTCAGCCAACATTACTTTATTTAGTAGTACAACTCCCATCTCCATTAATATAGGCAATCAGGACAAATGACTCACCACTCTCTACATATATAATTGTATTGTTCTTGGTCTTGAATAGTTGAAAATAGATGGGCATGTTTTATATTCCAAGGCATGAAGCAGGTAGATGATGACTGAATGCAGCTGGGAATTCATCTCACCTAGTTCAAGACAGATGTATTATTCATGTCTAGTCAATGATAATGATGAGTAGTCAAGCTTGAGAGTCCATTAAAAAAACAAACACAGATCTGTGCAAGCTAAATGGGTTGGAGCTACTTTGTGTTTTCCCAGATTGTGGCTACAGTGAGTGGCTCTGACTGAAGTCAAAACTCATGATCCTTCTGAGGAGACTTTGGGATTGGGAGGCTCGTAGCAGTGCGAGACAGAGAGTCCTTGCACGTAACAAAAACTCTAAAGAGAGTGAGGCACAACTGCCCACGGCTGCCTGAAGCCATTAAATTTAAATGAACTGTAAATAAAGTTAAACCTAAAGGATTAAAGAAGGTCAAGAACTGTCAATTCAGTATTGGCAATGGAGCAGACACATGTTCAGGCAGCATCAGGTTTTGAAGCTATCTGTGAGGATCAGGACTCACAGAAAATCCACACCAGCGGCAATGACTGTTCTTCTTCTCTTTGGCTTTCAACTGATATTCACTCTGCACAAGTCAGAGCTTTTCTGGCATCTCTGACAAATGTCCACTGGCACAGAGACACACACAGTGACTGCATCCAGCGAACCCAACTGTTAACCCAGCACCTCCAAGTCCACCTTGTCCCTAAGTGCCACATCTACATGTCTTTTGAACACCTCCAGGGACAGTAACTCAACCATTTTCCTGGACAGTCCATTACAATGTTTAACACTTTTCATCCTTTCAGTGAAGAAATTTCTCTTAATATGCACTCGAAACCTCCTCTAGCACAACTTGAGGCCATTTTGTCTCATCATATCACTTGTTACTTGGGAGAAGAGACTGACCCCCACCTTGCTGCAGCCTCCTTTCAGGTCACTGTAGAAACTGAAAAGGCCACCCCTGAGCCGCCTTTACTCCAAGCTAAAACAACCCCAGCTCTCTCAGCTGCTCCACATAAGACTTGTGCTCCAGATCCTTCACCAGCTCTGTTGTCCTTCTCTGGACAAGCTCATGCTCCAGCACCTCAATGTCTCCCTCGTACTGAAAAACCTAGAACTGGACACAGGATTTGAGGTGTGGCCTCATCACTGCTGAGTACAGGGGGACAATCACTGCCCTGGTCCTGCTGGTCACATGCTCTCTGGTCCAAGCCAGGATGTCATTGGCCTTCTTGGCCACCGGGGCACACACTGGCTTAGCGGCTGTTGACCCCCAGGTCCTTTTCCACCAGGCAGCTTTCCAGCCACTCTGACCCAGCCTGTAGCACTGCATAGGGTTGTTGTGAGTGAAGTGCAGGACCTGGTACTTGACTTTATTAAACCTCATACAACTGGCCTCAGCCTGTCGACCAAGCCTGTCCAGATCCCTGTGCAAATCTTTTCTACCCTCAAGCAGATCAACACTGCTTGACACCCAAGCAGAACAACAGCATGTGACACCTGTGTAAATGCTGTGGTCTGTGAGCTGTGTGTGACACAGAATGAGATTCAGCTGCCTACACCGAGGTGTCCAATGCCCCTGAGATGCTGCATGAGACCACATGACACCTGAGACCACATGTCCAGAGAGGTCTCTGCCTGCTGCTCCAGACTATCAAAGGGACTGTGAAGGTCCTGTACCATATCTGCTGACCTAGCAGAGATGCCTCAGATACCCTAGAGCTGCCTGAATTAGATGTCTGGGTTTAGATAGCTGATCCATTCCCCTCTATCTATGCCAGCCACTCTGGAATTCTCCCTCTGTGCTCTGCAGAGACAGACATGCTCTATTCAATCTGAAGATAGGATAGGATGGGTGGCATCTGTGAGCTGGGTGCTGTGTACAGAGACTGGAGTGACCCATATCAGATCGCTTTCTCCAGATGAAGAGCAGTTATTGTCCACTTCAGTCTCAGAATACTTGAGACATATTCCAGGAATTGCAGAGAAGCACAGCAAGCCTTAAAAATAGCAAAAGTTGACTTGTCAGGAAATTTTTATTCTTTTCTATATTCATTATATACCACAGGTCAGAGCTAGATCTTGCTGCAAGTTACTTTCTGTGTTAACTTTGTGTGGACAGAGTTTATTTTGAGAACAGGCCTGGCAGATGGATGAATATTGTCATCAGTCTGTTTTAATTCTTAAATTCAGAGGACAAAAAAATCCCTCTCTGGTTTGTAAAAAGACCTGAAATATATTCATAATATTGCAGTTCTTGGTATGTTCTTCTATCAGCAGTTTATATTTTTCCCTTTCTTCCTCTCCTCAGAGACCTACAAATCCTAAATAAATGCCTGGACCAGAAGTCACCCTGTGTCACGCCAACTGGCCCATGTAGGAAACATAATTGGATTCACTTTACACTCCCTTGAGGAGGTAAGAAAGTCAGAATATAATTAAACTGAATTAATCTGTTTGGTATTAACATCCCCAGATTTAGTTTTATCTGAAATAGGGTGTTGTGTCTCATCAGATAGAATTTAGGCCGTCTCAAATCAGCCACCTGTTGTGCTGAGCAAATGACAGACTGAAATTCGCAGTAGGCTGGATGCTGTGCTCAGCACATGCTCTGATTAGGACACCCTTTGGAGACAGGATGTGCTTTTCACAGCGTCTTGTGGCTGCAGAGTGAACGTGAACACCACAGTGCCACCTGCCAGGTCATTGCCTCACACCTCAGCACCTCACCTCCTGCCCAGGTTCCCTTTATACACGTAGTTGGGGAAAAAAAGGGTGTTAGCACAACCACACTGTTGGCCACAAATAACAGGTGAGGCTTCATTCTCCAGCAGCAGGAACTCCAGGTGCCCTCACCACAATGCCTTCCTAGGCAATATCTGTGTGCCATCACACTGAGCAGAATCCCATGGCAGACTGGCTGGGAACAGGAGCACATGACGTGTGAGAAGAGGCTGAGGGAAATGGATTTGTGTGGCTTAGAAGAAAAGAGCTGGCTGAGGAAGGGGAATGGTTGTAGTCTTCTACCTCTTGAACAGGGCAGATGACGGTGGATGGTGAAGAGGTAACACTCACAGGTTGCAACAAGAGAAAATTCCATCTGGGTATAAGGAGAAAAGTGTTTACAACAGCTTAAAACTGAAACAGCTTACGCAGTGGAGTGTGTAATCTCCATCCCTGAAGATTTGCATACCTCACTTGGAGAAGGCTCTAAGCAGCCTGACATAACTTTGAAGTTGGCCCTGCTTTAAGCAGGCAGATGGACTTGTTCACCCCAGGAGGTTCTTTCCAAAATTAATCTTTCTGTAATTTTATGATTTATTTATGCACACCCACACATGCCCTCAGTGAAATGGTTATGTGTATTCTAAATTATTTCGCTGTTTGATGATTTAATGCATAGTCATGCCTTAAACACCCACTTACCTGTATAAATGCCCATATCCTCATCATGTGTTTGCCATTCCCAGACCTGTACCAGTTTGAAAATGATCTCTGATCTTTCTGATAACTGGCAAAAATATATATGGCTGACCGCAGAGCAGGCTTGACTCATCTGAATGATGAGCTTCTCGTTTGTCTTAGCCTGTTGGCACCAGCAGTATCCAGCACTAATAATCAGCCCAGCTCAGCAGTGGCAGCAGACGCCATCCCTGTTACTCATCACACTTTTGCTCTGTGGTCAGCACACACAAACGTAAGGCACGAACTGCTGGAAGGGACTCAATCACTGGTACTGGGGGTGACTGGATGGAAGTGTGATTCATGAGACCTGGCATGCACCTTCAGCAGTGCCTTCTAGTCACTGCAATGCTTAAATGGTGAAATACTTACGGAAGACTTACTCTTTGGCCTTGCTTGTTAGCTAAGATGATAGATTTTGGCATCTCCCTGTCTGAATAGTTACTTGTAAAATATCTGTTTACTTTGTGCTTTGAGAGGTAGAGGGAGCAGGATAGGGTGACAGTTTGACACATCCTTTGTATGCTAATAATGAAATTTCAAGAACTTCATCTTATCTGAATATCTTCTATCAGCAGTTAATATTTTTCCTCTTTCTTCCCCTCCTCAGAAAAATACAAATCCTAAATAAATGCCTGGACCAGAGATCATCTTGTGTCATGACAACTGGCCCATATAAGAAATATGATTGAATTCACTTTACACTCCCTTGAGGAGGTAAGAAATTCAGATTATAATTAAATACCTGTGAAAATCTGTCTGCTGGCAGATACTAACAATTAAAAATCTGGAATAAGATATTATTAAAAAATATGAAGATAATGTTTCAAAGAAAATGCCTGTGCCTCTTCTGAAGCAATTGCATGAATCCAGGTAAAACATTTCTTCAACAGGAACCAACCATAATTCACTCACTTGAGAATGTAAAGCAAAATATTTTCAAGAGTCATATAGTTATTTTCCAATTTTTTTTTCCCAGAAAATTTGTGAAGTATAAAATACCTAGGTGAAATATATCAAAATTCCTAACAAGGAAAGCAACAACTAGCTCCTTTGCAAAATGGATTCATATAAGAAGAAGCATTTAATTTTCTTTGCTTTCCTATAAAGTACAGCTACAGTATTCTGGTACTTAGATGACCACAAAGAGGATGGAAGATCTCTATACCCAAGGCACCACATGGAGAAGAGAAGGGGCAACAGTACAAGTTGCAGGGGAAGTTTTCACCTCAGTATAAGAGAGAATTTTTTTACAGTGAGAACGATCACTGACTGGCGCAGCCACCCCAGGGATGTGGTAGAGACACTGTCACTGGAGGTTATCAAGATCCATTTGGCCAGGGCAATAGATAATATCGTCTAGGCTTCCTTCTCACAAAAGGCTGGATCAGATGACATCCAAAGTTCCTTGTAGCCTGACCTGTTCTATGATTTTACAATTCTACTAACTCAGAGGAAAGTAAGCCACAGCAGTGTGCCTACTGAGGCTAAGGATACTAAAATACACTTTTCATTTGAAACAAAGTCTAATAAACAAGGCATAATCTGACTTTCTTCTAGTGAGCAAAATTCTATCTATCAAACATGTTTGATGTTCTCTGCTCACTGAATTTAGGAAAATAAAAAGATGAGGATCAGATGAGCAACTGTTGAGACAGAAATTGGTAACAGCAGGACATGAGTATAGAACTTAATTTTGATGTAGGTAATACATTTTCATTGAAATAAAAACTGCTTAAATACATGTATTTCTATTCTCAGAAGAAAGAACTGTCAATACAGAAAGTTAATTTCAGCAAGATAATTTACTTCTAGGGAATAATGGAATTATTGATTTCTAGTGAAGAGATATAATTAATTTTTCAAGAACTTTCCTGGCTATAAATCATGTTTTGTAGCTTACTGATAGTCTGATTGGCAAACCTCAGCTTTAGACTTGCCTTCACATGCCTGAAGAACATCTCCAGTGTTTGCCCCTCCGATCCTTTGGAGGTTCAATTACTAGCTCTTGCTCAATGTGGCTAAACCCAACCTCTGTCCCCTTCCTCCTAAGTCCTCCTCCACAACTTCTTGCTCAGTTATTATATTACCAGCAGATACTCCTGTTACCTGCTAACTTCTGTAAGCCAAATCTCACCTGAGGTTCTTACTCCCAGCTTTATTTCAGCACTGTTGCAAACCACCTGAACTTGGCTGCTGGTGCGCACCCACGCGGCTGCTGCTGCTCTCCTTTCCCCACATCTGCAGGATGCTCTGCTTGCTCTTACATCCCATCCTTGCTCTGTCTATGCACGCAGAAATGTGGTTGCAAAAATAACTTTACCCATATTTTGACCTTGTTGCCCAACCACTGGTATCTGCCAAGGTGCAGAGTACTAAGGCAGGGCTGAGGCCTTGGGCTGGGAGTCAGGACATGAGATAAGGCACGCGGGCAAGGCTGCCTGGCTTAGGCAGGACCTGGGCAAGAGCAGGAGCCAGATCACAGCTACTGTTGAGGGGGCCATGCCCCATTTCCTGCAGCTTTTTCTCAGACACAGAGAACAGCATTTTTGCCCACAATTAAAGTCCCTTCTGGCCTACCTCACTTCTCTGTCATCTCTCACAGAGAATTAAGAAGATGGTTTCCATACCTGAGCTTCTCTAATTCAATTATTATTATTATTGTTATTATTACATTTTTAAACAGTACTATTTTCTTTTACCTACACAACTTTCCAGCTGTGGGATGCTGTCTTTGTGCCAAGCCACACAGAATTCTCCTAGAAATCCCTACTTAATTCTTTGCTGTGAACTACTCATAAATGCTTGATGTATTTTAGACCACCAGTGTGCTAGGATCATTGTCTGATATGCTGACCAATATTGACTTATCTTAGTATTCTCCAGACTGTCTACATTTCTATATTATCACTTCTCCCATGTTACAATGTCCTTGGGCTAGATCTAAGATCTTTCCTATCTTTGTTTGTATAGCATTTATCACAGTAGAGTCCTCCTCCGTGAGCAGTGTTTTTAAACACTTGGGCTATATAAATAATAATGCCTTATTGCAAATGTTAGCAAAGCATCTCTTTGAATGAAAGCCAGGCGTGAAATACAGGCAAGTCATTCTCAGTGATCCAGCTCTGAATGTGAACTTTCCCATTTCAAAAAGGCAATGATCAGCTGTGGGTTGTATGCTTGTGATTCTTCAAAGCAACTTGACTGTGGAGATTTATACACCTCTTAGTCCTCTTCCAACCTGATGATCATGGAGCAGTAGCTGAAAACATTGACAGCACCTGGGAAGCCCAGCTGAGATTGGGTCATGCGTCAAACAGAGACACTGACTGAAATCTTGATATCTGCAAGTCAAAAAAATTATCTTTGAGTACAGCAAAGGCAAGACTTCACATAGGTGATAATTCAAGCCAGCAGTCATGAAACATTGCAGAAGAGAATGGGTGAATTAGTGAAAGATGTGACTGAAAAGAGAATTATATCAGATGCCCTTTTGGAAACTATTTAGAAAAAAATAAACTTCCAAACCTCTTGTGCCAAGGAGTGCCCAGTTATCATTTGGAGGTTAGAGATTGGAGTTGGGATAATGGAGGAAAATATGTTTAAATGAGTATGTTTTAAAGTTTTGCAAAGTTGAGTGAAACCAAAGTCTCACTTTCCAAGTGCTAAGGGCCTTGGATGCCTAATTTCCATGGGCACCTTGGAGAGCTTGAAGCATAGGCATTCCTGAAAATCTTTTTTGGTTGCTATGTAAAAACTTGGCCCTTTTCTAGACATCTCTCATTGAAAATCACTATTACAACACTTTGGAGAAGCCCTCACTAAATTGCTTTATAGCCTGAAAGAGAGAGGAAAAACCAATACAGAGGATGACTGCCAGGATTATTTTGCCCAGCCTTATAGAGAGAAGTGTCACTGGTCACAAAAAGATATATCCAAGAACTGCCAAAGGGTGAGTCTAGCACCTGCACTGACTAGGAATGCATGTTTGTTCAGCATGAAATATTAATCTGGAAAACAGATACTGGTGTTCCTGCATTTGGATGGGACACAGGTCTATTTCTGGCCATGTTAATGCACTGTATTAATTTGATAATTACACACTCAGTTCACCTTACTGTTCCTTGTGGCATAAAATGTAGATGCACATTGCAGCCCAGGAGTGCAGAAATGAGAGATATTTGCTATCAAAAGTAGTTTCATACTCTCCCATGTGTGGCAATTACTGTCTTGGTGCTTTCTGCTAATTTTACTCTCTAGTTTAAAATAAGATGCTAAAATGTTACATGTTTGATTAAGGAGGTGATACAGATTATCAGTTGAAAATCAGATTTGAAGTTTTAAGGATGCATTAACATTCAGATATGCTGTTGCTGGCTATATGGAATTCACTCATAAAAAATGACAGCAAAACACATTGTCTCACTCTATTATTCATTACTTGATAGAAATTCAGTCCTGAATAAAAGCTAGCTAGAAAGTGAAAAAAACCCAAAACAAGTGTCTAAAATCAATGCCTCCTGTTTCAGATTAGGGCTCTGTAGACAAATCTTCAAGAGAAAAAAATGGTGAAACCCTTGCTAAAATTTCAAGAGGAAGTGTCCTGGCTCCCAGAGATCTGGTCCCCTTGACAGTGGTTGCATGGGGCTCCCAAGCCTGCTGAGCCCCTGGCAGAGCAGCAGAGCCCACAGGCTGCTGGCCACAGGGCAGAGGCAGCCAGGCCTGCTGGGGCTGAGGGACAGGCTGGGAGCAATGGGCTGCTGCCAGACATGGACCATGGATGGGCATCCAGGAGGCTGATGGAGTTTTGTGATTCTCCCTTGTCACTCAAGAGCTCTGAGCACTGAGTTAACTTGCCTGATTTTTAGTATGAAGGGGTTCTTACTGCTATCACTGTTAAAATAGCTATTTCTCAATACTGAATGTCAAATACATGTTGGAGGCTCCTATTCCCAGACGTGTCAGAAGGCGAAGCCCTACTTTGCCAGCCCATGGAGAAAGGTAAAGATAACCTGACCGACACAGCTTTCTCTACTAAAGGCAGCAGCTCCTACTGATGCAAAAGAAAAGGGACATGACTGCATTTCCTCTGCCTGGCCTTTCTGAGGTGAGCAGTCACTGTTTTAACTGGCAGCTGTGCCAACTCCTCCTTTTCCTTTTCCAGCAGCCTCAGATTCTAGGCAGAGCTGGGGCACAGAACAGCCATCATCTGTGTCCACAGATAGAAACATAAACCCAGCCTAAGCACCAAGAAGTCATCACTGGACTCTGAATTGCCTCGACTCCTTGCCCTTGTGTCTGCAGAAGAAAATAGGGCAGAAATCTGACAAGAGCATGTGCGTGTGTGCCTGTGTGTGTGTTTGAACAGCAAAGCTAAAGGCATCCCTGGGGTTGCCAGGGCTCTAATTTATCACTTTTCCCTGTGCAGAAGCAAATACACTGATATTTGCTGGCTATGGATGCACCTGGAATGGGAGGCTTCCTCCCACTCTGGCAAATCCAAGCCATGCTTCATTACAGGAAATATACATCTAAGGTGTAAACACTTGCACAGACTTGAGCCTGAAGCATTGACCTGATAGAGACCTCAGCCAGAGCTAGACTATGCCCAATGACAGCTGGATATTTCTTTTTTGTTTATACCTGCTTTTCATCTTGTTTGTTGCTTGGTTTTAGCACAGATGAATTATTTCCACTTTTTATCCTCTGGAGAAACATCCACTGACTGCAGTAACACCTTGCTTAAAGGCAGATGGTGCTGAGCAGAAATTACAGCTGCTGTGGGGACACTGTGTTGCTGTGCCCAGCTGCTGACTGCAGCCAAGGTATTTCAGCACAGATTTCTGTTTTTAGGACAGCAGAAATCTGTGATTATCAGAGCACCTGAGAGAGCTGGGCTTGTTGTGTCTTCCTAAGAGAAGGGTAAGGCATGTGGGAAGGTCTTGCTGCTGCCTGTAACCCTCTAATGGGAGATTACAGACAAGACTGAGCCAGACTCTGCTTGATGGTGGGGCGAGAGGCAGTGAGCACAAGTTGCAGCAAGAGAAGTTCTGATTGGGTAGGAAGACTCATTTTGCAGCACAAGGGTTGCCAGGCACTACCCAGATAGTTTGCATGGAACTTCCCCACAGTGACTGTCAAAACATGTCAGGACAAGCCTCTCAGAAATCTGATCTAGGTTTTACCATTATGAGCAGACTACTCAGCCTTCAAAGTCCTTCCCAGCATGAATGATCCTGTGAATCTCTCCTTAGAATTCCAGATACAAAAGATAAGATCACTTTCCAATAAAGCTGCACAGGCACAGATACAACTGGATGAGCATCCAAGACAGCAGTGAGGGAATTTTTATACAGGCAAATGCTTTTTTACTTGGCAGGTAGTTTCTCGACGTGCCCTCTCAGTGACATATTTGTCACAATCACCTCTGACTTGCAAAAGCCTTTTGCAATCAAGTGCTGCTGGGAGTAATGAGACATTTACCTGGGGATGTATCGTTGCCCAGAAAAGAATCTCTGTCTTTTCCAGCTTCCAGACCTGAAGTTACTAAACATGCCCTGAACCAGCCCATGCCTCTCATCTCAGGGAAAACATACAGTAATTGGAGGGTAAACTTTTCACTGGAAGGTAAACTAAAACAAGTAACCATGCCTTTGATTTGGGCATGGCAAGTATACAAAGATTACTGCACCTCAAGTCTATGTGTGACATGCATGTGGTTTGTGAGTCTGGGAACAACATTAATACCTTCTTACATCCTTCTGAAACATTCAGTGTCTGTGCCAAGATTCAGTGGAAAGTTTATTTTTAAAAAATTATGCTATATTTTATCATTATATTTTTCAACTTCATAAGAATTTTAGAGCCACAGAATTTTAAGCTAGACTTTTTAGGTGGTTAAATTTTTAAAAATAATATACATAACATTTTCAAGTTTCTACAGGTTAGAAGGCTGTAGATGTGGCCGGTTAAGTTGCTTGAAAAGTCATTTTTGCTCTCACAAAGTTGAACAGTTGACTGTGGCCAGAATATGATATTAAGAGTAACTGGATTCTTCTTGTTCTTGAAAACAGATATAAATCTTTTATTGGAAGAGTACTAAAAAAAGTGAAAAAAGCAGAGTTCTGGACATTTTCATACTTAATTCTAATGTTCATCTCAACAATTTCCATTTGCTTCTCCCCATTTGTATGCTTCTTTTTTTTGACAAAATGTCCAAGCATCAAACTGTAAGTAACTTGCTGGGATCTGACATCCCAAAGAAATCTCCAGTCAATGGACTGCTAGGACAGCTTGCCTAAAAAATATGATTTTTAATGTCTTCAGGCTGGAGATAAAAACAAACCGACCATTTGAGAAATTTATTTAATCATTTCTCTGGGAGGGCAGGGAATCTCAGTGAGATTTCTCCATCAAAAGGAGGTGCAAAGTAAAGGAAGCAATATGTAGAGGGAATCCCAGAAAGCAGTGCAGAGAGGGGGCACATCTGAAACGGTGGATTAAGGAGGGAGAGCGGGGTGTTGGCCATGGGGTGCCAAATGTCACCCTGCAGCTCCATTTGTGCATGGTGGACATTGTTAAACCTGTATATCTATGTTGGACTTATCCAACACCTGAGAAAACTGCAAAGCATGATTCCAGTGGCACATGATACTCAACATTTAAATATGGTGCATGTGGTAAAGTGGAATTTCATGGGAACATAACTGCCTCATGACCAAACCCGTGAGCTACACCACACCATGAAGCACCAGTGTGAATCGTACAGCACTCTGGAATAAAACACTTATGCAAACAGGATCACTGTTACACAAAATCAGGTTTGCATGTTTTAACCATTTTTATTTCCTTCCATAAGTGGAAAAAATATCAGATGAGGTGCCAACATCCACCAGATTGTGACTGCAGTCTGCTCTCTTCTCTCCACAAGTCTTGGGAAAAAATAAGCACAACAGAACAAAACAGAGGATTCAGGCAGAAGGGCTTTCTCATCAACCAAAGTAATTTCTCCTATAATGTGCTTTCCATGTTATAGGTTTTATACTCCAAACATCTTTGAGACAGTAGGAAAACGGGTGACAGATATAATATGCCTTACGGACTCGGAAAGTTAATGAGTTCAGAGAACTCCATGATTTTATGTGTTTAAGTGTTTTTAAGTCAATTCTCCTAGGAAATTTTGGATTCAGGATTTTACATTTTATTTTGAACAGATCATGAAAAGTAGTCTTGAGACAGCACACTAAACTCGCATTGCAGTAATGGGCTTAAGGTGAGGCTGAGTGAGAAGATGAAAGATGTATATAACATCAGCTCACATGGTCTAAGCCTCTAATTGTTTATCAGATGCAGAAATAACTTTGCAAACCCAGGAGGAGTGTCTGCAGATGAATACATCAGTATTGTGTACCAGACAGTGCACTGGGTAATTTGAAAGTCACAACTGCTTTCTGAAATTCAGTGTGTTCAAAATTTACACCTCATTAATATTTATATTGGAGTCTGTTAAGACCTGCAAATATTTAGTGTTTGACTAGGAAATATTTTAATTAAGGAAATGTGCTTTTTAAGTGCTATTTTGAGTTCACCTGGCAAAAACTGGACAAAGCTTGATGTTTCTAATTATTCAGGCTGAATAAGTCAATTGATTCACAGTGGAATTGCAGAAAAGTGCTGTATGAACCTAGCTGACTGCTCATGGACACCACGGTAGATGAATGTCACTCAAAAATTACATCTGAAATCTTTTTCATGCTTGGATTTTGCATTTAATCATCGTATCAATGTCCCAATATTAACTATGTCAGAGTAGATTGTCTTTTGCACGGCATCAGCTAATCAGGGAAGATCCATAACGTTGCTTTGTAAGGTCAAGTCTTCCCGACAAGCTGTTTCTAACAACAACCTCAATTCCATCAGTGTTGTTATGATCAACAGGTTACTGACAGCCCTGAATGTCACAGCTATCAAGATAAGGGCCAGTACCCAAATTTCCTGCCAAGAGACTCCTCCTAATGCCTAAATAATTAGCACAGCCCTTTCTGGGGTAACAAATAAGAGCAGCTGTAGAAAACGTGCTTGTGGGACGTGACTGAGAATGAGGAAGGCTTTGGCCTTTGTTGTTGGAGAAATCTGAAAGGAAGAACACCCATGTGAATGGGTTCTTATGTGTCTAATTGTACACCACAGGACAAAGATTTTCCCTTCACCTCTACCCACTTCACATGGAACTGTTGTGCAGGAAAGTTGTGGATGCCCCATCCCTGGCAGTATTAAAGGCCAGATTGGATGGGACATTGAGCAACCTGGACTAGTGGGAAGTGTTCCTGCCCATGGCAGGGGAGTTGGAACGAGATGATCCTTTCCAACCCAAATCATTCTATGATTCTATGAAAATACCCTGGTCTGTAAGTCAGGTCTAGAAAGATACAAAACTAGTGGATTCCTATTTAATTTTCCAATCCTTGGTTAAAGTATTATAGATTACAGCATAGATATATATATTCTGTGGACCTTGTCTTGTATCTTCTCAGATATATTGAATGTGTGTTAGAAAGCACATTTGAAAAGACAAATGTACTTATTTCTTCTAGTTAATTCCCTTGGTAACGATGTACCTAAAATTAAATTTACTGGGCTCTATTAGAAAACTTATCCCTTTTCTTCATTTTTAGTTACAACAGAAAGCCCATAAAGAATGGTATTATATGCAATACTCCAAAGAGGCTAAACCAGAAGCTATTAGGGACCTTGCAAGATGCCTACTAACTGCAAACCAGCATATTATTTTCACATTATATCCTACAGTTCCTACTTGAAATGCGCTAGAACATCCACTTGGCTGAATAAATTGAGCATAGAATATAAATCCCACAGATTTCTGCATAGCATGAAATTTCCTGTTGAGAAATGAAGGTTAGATGCATGCCATGAAATACAACACTTGCACAGGTAGGAGTAGCTCTTTCAATGAAGTCCCTGTCACAGGTTAAGAAGTGGTGAAGTTTGCTTCTGATTCATTTTTAAGGTAAATGCAGATTGGGAGGAATTTAAATTGGCAAGAAGGAATCCGCAATTTTGAGATGATGATGATGATGATGATGATGATGATGATGATGATGATGAAAATAGCAGCAGCAGCAGCAATAATAATAATAGTAATAATAGTAATAATAATAACGATTATTATTGTTATTATTATTATTATTATTATTATTAGTAGTAGTAGTAGTAGTAGTAGTAGTATGTAATTTAACAGATATTATCATGTCCCTCAACTGATAGGTGAAATGACACATANATGTAATTTAACAGATATTATCATGTCCCTCAACTGATAGGTGAAATGACACATATTTACTTGGAGGACTTCCCAACCACTTTGCTTTTAAAAGTCAAATGAAAAAGGATAATATCCCAAATTGTAGTTGGAATAAGGATACAAGAATATGCCAGGGTTAGGGGGCATTTTGTTATTAACATAAGAATGACTAACATTATCAGCCAGACAGTGGATATCAGACAGAAGCCGTGGCAGGAGCAGTGTGTTGGAAGCACCGTGTGTTGACAGTGATGCTGCTGTCATTTATGTTCTTGCAATGAAGTACTCCTCTTTTAAAAACTGGGGTCCTCACTCTGTGTTTAAAGATAAGGAAAAAACTCCAAAAAAGTGGCTATTGAATGCTCATAGGCTCCGAAAGTTCAGCCAAATATTTGCTGAGAAACACTGCCTGCAACACAAGAGCAGAAAGCTTGTGAAATATAGCTCAAAAGTATTTGGGTCCCACAGCACACACTGGACTGAGAGGTACAAAATTCCTTGTTTTCCATGAGGTTGTGACTGGATCCTTGGTTTTCAGTCCTCTTGACTGTGAAGGGAATGAACAATTATAGGCTGGAGAATAAAACCAGTCCTGTTGGTTCTGGCCAGTCTAGCAATGCTCATTCTATTAAGTACCCTGGAAGAGTAGATCTTGAAACTCTTTTCCAGTTTTGGGTCCTGAAACACCGTTTCATAGAGGTGTGGAATTCCACACAGAAGGTATGAGCCCATTGCCTGACCATTTTTTTTCTTCAGGAAACCCAGACCATAGCAAGACACATAAGGACAAAGAAATTTTTATCAGCCTGCTCCAAATCATAACCAAGGCAGCACAGCCTGACCTCCTGTTACAGGGGGAAGTAGAGAGGATGCCCCCCTTTCTCCAGAAAAATGTGGGACAAGACACTTTCTCCCTTCCAAAAAAAAGAAGCAGAGCCTCTCCTTCTCACTGAGCAGAGAGGTGGCAGGTTTTATTTGGAAATCCTTTCTCAGCTGTGCAGCAAGTCGCCCACAGCCCTGTGACTTGCCTGTGCTGCAAGTGAGGTGCTACTGCTCATCAGCAATGCATTACCTTGCAAATCAAATCCCATTGTAAGCTCTGACACCATTCTGCATATGTAGTAAAAAGCAGATAAATTATTATCCAAGCTCTGTACATCCCACTGGAAAGCTACCTTTTGGAAAAGCTGTTCTAGTAGAGATCTATATTAAAGATAAGAAAATATAAAGAAGACATACAGTTACTTCTTGTTCTGTAAATCACTGCAATAAAATTTAGAGATTGGCAAATGTGCCATATGTGCGTGTGCTAAGAAACTAAGAAACATTTGGTTTTCTGTGTTCTGCACCTTTACATTTTTTGGGTCTGAAACCATTTGAGCACTGCTTGGCTGGGCTAAATCATTAACAGGTAGAGAAAACAAATAGTGTTCTCTCTTGGAGACTTGACTCTTGCTTTTGATGTTTTGTGGCTTTTTCTTCATCTGGAATAAGTTATTTGGGCATAAATAAGTGCTTTTTTGAGACTGCAAGAATGTATTGACAAGAACGAACATTCTTACTGGAAAGTGAGTGTATTTAGCCAACATATTAGCAATGACAAGGATGTGAAAGGAATGTGTGACATATACATAAAAAGCTCATAAATAGAATGTATTAATCCCTTGAAATGTTGAGGCTGTATTTTAGAGGTCGTGCCAATACATTCACAACTTCGTTGTGGCTCAAGAGTGGTTATTAACCACTGTATTACACAAACTGTAATAGTAAATTTTCCTAATGCCCACTCTCTTATTTATGTGACTTAAGCTTTCATTCTCAGGTGCCTCAAAAATAATGTGTTTATATTCAGCATCCCTATTTAGAGCTTGCATATTTAATGCATAGAATTGTCCCTGTCCTGTCTCTTCTCTATTATTAACAAGACATAAAGTAAGAGTAGCCAGAGTGGCCACCCAGGAAAGGTGAGATCTGGGGCTCAGCCTCAGCAGAGATAAATATTTAGTATGCAATAGTCACATTTAATATTCATGTCTTAATAATTTAATCTGTAAAGGAATGAGAGGCTATAAACCTCATCTTCCACATGAGTCTTCTAGCAGCCAGGCTCCAGAAACTACATAGTCCTTTTCTCTGACTCAGACTAGAAGTAACCTTTTCCACAGCAGCAGATTAGCATTAGCAGGGTAAATTTTGGACTAGCTTACCCTGAATGCCAGCTCACTTGGACAAAAGCTATGTCAACAAACTAGACAGGGCCAGGGAGTTAGTTTTCCAAGGACCTTATCCATGCACATTTTGGATGTAGCAACCCTGTCTTTGGAAAGGCTGGAGAGTGTAGGTGTGACCTCGGGAGCTGTACTATGCCAAGCTTTAGATAATTTTATTCATTAGTAAAGTTGCCGCCATGGTGCCCTGGTCTTGCTTATGGATGAGAGTGAGGTTCTGATCCTGCATGTTATCTTGCAGAGGTCCTGCTGCATCCCTCACATCTTTGGTTAATGTTTGGGTAATGTTGTAACATTTTCACCTCTTTCAGCTGTGTTTTGTGACCAGGGCTGCATAACGTGCAGGCTTATCTTGGCTTGCAAAGTCACAAGTCCCCGTAGTAGGGCCATGAGCCCTGGGAGCTACATCCATCCCTGCAACTTTTCTTGTTTCAAGCAGTTTTCTCATTTATTCCATTAGCTGTGTCTAAGATAAATCCTTCTTGTGGGATACCAGATATACCCGTGGGTTGGGATAACTGATTCTGTGGACTTTGGACACCCAGTGCAGGGCTGAGGACTCTCTGTGGTGCTGAAATAGGCAGTGCAGGCACTGCATTGCCCTGCAGTATATAAGTGCTATGGTGGGTCAAATGTAAGAACTTGCTGTGAACACACTGTACTGACATAAAAAGTTTTGAAATATGTATAATCATGATGGATCTACTTCCTGGTTTTCTTATGAAGAACTAGATGTACATGAAGCACCACAGAGTCCAGTCTGCATTTAGGATGTGATAGTAACACACAATTTCTTTCTATTTCTCCTCTTATTGCATAATCTGCTGCGTATCATTCTGCATGATGTCATGATAGTGCAAATGTCATTTTGTTAGACCATCCCCTTGGAAGGAGCAACTCTGTACACTTTAAAAAGAGCAGGTTTGGTCCATCAGCTAGGCAGATAACAAAACACCGACCACAAGTGGAAGGAGAAACCCATATCTTATTTGAAATTGAGCCAGAGAAATAGTCTCACAGATGCATGCCAAAATCTTGACTGGTGCTTAAAGCTCTGAATTCACTGGTACAGTGGTGGCTGGAGTCTCTAACATCTCATTTTCTTAACATTATGTTGCATTGCACAATCTGTTGTTGTTAAGATGATACTTCATTGTGTGGGTTGCAATTTTTTTTTTCAAACAATGCTGCAGATGCAGATGCTACTGGTATACTAAAAAACCACAGGGTCACAAAACCCACTCACACAAATAAACATAATCTAAACACCTATGAAGCACTCTCAAAGTTGGTAAAAAATTATATGATCATAGCTGAATTTTGGATAACTAACCAGGTAATGCTAAAAACCTGTCTGGCTGTGTGTGTCATCAAGAGGAAAAGTTGACTTAGTCTAACTAACGCTGCAGAAGACAAACAAAAAGCAGAACCAGAAGCAGCATTTTTAAAGGCAACTGGCAGTCCTCTGGTGTGTACTCAACACTGTGCAAACCCTGACTTAAAGTTCTTGTAATAAAGTTTCCTATTTATAGTAGAAAAGTAGGATTTATAGTTTATTTATAAATATGATTTATGATTCATAATGTCAAATACTAAATAAATGAGAGTGTTTCTGAACTCTTAATCTTTCTAACCATTACATTGGGAAGTTTTTCTAATACATGGTATTGACCGATGTTGTTTGCCTATTTGATGATTAACTCCTGAAATCAATTTGGAACTAACTTACTGCAAACTGGCTTTGAAAGTAGATCAAAGAAGGATTTCAGAATAACTTTATTGTATTTTCTGTTATGCTTGTGCAGTAATCTGAATAAAGAGGATTTCAGAAGATGAGGGTGATTTAAAGTGAATCATTGGTAAGATACTACACAGTGTTCACATCTAACAGACAGAAAAAAGTTGATCTTGCATCTTATTTGGATGCTGAGGAAAATACATGTTTTCATCATAGATTCTACAGGTAACAATAAAATAGAGACCACATTTCACAGTAAGAAAGTGAGACATCTAATTTGTGGGATTTTTTTCTGCTTCTGAAGAGTGAGACCTAAAAAAACTAGCATAACTGCAAATAAAGCTGCAGTAGGTACTATTAATGATATTACAAAATGTGAGAAGAGTAGGGGTTTTCCAGATAAAAGTGCCTTTAGAATAATGCACTGTCTGACTTATACAGATCCTTTTCCTACTGCAGGGCTCTCACCGACATCGTAATTTCATTATGCACTGACACATTTAATGAATGTACCTATTGCACACAGAAACTACCACTTTGATTCTCAGCCCCATGGAGCTGGTTTGAAAACTTACCTCTGAGTGACTTGAATAATCTTGGAAGAAAGTGGTGTGCTTAAAAAGAGACCAGCTGTCAATCTAAACTTTGAGGCATGGATTGTTGCATGCCAGGAGTGCAGTGGAGGGTAATAAACCTGTGTTTGCATTTCAGATGACACCTCTATATAAAAGGAACACCTATAAATAGTTTATGGAGGGTTAATTAGTGTTACCAGTGTGTTACAGACATAGATAGATACATGCACCCCAACAGAAGGCAGCAGGTAGAGATGAGATACTGTTTCAGACAGCCTGTTCACCTGATGGTCTTGCTCCAGCTGACTACAGCAATTTATTAAAATGTCTATTAATAATGTAGATAGATGTAAGCTAAATTTATATACTCCAGCTGACTGCAGCATTCCCTGCAGAGGTTTGGCTATATGTTTGGATCACTTCAGTGTGAGCTGGGAGTAAAGTCAGGTCACCTGATGGGGTGCCAGGGCTGCTGCTGTAAAAGCACAGCGCAAGTGTCCTGCCGGAGAAATGGGCTGCAAGAGCCCAGCTCCATGAACACAAATGTCTTTCAGTGCTCTGATCTGTGACAAGGCTCTGTTGGAGCACTGGCTTCTGGTCTCTGGCTGGTGCAGAATTATGAATAATAAAAAATCATGGGCAGTGCACGGAGCTGTGGCTGCAGGGACTTCAGTCAGTCCTTGCATCACTACAGCACAGACATAGTCTTCCTCCCTCTAACTCAGGTGAGCTGTAGTGTGATACAACAGGAGAGAGGGCAGATGCACTCACCAACAAACAGCCTCGGACTATCTTCTCCTTTGAGGATAAGAGATATGGATGTGAGGTTCCCGAGGGTGAGGATGAGCCTGAATCTGCTTTTTCCAGTGTATGCAAAGACACTTGTAAAAGGCAAGAAGAGAAAAGTCCTACTCAGTTTTCATTTGCTTTGGGAGACACTTCAGTTCAGAGCTTAATGTCCTCATCTCTGTACCTCCACACTAGACAAGACTGGGCTTTCAAAGTATTTTCAGCCACATCTTAAAGATGAGCAAGACACAGCCCTCCCTTACCACTGTGCTGCTCTGGCTCTCCATCCTAGAGTGCCCATAGTATCAGTTCAGCAGTAGTGCTGCTCAGCATGAAATAACCTCCCTAAATTAAATACAGTTTTCTTGGTTTCCATGTGGACTTATTTCCTACATGTCACAGGGTAGGACTGTTAGCTACAGGGAAAGGGGGGTGTGTGTGGGTGTGTGTATATATGTGGTAGAGAGGGAAGGGAAATACAGACAGAGGAAAACAGGCTATGGTAGCCTGGATTGCTGTCACTCTCCCAGAACACAGCAGCTCCCAATTCCCTGGATTTTTCAACTGAACAAGGAGAAACTGGAAAAATATACTTTAAATGAATAAGACAAATTTTACTCTTTCACAGCAATTTTTTTTTTTCTGGATATTGCTAAAAGTGGTCCTGTGATGTCTACCTACATAATTAACCTCTTGCCCATTTCAGTTTTCCTTTTGTAAGACTGCATCTGCTGCTGATACACATGGCTAGGACTAATCCCATTTAAAATGTTATGTTAATTAGAATTTGCCATTGACCTTTCACCTTCACATAGACTGTGGCTTGAAGGAATCTTTTTCACTTATTACATTATAATTCTTCTTTTTTCTGATGGGTGTGTTCCTTTCAACACACCAGCTGAAAAGTTGTCTCTCCTTTCTATGCGATATACTTTGGTTCCCTGCTCTAAGGGGACCTCCAATCAATCTTTCATTATTTTCTGAGGATTACAGAGAGGATAAAGACAAGATTTTCCTGGGTCTGTTTTCTGTGCTACCCTGTTAGAGGGAAATGCAAAGAGTACAAATCCAAATCACAAAGTACCAGCATCATCCGACTCCCTGACTCGTCTTTTGTGAGTCTTCCCCTCCTTCTCCTATCACTGGGGCATCTCTGTGGCTTAGTGAATGGATTTCTTCTTGGAAAAACCTTAAAGCTCCATCTACAGTACGTTTGGATTTACAACGGAAATTTACAGTAGGAACTGTAGTAAAAAGCCCAATGACAGTGGAAAAATGCACAGACTGGGGGAAATAAGGAGAAATTTTTAATTGTTGCTATTTATTTGTTTCAAAAACAAAAAAGAAGTGCCAATATTTCAAAATGAAAATCAACAGAGAACTTAGCACTCAACATAAGATTAAAAAAACCCACATGGTGTTGAAGCACAACAAATTAAGAGGCAGACACTATTCAGAGAAGCAAGTAAATTACTAGAGAACATCTCTGTAAAATACAAATGTAGTTCACAAAGCAAGACAGACTGCTGCTTAAATAAAGCAGCATGAATTTCTGTCTTTCTAATGATACTATAGAGTGACAATTGTCACAGGGAGCGTCTGGTTTTGGGGAGAAATAGTGAAGGAAGGAAATGTATTTTGAGTAATCTACCAACCAAAATTTGAGATACAGTTGCTAGGATCCAGATTTTGGTTTCATCATCAGGAATGTGAGTTAGGAATAAGAATAGTGGTTTACCTAATGAATCCTGGTGACACTGAAGACTTATCACAGATTTTTATGCCACCACTACGGTGATCACAAATTGACCACTCACGTTAAAATCTTTAGAAAGAGGAGAGGCTCTCTTCACAATCACAGCAAGTGTCCTGCCCTGCCACACTGTGCTAATTAAGGAAAAGAGCTCTTGTGATAAAATTCTCAAACAAGTTGTGTTGAGCTGATGCCAGACAACACAGAGCTTTTTCTCTAGCAAAGCAATGCTTATTTAGTTTTGCCAGCGTATGCAATCACCCTGTAAGTACAGCAACTTTTGTGTCTTCAAAGAACAATAAGTAACCTGCATCCATTTGGTGGTTAGGCAAACCTTAATTATTTTGTGATTATCGAAACGCTAACTATTCTTAAGAGACCTAAAGGTTTCTCTGGGCAGACTGACTACTCAGCAATAGAACCAGTACAGTCAGTCCCGAGGAAATCACATTGGAAAACCTATACTTTAGAGGACATAATTCATATTTCAAGATTCCCTCTGTACTCCATATTTTGCTGAGAATTGTCTTTCAGGTAACGAGCCATTCTACATATGTTCATTGCTATTCTAATTCATGCTTTCATTTAATTTTTAATGGCTAACAAAACAATTTGGCTATCTTCTCTGTATTACTGGTGTAAGCCTCAAGAAGCTCCAGAATTATTGCAGCTCACATCAGCATGAACCCACAGAACTTAACCCATAGCATCTGAAAATCTAGGGCAAGTAATTCAGTTGGCATGAAATGATACTACTTAAAGAATTCAGCATACCCACATATACAAGATTTCCATAAATGTTTGCCTTGTGAGACCTTACCTTTCCATATTTGCTTGTATTAATACTTTGTATCAAATAAATTTGCTTGCTCAGTCTTTTATTGTATTTAAATCTCAGTGTGCATTATGTAACTGCTTATTAAAAACGCAGGTGTGAATTCCATCCTCAAGAGATAAAGTGGTTTAAGGTGTCTTCTGTTTTTGATCCCATAAAGTTAAATTAGAGACTACATAACATTTGCAAAGGTATCTAGATGGCTTAGGAATTTACACCTCAGTTATTTAAGAAAAAAGCCATTTGGACCTTTGGTATGCATTCTGAATCCTGTGACATTCACACAGGCACCTTGAAATTTTACCTTATGTCATTCTGACCGATGTTTTGGTGAAAGGTCTGTGTGGTATTTGTAGTCCACTGAAACAGGCGTGTAGGACATGATTGAAAATAATGCCAAAAATACTGAAAAAATCAAAGACCAAAGCCAGACTTGCACCATCTCTGTGAAACAAGACCACTGTTTCCTGGCCAGCTGACACGTGAAGGGTGGAGTATTCAGAAAGTGGAAAATCAAAGAAAGATTTCCCAGGGTGGGATTTTCTCTCACAAAATGGTCTGAGTGGAGAAGCAGGACATTCACTGTGTCAGCCCAGCAGCACCACCTTGTGTATGTGTGCTCGCTTTGCTCTGTGTATTACCTGTACGGACCTAGTGAGGTTTGCAAGTTTTAGGGTACATCCTGCTGTAGTAGCATATGACATCTTGCATATAACTCTAGTCAGTCCTAGAGGAACTAAAATAATTCTTATAGCCAGCAATATTTATGTGCACACAGTATTGATATGTGCATGTTTCACTCCATCTCCAGGAGTGTATCATGGATATTTTCACGGGGTAGTATGTGCTCCTCTGCAGAGTTCTGTTATATTCTTACAATGAAGGTTGAAACTATTTTTGGTCAGTCTGTTGTCATCATAAGGTAAGTTTGATCCATAAATAATTCGTGAACCACTGTATGAAACTTGTTCCAGATTTCATTACAGCTGGAACACTTTACTTCACGAGTACAGAACTGGGTGTCCATAAAGGTTGGAAGGTGTTTCTAGATGGTGACATAAAACTGTGCTCCTTTTTCTGTTTTCAGTACTTGTCTAGTCCAGCTTACACTCTCTACCTTTACAGCTGTATTAAGGATGCCATCTGCAGACTGAGGATGTACTTTAAAGCCCTGTAAAAGCTCTGTTTTCAGAAACAATCAATCTGAAAATAGAAAAGCCTAATATGGACAAGACTGAGAACACAGAATGTGGTGAGAACTCACACACATTCATATTGAGAAACATCTTTGTTTGTATTTCTGTAACATGAAATGTGTCTGGTTAATACATGCTCAGTTTGTGTTTCCCCCTTCAAGAGGATTCCACGATCAAGATTTTGACTTGACAGGGACATCCCTGAGTCATCTGCAGAAGGCAAGAGAGATTAACATAACCCTGAGCTTGCACCTAGGGTTTATAACTTATTCTGTAAAAGCTCTTACTTGCTTTGAAGGATAGTAGGGTAACAAGGATGCTTAATGTAAGTTGTCTAAAATATTTTGTAAATGTTGCACCACTTCACGTTGGCACCCAGAAATAACAGCCCTGAACGTGCCCTGCATGCCTGCCTTTGTTGCTCAGGGCAGAGGAAACTGCAAGAAAAAACTGCTTAAACTGTGTTATGAATCACAAAAGTAGAAAAGGCATGAAAGTAAGCCCTGCTCCTTACATATCTTCTCTGCAGGAAAATAATTCTGGGTGACATAACTAGAAGAATACGTATGTAAAAATGTGCTCTTAAAGTAATCACATAGCCAGTAAGGGGTTTATTTTCTACCATGATCTAGTTCTCTATAAATTTGGGTACCATACTACTGGTTTCATTACACTCATCTTCCAAATTTTCGACAGTGCTGCCTGCTGCTAAATCAGTATTTGCTCTTGGGCAACACCCTTTGTTTCTTCACATTCAGACTAGAAACAGATAATATCTCCTTACTTGACTGTTTCATTCAGGTACTCTACATAAACAAAACTGTATTTCTGTGGTGATTTCACAAGGCACCTCTAGAGCTCACAGCTCTCAAGGGAATTAAGTCACACAAAAGCTGTTTTGTGGCAGTAAATTCCATTCCTCCTTTGCACATGTGGGAACAGAGGTCTTGGAGAGACCATCACAGCACCCAGACCACAAGGTAGGTTCTGTGACTCCCAGCACTGCTTGGCAATATCTTGATTGACTTCTGTGTTAAGAAAGTTTTTAGCCAAAGGTCTTTACTGTTTTCACAAACATTTACCACTGTATTCAAATGTTTTATGGAGTGATAGTGTGAAACCCTTGCTGAGCATGAGGCTGGCAAACAGCTGTGCCGGGCTCTGCTCTCACCCCTGCTGCGACTGCAAATGATCACATCAGAGTTAGCTCCAGTATCCTGAAGTGGTGGTAGCCAGGAAGCTGCAATGATGTGGGAAATACTGCGCACACCCCGAGCACACACTTGGGCAGTTAGACCATGCTGGTGTCTAAACAGCAGCACTGATGGCTTTAGCTGACTCTACCTAGCTAATTATTAGCTCTGGCTGCAATCCTGGTAGTCACAGAGCTGACTGCTGAACAGACATATCTTAGTCAACAGTTCAGGTTTTACCCAGTGAAAGTGGCAGGTTACTACAGACTCTTCTGTCAGCAAACTCAAGCCCATTAGACCTAGAAACTCTTCCAAGCTAGTCCATTTTGTCTTTCTGTTACTAAATAAACTCTAATAATGTTATCATGGCAAGGAAAATACAGCAACTTGCTATTAAAGAAAGTGATGAAATTAAATCTACACTAGTCATTGGAGTGGTGAACGTGTCTGAAAACAAATATTAGCCCTTTCTAGTGAGAGGCAGGTGGTTACCTGGAATTTACAGAAGACATGTCCTTTCATGTCAGTATAGCTTCCATTTCTTCTTTTTTTCTGAGCTGCACTGTTGGCTAAAGCTGAAAATGGGTAGTTGTCAGTGACAGATTTAAATTACTATTCTTTTTGTATTGACTCTGAAGACTTTTGACATGGTGGATTAAATCATCAGTGCTGTTCCTCTGATCAAAAATAAACTCAACAGCAGGAAAGCCTGTGTATCCTTGCTCCTGTGTTACCCACTCAAGGCCCAGCTCACACTGTTTACTCAGGCCCATTTAAACAGTGAAAACCAAGCCCTCCTCAGCTGAAGGCATGTCTGCCTTCCTGCAGTCTGCACCACACTTTATATGAGGAAACTGAGCATCCATATAATTAATAGCTATTCAGAGTCAGCTACAGAAAACAGAGGAGCACTCTGGAGTGTGTGCACTCTTCCTGTGCATAGCAAGAAGCCTGCCTAGCAAGTGCTGCTGCATTCCTTGTGTTTGCTTCCCTCGTTGCCTTGGCTGTGGGAGCACTAACCACTACCTCACTGCTTGGCTTGGCTTCCACAAGCTGTCAGATTAAAGGTACTCTGACTGCTGGTATTTCCCACTATACACAAGGAAATTCAGAACATCCACTCCTGTGAGGTTTTCTAGCTAGTTTTCAGGCTCCACTTGACTGTTTTACAGCAGAAAACATATAATGCTGTCACAAGTGCTGAGGATTGGCTTTGCTGAGTCAAGGAGTCTATAAATGGCCTGTTCTTGAACTCCAAAAACTCCACGGTAGTTGTGATGCTATTGACCAAAATGGGTTCTGAACCTTATTTCACCGATTCCTTTCTTTCAGGCAGTGTTGCTAAATACAGAACCACTTCATTCTGCAACAATTGCAACTGCAGGTAAACTCTCAAACTATTTCCAAAAATAGGAAGGTCCAGAAGGTAGTAGCTAGTTAGCCTTGATGAACACAAAATCACTCCTGACCAATCTGATAGACTCCTCTGACAAACCTGACTAGCTTGATGGACAAGAGGAGAACAGTGGATGTTGTTTATCTTGATTTTAGCAAGGCTTTAAACACTGTTTCCTATATCATTCTTATGGTGCAAGTTTTAGTGAAGTAGAGACTAGATACACAGATAAGTGAGGTGGACTGAAAACTGGCTGAGCTGCTGAGCTCAGAGGTTTCTGAGCAGCAGCACAAAGTCCAAGCAGTGACCAGCCACTACTGGTGCCTCCCAGGGGTCAACATTGGGAAAAATACTGTTTAATAACTTCATTAATGACCTGGATGAAGGGACAGAGTGCATCTCACAAAGTTTGCAGATGATGCAAAACTGGGAGGAGCGACCACTGCAGCAGATTCAGCCTTCCAGACAGGCTGGAATGCTGGCCAGTGAGGAGTCCCCCAAAGTTCAACAAATGCAAATGGCAAAAAAACCCCCCAGGCACCAATACATGCCAGGGGGCTGATCAGCTGCAGTGCAGCTTTCCAGAGAAAGGCTCCAGGGTCCTGGTGGAGGTCAGGCTGACCATGAGCCAGCAATGTACATGTGCAATAATTTTGCTGTAGAGAGTTACACAACCCAAGAATCTTCCTGGTCTCTGCTTAATTTGCCAGAAGAGAGGTAGTCCACTATGCCAAACATGCCATGTCTCGTGAAATATTTCTTATGCTCATGGTTGATCATTTGCTTGAAGTGTTTTCTAGTAAGACTGTTGTAGGGAAGAGTGTATTACTATCTAATAAAAAGTCATAGCTTTCTAAAAACAAAAACAAATGCACAACAAATGCAGCTTTGCCAAGGGACTTTCTTCCTTCACTGCTAATATTTCTTCTTTGGAATAATTTAATCTGTTCTTTTGTGCATAGGGGAAAATCCTGAGTTCCTTCCAAAACACCCCTTTGTATATGAGACACTGTAAGACATATATAGGCCATGTCTTACATTTTTCCAGTCTCCAAATTTCTGTTCCTTCTCCTCCGTAAACTTTCCTATGGCAAATTAGGAATAAGCTTCCTGTAAGGGAAGGATAAGCCTGGAGGAAGACTGGAAGCCAAAATGAGCTGCCACCAGGACACTTTATCTGCCCGCAGTCCTTTGTTTTTCTCTGAACTGAGCTTAGGAACAAAACACAAGATACCATGGGCTAAATCAGTGGTCCTTGTGGCCAACTGCACCCACAAGGCACAGACCCAGCATGTCTTTGGTAGAGCAAGGGAAAAGGCCAGTCTGAACAGAGGGTCCATAGATGATCAATCCTTTCTGTGTGAGTCTCCATTACTCTCATACCTACCTTCCTATGATACCCTGGAACATCTTTAGTGGCTTTGGATATCTAGATCAGGCAGCTATATTGCTTGCTGGCTGTGAACCATGAGAGGAGTCAAGAGACAAACAAGACCTGCTGCCATGTGAAATGTCTGAGACACCTGCATAAGCTGGCAGGTTTGTCACAGGACCTAGGAAAACCCACTCTTCCCTAGAAGAGCAGGTGTAGCTTATCTGGGGTTCTCTAGGGTTTCTCAAACACATACGTGGACAACTGGATCCTACTCCCAGCATTTTTTTCAGAGACTGAGAGTGCTATTGGCAATCATACAGCTGGTTGCAAAATGAAATTTATCTTTCTTTTTTCTCTACAGGTAATCCCTCTTCAGTTAGTGGTGTCTCTACAGGTAATATCTGCACGAGCATGTGTCATCTTCCAGGGCATCTGCAAAATCTTTGCTTTGGCTCTTCTGTCACTTACTTACTGGCAGCTTTTTCTATTCTCCACCAGCTGGCTGGAGATCTTCTGGGAGACAGAAGAGGGAACAGAGGGCAGAGCAAAGTTGTGTGTTTATGGTATAAATTGCTATGAATTGCTGGATGAAACAACACTTTGTAACTGAAGAAAGGCCTGCTGTTCGCTCACAAGTGCTTCATGACTGAGCACATGGATAATGAGTGCCACTGTGCTGCCAGCCACTCAAATGGAAACGGGGACTTAGTGTGGAAAGAAAAAGAATTTTAAAAATAATTATAAAAGAATTGCCCCCCAAGAAAGGCATTTGGGGGGAACAAAGATGCAGAGCTTTGCTCTGACAAGCAGAGTGCTCCTCTGCAACCTCACCTGCCACACTGTGGTTCAATCAAGTCATTCTCCTCAAAGTGTTGATTTACTTGTTTCTTTTTTTTTTTGTTTCACATATTTGGAGAAGACACAGGCAAGTGAGGTGCTGTTTTGTGGAGTTGGCAGAAAATCTCATAAATGAGCATTTCGAAGTCCAAATTATGACTGTAGAAATCAGTGACCTGATGTCTTACTTCTTCCCTTCTAGCCATCTCTGCTTCCTCTGAAATATAAGATTTGCTACCTGTCCTTTTAATTTTCAGGTTCTCTTGTCCTAATCAAAGGAAATGAGAGCACTGGATGCCTTTTAGTGTCCTTAAGTGTTATCTAAAGCTGAATTTTTAAGAAAAAAACCCTTTATTGGTCAAAACTACTATAATGATGATATTTTAATCTGGAAAATTGCCATCTGTGGTAACTTGCACTGTGCTTTGTACTTTAGTTTGCATCATCAAATGCAAAATGTCATTAAACACTTTTCCTTTTTCCTTGATTATTTTTTTAACAAAATCTTGCTTCGAATTTGGATTCATTTTGCATTGACATTTCAAAGTGGAAGATGGACACCAGTTTCAGTACTACAGCTGTAATTTACTCTGGATGCTGTTACAGATTCTCCATATCAGAAACTTGGTTTACAGAAAATACTTCAGGGCTTTACATTTGCTGTGCACACTTCTTGCCTGTGCAAGAGTCACTGATAGCCATAAAATTCCTCACAGGGCAGAAATGTGCACTCACAGCACTGCTTGGGAAACTAGTGGCAGACACAGGCCTTGCTCTTTCCATGAGAAGAGTAAGATTTTGTTTGATTCTTCGTTTTTTGAAATCACTTCATGGTTTGCATTGTTTCAAATCCTTTAAGCTGTACTCAAATCCTCAGGACAAAAACCTTATTCACAACTCAAATGAAGGGATTTTTCTCTGGGGACCATGCTCAAGTTATGGTAGAACTGAGGGAGAAAATATATTGATATTTAACTTCTGGAGCCACTCAGTGCTATTGCTGACCTTATGTCTCACAGATTTGTGCTGTGCAAAACCCTACTGACTACTTTTGTTCTTTGTTGGCATAAAAAAATGCTGCAATGGTTTTTTACTTCCCTGTCATTTGTCATCTCTTGCCTCCTTTCCACCCCCTGAAATCCATCCTTCCCCTATCTGTCCAAACCAGTAACATGCCTATTCATCTCCTTTCTCAAGGGCACTAGATTTTCAAACCAGCCTTTTCTTGCCTTCCTCTAGATCTGAACAAAAATGAATAGCTTAATTCAATGAGGAAAAAAAAAAAAAAAAGAAATCTCTGCACTCATTTCATTCCACATTTGAATGAATAAAATATGTACAGCTGAAAAAAACCACAGAAGTGGCATGTTAGGCAGGCAACAGCCCTGTTGCAGCATACTCACCTTCTCAGGAAAAGCCTGTACCTTCTTGGCAGCATTTGATGCTCATCCCATAATAATAGAGTTGCTGATTTGCTGGAAAGTGGCTGGAATTTGGGTCTTTGTATGTGACTACCATTATTTGTCTTCTATTGTGTTAGTTTTTCCAAACTGGGTAGAGAAGCCTAAATTAAATGAGATGAATATAGGCCACACATTAGACAGATGGTTTGGGAAAGAGGCCAGTCTGTTGTGTATTTAAACAGTGCCTAACAACTTATTTAAGTCCCATGCAAGAGTGGAGGGAGGTTTGTAAGTGCTGTGTTAGCACAGATGACAGGAACACACACAAAAGCTGACATAAACATACCACATTTAGGTTTTGTGATCTCTTCTGGGGTATTCATGGCACAGTATCTGAGAAGAAATATTCATCTGTGACAATTTCAGAATGTTTTACACAACTGAAATGTGAGATGATCGTCCTAACCTCTCATTACATGCTTTTCTTTCCACAACCATGAGCATCTTATACTCCTCACATATGTCTAAATCACACTACTTTGAATAGATTTACGATTCATGTGTGGTGTGATGTATATACACAATGAAACCTTCCCTCTCAATACGAGATTTTAAAACAGGTGGCTTATACTGGAAGCTCAAACATGTTTTTAGTATACTGATCTGCACAAGCGGTTCTGCTCAAAGAAGATGAGCTGGTGATTTAGATTTATTTTCACATTTATCAGGTACATTTTGTAAAGGTCTTTTCAGAAATTCTCTGCAAATGCAGCTGCTTTTTCTAAGATAAAGTATAACAACTAATTGGATGTCTATAAAAAAGTCTTTGAATGGAGCTGAAACCACAGTGACATGAACCCTAATTAATTGCAAAATAACATGACAATTGTCCTGTCCAAGACTGCCTGCCAGTAAGTGCTTAAACAAGGGAGATCTGCATCTAATTTTTTCCTGGTCCTGTAAATCAGTGGTTCCTTCACTCCAGACCAGAGTACACTTTTATTTCCACACAAAGTTAGAGTTAAAATGCTTTAATGAGGTTGTTGGAAGGAGTCCTATTGACTTCAATGGATTTGGGGTCAGGGCTCTTGACCCTGGACTGACAAAGCATTTCTAGGAGACTTTTAATATGTTCAGATACATATTGAGGATAGCTCTTTGAAGGATTTTTTAGATTTAGGTTTCCAAAGGCTATTCTATAATTAATACTTATTTATGTTATGTTACCACCGCAGAGTTATTGTAAAAATGCAGGTTTTGACTGATGAAGACTCTATATCTACATAACAAAAAGGCCTCATTGAATTGAAATCAAAGGCCAAGAACATATGCCACTAAAGGACCCCATCGACAACTGAATTCTTTACTCTGTCACATTTTGCCCAAGCACCAAAAAGATCTTGTTTCAGTCTGTGTGTAAGAGAAGACTCCCTTGGATTTCGGAATGGTAGACAACATCTGTAAATCTGTGACAATTCTTCCATATGGTTGTGTACCATAAACTCACTAAAATGGCTGCCTCTCCACAGTGTGAAATGGATGGATTGCATTAAAAATCAACCAAAGAAAATCTAAAATTTATGTGTTCACATTAACCATCCACAAAAAGGAACAAAACAGAAGAGGTCATAGACCTTAAATCTCCCTCTAGATTGATTAGTCCTAGTTAACAGTAATTTCAGCTTGGTTTCATTTTTTTCAGTAGTTCAATGGCATCAGACAACACAGAAAAAGGGGGCAGACCACAAAGACATCTCTGCACAGGTCACAAAATAAAATTACTAAGGGAGCAAAGATGCGCCTCACTTATGTTTTTAGTGTTAAATTCAAAACTGGGAATCTCAGCTTCGTGCTCAGCCGTGACCTGGAAAGCTGAAATTACCCCAAATCCATAAGTGTGAGATACACCATTCAGTGCATTCATGGGGTGCTTGGTAGTTTATCATATATGATATAATAGGACAGGTTAAGATCACTCTCACTGTTGCCATACTGCCTATAAGGCAGCAGCTTCCTAAATCACCTCTCACTGAGAGTTTTACACATATCTGTGCTCCCTCTCAGTCAGTCTTAGGGCAAAACTAAAATGGTGAGACTCCACAAAAGGATATTCTTCAGCCCAGAAATTAAGATATTCATTCCCATATTGATATTCAAGAGGTCCTGACCAACTCCTCCTTCAGGGGTTTGAACATGCACTATATCCCCTGCCCATCTGACTTTGCTAACCTAGCAGTGACGCTTTTATTGGCCCATTCTATTCATCATTGTTCCATTCTCCTCTTCCAGGGGATTTCAAGCATTGTATATGAAATTGCTATTAGATCAGAGAATGTAAATTGCCTTCCCATTTCTTTGTTCTTCAGATGTCCTTTACACTAATCCCACACTCCAGCCAATGTGGGTTTTTTGAAGAAGGTGCAGGTCACAGAGAATTTGCTCCAGCAGAAGGCCAGACTCCAAGGAGACATGGAAGACTTGACTGTAATGAGGTGTCTGTTACTGAGAGACATTCTACTGGATGTACAGCAGCATATGCCAACAATCTGTCCCTGGCCAATAAAATAAAATGCAGTAACTCTGGCTGGGGAATTCAGGCATACGTCATGCTACGACCTTGATGTATTCCAATGCTTAAGGCATGTGAGAAATGAGTTTAAAACTCCTCTAGCAGAAGAGGAATTCTACCCATGTTGCTCAGAAATGCTGGATAAAATTTCTGCTGCATTGTGAAACAAATACTAGAGGCAATGTAACCCTATTACTCTGGGTATAAGATTCAGTTGTCTCCATATAACTTTCTAATGCTATATCAAATGCCCAGGGTTATTCTACATCCTTCCCAGCTGGTATTCCAGAAATGTCCAAGTCTCCCAGAGATTATTTATCAAATTTTTTCCCATGTGGATGTCACAAATATCAATGGACATATAAAATGGTGCTGAAATAGTTGAAGACTATCTTCTTATCTTTTGAGATTAGACTGTTGCAGTTATCTAACAACAGGACAGTTTTAAGGACATATGTTCTTCATTTGGATGAGGAAGGAACAGTCTTGTCCCAAACCTTGGATCCAATTTTGGTAAGTTTCACCAGAGCTGGGAGTTTCGTGGGGCAACAGGGTACAAAACCAGAATCATCGGTGCTGCACAGTCTTCTGATGTGTAAATCAAAGGAAGCTAAAACCTGACTCGAAACAATCCCCCAGGAGTGGCAGGTAAGACATACTCTCATTGAGGACTCTGAATTTTAGGCTGTTGCATTCATTTAAGGGCAAATCACACCTGGTTGTACATACATTGCATGCCCAGACGAGCACACAGAAATGCAGGCAGGAAGCTGCTACTGATGAGAAGGTTAAATTTAAAGTACAGCCTTATTTCTTTCAATAAATTTTTTTTTTTTTTTTGAGGCTGACTTCTTTCACTTTCTTATATTAACTTTTAAGGACAGAGGACCTAATTCTGAGTACATTAAAGGAGGTGTGAATGAGAAATAATTTCACTGAGTTGAATGTTGTTTCACTTACACATCAAAGTCACAATTTTTTCTGAAGGTCTTGCTCTTGGGTTCATATTCAATTGAACACATGTAGCCTTTGAAATACAGAGGAGCTGAATAAACCTTTTAAGCAAATCCAGAAATTACTGAAAGGGTCATTAGACTATATCAGGGCTCAAAAATTTCTTTTTTTTATGTGGACAAATTCTAAGTTACTAAAATTAATACAAGATGTTCACAGGGTCCTCTAGTCACAACATAATGAGTCATACACTCCAGCAACTCGGCTGGTGTGTCTAACTTAACTGCCCTTCATTACTGTGACATCGTTGTTATATATAATTGTAACAAGACATCCAGATTGGCACCAGTGTTTGCTACAGATAAGAATTTCAGCTGATCAGTTAGATATGCTTCAAAGAGCATAATTGCTGCCCTAGGGTTACATTAATCTCCACATTTTTGTGTGTATATGAAAGTGTCTTTTCGCTTCTACTGTGTGAAATGTGTAAGTCATTTCAGTTCATGTATATGGCACTGGATTTAAATGTTTCTAAAATTCCGTAGCACTAAAGGAAACGTTCCCCTCAGTCAATTAGTCCTTGAGCTGGATTCTCAATTTCTTCACCACTTTTTGCAGGGTAAGGTAGCCTTTTGAGGAGTGGCTGGAGAGATGCCTGGGCAGTGGCTTACTACTCCTGATATTTTATATTCCCCTGTGAGAGGAATTAAACTGCAATTTTAAGTGGTAACCATATGGGGGAGGATATAAGAGCAAACTGGGTTTGGCACTTCCCCTAGGGGAGGAGGAACATGGACTAAGATGACTGAAAAGGGACTGATTCAAGCTTTTTCACCAGGAAGGCATAATGTTGCTGCTTCAAGGATGAGGGATAAATACATTGTTTGATTTTGACCCAGTGCCAAACACCACGCATCTCAGGTGTTCAGGGAACACTTGAACCTCTGAGATGGACAGCCATGGTCAGCCTCTGCTCCTCTTTGCCC
>VZTE01000204.1:0-75278 GCA_013397775.1 Eulacestoma nigropectus
TATGTGTTTCTACGCTAACATTGTCATTGGACAATTTCTGCCGTATTGTGCTGGCACTTTTAGTCTTCCTTACATCATGGTTTATTCTTCTTAAACATGATCCATGGAGCTGTGGCTGGGTTTTCTGGATGGGTTTTTGTCATCAGTTTATCATCACTACAGGCTTCTAAGACTATGTGCTTTGATTACAGAACTGCTTGCTCTTTGCCATATGCCTTCTCTAAGCGTGGTTTCTTGACATCATTTCACTTCAGAAATACATATTCACTTGTTGTGCACCCCATTCTCTTGTGTTATAAAGAGGACTTTTTGTACAACAGATGCTTTACTAAGTGCTTCACTGTGCCTTTTCTCTTGCATTTTCATAGAATTTTCTGTTACAGATAATTGATGAGCTGAAATATACTTTATGCTTTTAACTGAGGTGTCTAAGACTTGGCAAGAGGAATAAAATAATTAATATTTATGATACTAAAAAACCAGTTCTAAGCAGAGCATTCAGAAATTTAATTTGGCCCAGTACATTTACTAGGGAATGGTCTGGGTCTAAAGAATTATGACATGAAAACTTAATTTGGAGACCTTTATAAAGGTATGTTTAATCTCTGTCTAACTGCAAAGCTTTCTCACATAAAAATTGTTTTTATTTTATTAGGCAGATGATGATAACAGCTGAGGTCAACAGTGGTAGCAATTGGGTGTCTACAGCCAGAGAGTGTGATTGAATTCCTTCCCCAAGGAGCAGTGGAAATACAGTCTGCAGAACAATCATCTTGATAGGTGCAGGCATTCTTCCAAGCACAAGAGAAATTTTGAAATACTAGGGGCTAGAGGCAAAGTAAGGAGATGATTAGAATATAAATAGCCTTTGGATAAGCTCAGGCAATTTTTTTTTGTATCGGTCTTGAAATCAACTGTTCCTCTGGACATATAAAATTAATTTCATCCTGAAATAGCACTGAACCCAGGTAAGTAGCTGAAATGTGTCATGCAAGCTCTTTTACTTTTACTTTCTCCCTTTTTTCAAAGATATTTTTTCTACGGATGAAATAGCATAATATAGATTCAATAGGCCGTCTAAGGGTAGAGTCCTCTGCCTTACATATAGGAGTGGCTTAAGGAAAAATATCTGGACATGGCTCAAACCCATGCCAATTGCTTTCATTAGAAGGCAGGTTTACCAAAACTATAGGGCTACCCAAAGCAAATACAGAGCTGTATTAGAGATGCACACAAGCACTTGTTCTGACAGTATCAGAGTTTATCAGAGCTGGCACTGGAGGAAAGGCAGAGGAGCCACTTGTGGGCATGTGTGAGAGAACATTTTAACTGCTGCCGTTCCTGTGCCAGATGGGCATGCCCAGCCCTCTCTGGAAACTAGGTAGCTCAGCTGGCTTTCTGAGGGAGAGCGTGTTTGTCACAGTCACAGTGTATCAGCATATATTCGGTCACTGGTGTAACTACACAGCCTCTGCACAAGAGCTAGCTTCAACCTGGGCAGCCAGAGTACAGGTGGAATAGAAGGTTCTCTGCCCACACTTGACTACTAGTGGACCTATTCCTAAAGAGCTACATATAACAAATGGAAGACAGAGAAATCTGAAAGAAGTGAAGAAATGGGAATAAGAGTAAATATAAGTAGCTTGTAAAACTGGAGAAGTAACCAAAAAGAACCATCTGGAGAAAGAACCATCCAGTTCTTTCATTTCCATTTTCTTTTGCTAGAGATAACTTTTACTGTTCTTCTGAAACAATTTGCATACAAACTCTAAATGGCTGGGCTGTTACTGTCTGGTGCCTTCCATGAGACAAACAGCTTGGTTCTTTATGAAGTTACTTGGTGAAAGAGCTTTTTCTTGGAAATGAATGATCTCCTATCAGGACACAGAAGCAACTTTGATAAGAGAAATTTTCTTGAGTTTTGGAGGTTCGTGTGGTCCCCAGCCATGGTCTAGATCATCACTCACAGTGCTATCAGACTTAGACTTGGTATTACTCGTAAAAAGAAGTTTTGTACAACAACATTTGTATTATCTCAAAGTAGTTGAAAAACAATCAGTTTGGTTTACTGGTTATTTCATAGAAGCTGCTTATTCATTCACTTTCTTTCCACTTCCTTTCTGTAGCTAAATATTTTGACATAGAGATAGCCTATCTCTACCATTTTACTATATCGCTTCTTAGTCTTAAACTTGATTTCCATATGTCACAGAACAATCCAGCAATTACTCATTGTTATTTATATGTTAAGTTGTTGCATTACTTGCTACACCACTCACATATTGGAAATAGAAACACCTCTGAATACAGTTTAGACAATGTTGTGAAGGGTAACCCACATTTTCATTTGGGACTTTAAGAATCTGGGGATTTCAGAAATAATTTCCTTGACTGCCTACGTTCTTTATAACAGTATTTTTCTCATACTCAGACTTACACTTCTGTCATCATGGCTTTTTCTTTGGAGAAATTAAAAAATATACAGTTGTAGAGACCATTAAAGTAGACCTCCTCTTTTAAAACTAAGTGGATATCTTCCTAAGTGGTTTGATTTTTCTACTGTATACACCATGGCAGATATTTTACCATTATGAGTTGACTTTATCAAGCAACAGTAGCAGCTTGTAGCAGATAGTACTCTCTGCTTCCAGTGGAAGAGTCGGAGTCCAAAAACTCAGGAAACCAGCAGATTCATTCTCACTTTTTGGTCCTTTGGTGTCATCTATTCCTTCTCTCTGCTTTGCTTTTACCTAGCAGACAGGAAATCCTTGCATGAGTGGAAGCACTTCCTGTATTTTTTGACTCCTTCCTTTTTCTCCAGCTGAGAGGTAGTGTTGCTCTCAGGTAGATTCTCTACTCACCAGCTACTGTGGAGCAGGAAATAACCATACAGACGTCTGTTTGACAGGCACATTAAACAGCAGGGAAGATTAATGAAACAGTAGATTAGCATATGAGTACCAAGTAAGGATATTATTTTGTTTTACAAGTAATGTTCTTCTTACTGTTTCTGCCTCATTTCTGTCTTGAGGTAGTCTATACAAAAATCCTGGAAAATAAGTATATCAGATTCTGAGGCTACACATAATAAAACTGACTTGATAGCCATCATTGCTATCAATTACCTGCTGGCCATCACACAATGCTAAACACGTGACAGAAAGACCAAGGGAATGCTGAATTCTTGCTGTACAGTGTATTGACATGGAAGATTGTGAGCTGTACTTAAGGAGAAGACTTTTCTTTACTGTGCTGAGGTTCTTAGATTCAAAGTAATGCTGATTCAGAAGAGTTGTCTTAGCTTCCTGGGCTCATTAGTTCTCTTTTGGATTGGTATTGAAGACAAAGCTGTTTTGACAATGTTTCTTGACAAATTGTCCCTCTTTATTTTGAGGCACATTCCTCAGTTTTAGAGCTCTGCTTCCTATTTTACACTTTTAACTGATTAAAAGGGTTGTGGCATTCCAGGAAGTGGTATTTAAAAGACATGTGCTTTGGGAAATGGTTTAGTGGTGGACTTGGCATTGTTAGTTGTATGGTTGGGCTCAGTGATGTGTCCTTTCCAACATAAATGACTCTGTAATTTTGTGATTCTAGGTTTCCATTTGTCTACCTCCATTTTCTTCGTAAATTGGTCAGGGTTCATAACTAAGATTAATCTGAAAAATTGAATATGTATGTCTTTCTCTCCTTATAATTAATTACTAAGCTGAGTTTCCTGTCATCTGAATAAACTGTCAAGCATTATACTGAGTTGCCTAGGCATTAATTACAAGCACTAACAGTCCCATGGTATCCTGTTTTTAAATATTAAGAAAAGCCATGTTACTGGCAACTGCAACTTCCATTGTTTTTTAACTCAAACATGCAGTTGTGTTTTGTTGAATTTTCTTTTAAAAATGCTGGTCTGTGCAATTTACTGAAAGCAATGAGAAAACTGATTCAACGTGGGACTTGAACATGTGCCTGACAGTAAGCATTCAGTAATTCCACTGATTACAATTAAAGGGTTCACATGTTTAAAGTTAAACACATTTTAAGTGCTCTTCTGAGTGGTACACATGTTTTAAACTGATATAACTGAACTATCAAGAATATAACAGTAGGCCTAGAAATCCTTATAATTAGACTTATTAAAACAAATTACTTAAGTCTATGATTGCCTAGGTGATGTAATTTCCCAGACTGTGTTTCTAGTCTGCTTTCCTTCAGTACAATAAAAACAGCATTGGATTTCCCCAGATTTCTCATGACAGGCTTATAGTGGTTTTGCTTTGTTAAATCCACTTTCTGACTTTACAGTGTTCAGGTGCTGCCTACTTGTCTTTCTATAAAAAGCCATAAGGAATTTAATTAACTTATTTAAATGTGCTTGTTATCTAGACTCAGAAAGGCCTTGTTATCTAGACTCAGTTTTGGCTTGTTGCCAAAACCAAGTAATCATTTAGAATTTACCCTCTAAGTTGTCATGCAGGACATCCTACAGCTACAGAAACAAGCAGCGACTTCACTTAGAATAATTCATGTATGCCATATGCTACCTTTACTGGGAATTGCAATTTTTGGCATGGTGTGCTCTGTTTTGTTCTTTAATGTCAGCTTCCCCATCTCCACACACCCCTAAATCCCAGGACATCTGAAGATGTTCCTACCTGTGTGATACTTAAAAGAGGCAAATATGGAAGAAATAGAACATATGTCTGATTCATAGAAAATTGTAATATTTAAAAACTGTATATACTTATTCCAGGTGTGTCATAGCTATGTGTACTTCTTGAGCTGAATACCATTTTCAGCTGAATACAATTCTCAGTCTTTCATATTGTTTAATTTAGGATGCTACTCAAACTATATCAATGTCTGTAGAAATGTTATTTATAAATGTCTATTATTTTTTAGTACCTAAACAAACAATTGTCTAGTTTTAGACCATTGCTTATTACAGTAACTCTTTTCATTAGCATTCAGTGACCATAGAATAACCTCACAGTAGTCTATATCAAGTTATAAAAACATGCTACCCTTCTCAGCTACCTGCAATTAATTTGCTGCCATTTGCTTCCTCCGGCGTGTGTGGAGCATGGCTGGAAACTACAACAGTGAGCTCCAGAAACACCTGTTTATTTTCACTGTCTCCATTTAATTAAAATGAGTTGGCCGTTCCTCTCATAAAACCCTGCTTTCTGGAGGCCTCTGCAGTTGTGAAATGTGCGCAAGTGGAGAGGCAGGTTGAGATTTCCCAGCCCATGAGAGTCACTTTAACAAATGGTCTCCTGGGTGTTGTTTTCTGCTTGGGAGGCTGCAAATGTTGCAAGCCTAATGGGTGTTCTGATGAAATTTGATGACTACTTCTCAGTAAATGAGATCAGGTATCAACCTTGATCATTGAATGTGATTATTAGTGTCAGGTTCATACACTTTCAAAGTACCTTCACCATATAAACTTGAAATTTTGCTATTTTAAACCTTCCTCACTGAAAAAGGAATCAGAGGGTAAATAATCTAGAGAGGGAAACAAATAGTTTTTTTCTTTACTTCAAATAAAACACAAAAGGTTACAATTACGTGCAATTATGAAAACTAAGCTGTACATAGCATGTGTAAAAATGATTAATTAAAGGTTTGTAAGTTGCCGTACCAAGAAAAGCCCACACAAACAATTAGATGTCAAGCTGCCGTTCCACAAAGAGTGCCTGATACACAATCTCCTATTTTCCTCTTTTCTTCCCCATCGCCTTGGCTTAAGGTGTATTTTTTGAGGAAAACATGAACAGTGGACAATTTTGTTTTTCATTGAATGATGACTTTCGGGTAATTTGCACACTGTAGTGTTCATTAATGTATTTAGCAAACAACATCAAACAACAGAAGTTTACAATGAAACAGCGATAGAAACCATGCTTTGGAAATTCAGAAAGCAGCTCCATGAGGAAATTAGTCATAGTCAGAGTCTGGAAGGAAAAAATTAAGCATCAAAAGGGTTTTAAAATTCAGGTGCTTTTTTGGTGTAAAATCCTCCTACAAACTCACAACAAGGCAAGTATCATAATGTAAATAATTAATTTGGTTGGAAATAAAACTGCTATTGAATTGTTTTAAATCACCTGAAGAAAATCAGTCTTGAAATAATCTGAAAGTCACTGGAAAACTCTTCTGGCCTCTCTAAACTCGCCTGAGTCTGATGTGTAGAAGACACAAGTATTAAATTCTCCATGCTTAGAAGAAAGGTTTCTGTACAGAATGTACACAGCCAGCAATAATTTGTGCAGTTTGATTCAAATTACAGTAATTTTCACAGTTCAGTTGATTTTATACATAGGCAAGGAGCCTGATCAAAATGGAATTTCTTTCCTGTCTTTACTAGGCAATGGTTTGACTTTTTGCTCCTTGCTTGCTGTTTTCTCACTGTTTTACAATGTCTTCTGCAGTTAGATCTTTTGACTTTTTCTCTCTATATTTGTCTTCCTTATGTTTGTCTTCTGTGTGCATTTCATTTTTGGGTTTCTCTTTAATTTTAAATTCCTTTTAATTTTTTTTTTTTTTAAAGATAGGTTTCTTGGGGACATGTATTCTCTTGGACTGCTTCAACTTTGAAGGACTTTCAATTTCTTCATCAAAACTGCCCTCTTGAAATGCAGCATAACCTTCCATTCTTTTTTCTTCCTTAAATTTTCCTTTCTTCTTCTCATGCTCCTTTTCATCATCAGATAGTGTATCTGGAGGCTCATACAAGCTGTCATGAGGTGGTGAAAGCTCAATGGTTCAATCCAGGGAATTTTGTAGTACTGATTTCTTCACAGCTGGGAGTATGAGCAACACTGCCATTGTGTTCTACTTGACGGTGTTCACTAGGGCTGCTAGTGGGAAGCAGGAAGCACTAGGCCATTCTGGTTCTCTTATATCAAAGTGAGATCTTCTGCTATCTGTCAGTGACACCGTTGGGGTCCTGCTCTCGATGGCGCAGCAGCTCCCCCTCGGCCTTTGGGGAGGGGGAGCTTTGCCTAATACCACTTTGAACCTCCACTACCTGGCTATGAGGATGGTGAAGGGCCTTGAGGGGAAGCCGTGTGAGGAGTGGCTGAGGGCACTTGGTCTGTTCAGCCTGGAGAGGAGGAGACTGAGGGGAGACCTCATTCTTTGTGAGGGGAAGAGGAGGGACAGGCACTGCTCTCTTCTCTGTGGTGACCTGTGACAAGGCCCGATGGAATGGCTGGAAAATGAGTCAGGGGAAGTTTAGGTTGGCTATTAGGAAAAGGTTCTTCACCCAGAGGGTTTTTGGACACTGGAACAGGCTCCCTGGGGAAGTGGTCACAACACCAGCCTGACAGAGTTCAAGAGGCATTTGGACAACACTCTCGGGCACATGGTGTGATTCTTGGGGATGGTCCCGTGCAGGGCCAGCAGCGGGGCTTGATGATCCTTGTGGGTCCCTTCCAATTCAGCTTATTTTGTGATGGTTTCTGCCAATCTCACCTCTTTATTTTCTCCTTGCTTGCTAGACACCTATTCATACTGTGCATGTGTGGATCATACTTTCTAAATGTTTTGTAATAGCTTGAAGCCACCATCAGCTGAAGGGCAATTTACAGTAATTTGGTGTAGCAGTAGGGAGGAAATCTTCTTTGTGTGCAATCCACAGAGACAGGTTCTCAACAGGTCGGACTTCTTTCATTTAAAGCAGAATACATCCTGCAGAGAAAATTCTGAACACATTAATCATTGCTTCTGACAAAATTTTTTCAACTACATTAAACATTAGAAATTAACATTTTCCCATCAGCCTTCTAAAGTCACTGCTTTTTTAGAAAGAACAGATTATGATTTTACAAAATAATCTATAAAACCAAAATTATGTTTACACAGATTGTTTGGTTGAGTTGGACACTTAGTACTCTGGACTTTCAAAAAAAGGTGCAGGTTCACTTATACACAGCCCTCATTGCCCTCCTATTGAAATATGGGTGGGCCTCTGCATAAAATAATCACTGACTTTATACATTCTGAAAATGGTTGTCTTCTTTTTTTTCCTCTTTTTCCCTATACAGTTGTTATTTTGCAGGTTTGGGTAGCAAGTCAAACAATCTTTATTTTTGAATCTTTGCATTAACCAACTTTTAGGGGAATATCATCATGAATGACAAATAAGCAAGACCTATTTTAATTTGAAAAAAACCCTATAAATATTCACTTATACTTCAAAATAAAGATAAATAAAGATTGATTTCTAGGGAAAAGAAATAGAAAAAGAAATTTTAGAAAGTGGCAAAAATTTTCAAAGTACCTGTAAGAATTTAAGACATAAAGTAGACCAAGATTTTACCTCATTATTTCTGCCTAAAACAGAAAGAAAATAGTGTTCTGAGGCACTCCATAGGCCTTTTGGAGAACAGAAGATAAGTGTGGTGAAATCCTTTTCTCTTGAAAATTTCCTTGAAAAATTGTGTACTTCCCATATCTCCTAACTCATTTTATATTGATCATGAACATTCTTGCATACCTGGGAAACAAGACACACATTTTTCGTTTTAATCTGTGAATGAGTTCTATTTCTATTTGAGGAAAGCCAGGAAAGGACAATTACCTCGTTACCATTACAAAGAACATCCTCTTTATTCTTCAGCAGTCTGACTCTGAACCTGAATCTTCTCTATATAAAGGAGCTTTGAAGAAATAGGTGGACATTTGGTTTTAGTCATGCATCTATTTCAATAACAGTAGAAAATGACTGCAATTTACTGAACCGAAGTGAAGATACAATTTCTGAGGTGCACTTTAAAAAAGACACAACAGGAGTTATACCATAGTCACAGATGTTAGTAGTAAATATTTAATTAAGGAAAATCATATTCTGCTCTCTGCCTTGTATTAAATGACCTTGCTCTAACAAAGGTACCAAACTGACTCTGAATAAAAAGTTGTAGAGAAAACTTCCAAAGAATTAAGGAAGATATTAGTAGATTAATGCAATTTTTTTTCTCTTATATAGCCCTGCCATAACTTTGCAAAAGCAGCAGGCTAGATGACCAGGCTGTGGTAATATGACTGTGACCAGAGACTGAAATTTGTCGCCTGCAAACCTCAAAATGGTGTGTAGGCCTGGGGCATCCCCAGACAACACCCTCACTGATAAACAACTCAGTTTGAAGTACATCTACCTTTGATAGTTTCTTGAGAATTCAATAAAACATGTAGAAATAATTTAAATCTATGGTTGTATCACAGTGCTTCACAAATATGAGATCTGGAACAAAAATTTCACTGAGAGCTATAGGCATAATGTAAGGTGCTGCCAGGTTATTTCACGAGTTTGAAGCCTTAGGAGAACAGTTCCAAATCTTGTGGACACTGAAAAGTAACAACAAATATGTCACAACACAGACATGACCTTTCTAGTAGGATATGACCTCAATGGCATTCATAAGAATAGATCTAGACTGAACTACAGTTTAAATATTATGACGTAAACATTACTGTCCTTATTTCTACCTGTTTTTCAGGTCATCTCCACAGTGTAAAACATGGTTAATTCTTTGAATCAAAAAATATGACAAAGTCTTGCTAAAACAACCCCTTATAAAAAAAGTGAAACCAAAATCTGGCAATTAGACATTACTAATATTTGGGTTGTTTAATGCCAGATTTTTCAGTTTAAGCTCGTTTCTATTTTTAATGCAATCTAATGACTACATGCTCACTGTTGTTCCTTTCTTGTATAAGTATTACATCTGCTAATGCTAATAAGTATTGCATTCACTTAGAATAAAAAATGCATCTTAATGGACTAATTTACTCTCTGTTGTGGTATTTCCAAATTGATGATTCTTACTAACATTAATGAAATTGCTATATCCAGTGTCAGGGGAGGCCTTGACAAAAATGACGGTCTGAAGTAGTGTACCTTTTCATCATCTAAGTATGTGGCTAAATTTAAGAATGCAGCTCAAAGAGCTAACTACATTAATCATGGCATCTGCAAAATTCAAAAGTTGTATGAGCATCTTGACTTGTCTGCTACACATTCACCACATAAAACTCAGCTTTGCTGGTTTTCTTAGTTCCTCATGTTTTCGCATAATAAATAGTATGAAATTAATCTGCCTCTAGTTGCTAAAAACAAATTGTACCACTTTTGAAATGCACATAATGGTCATCTGTATGGAGATAACATATAACAAGTATATATTTAGGCATTAAGGCATGAGCTTTCTCAGAGAATTGTATTTAAGTTAGAAGTAGCATATTTTGCTATATCTCATTGTGTTGTTAGGTTGTTCGGTTTTTTTAAAATTTTGCAATCTTCTGTCATACAAATATAGTACATAAACTCCATAAATGTCACCAAAGAACTGCACTTAGATAGGCAGGATCTGTGGTCCGTGAAAGGTAGGTGTTCTGTGGGTCATTTCTTTTAATAATGCTTTGCTTCTATATCTCCATCTGCAATTTACAGAAGTCCTAACTCTACATGTACAAGTCTGGGAATAGCAGTCCCTTGCTGTTGCTGAATTTCTGGGTGTCCTCGGTTGCTGAAAAAGAAGGGTTCATAAAGGTGCTTCTATCTATTGTATGAAATGCCTATGGAAACGCCTTTAAGAGTCATGACAAAGACAATATATATAATACTAATGAGTTAATAGTCATATCGATTTTTTTTCAAAAATAAACAAGGACAGTCTTTAATTTCTAAATAACTTTCATAACTCAACAGAAAGGTTTTGACTGAGAAATGTTTTCCTCTTTGTACTTCTGTGAGAAATATTATCTGACAGATCCAAGAAACAATCATGCCCTGACATTTGAATAGAGTCTCTGAGCTTCAAGCTATGCCTCTGAAATCCTTAGTTTTCTTTAACCAATGTATCATCTGTATGACTTATCACTATCCACAGTTTAGCGCTGGGACATATTCTTCTATATGTATGTTATTGTTTAATTGTAGAGTGTATAAGCATTTATAGTTTTCCTACAATATTGACATCTTTCTTTTGGAAAGAGATCACGGAAGTCTCAGAGTCTTTCTGTGTGTAAAAGTAGGGCTTTGAATTTACTGGCTCATGTGCACTGTCCATTTTTGATGATGAATTGCAATGTATTACCATTAATGAAATTAGAAAAATCAAGACTCCAGAGATTAAAATTGCCTACCAAATCAAAGAATACCTTTTGCATCTGTACCTGGCTCTGCACAGTTTGTTATCCAGTATTCTGGGATTTTTTTGGTTTTAAAGATCTACCATTTTTCTTGAGACCGCTTTCCACATGCCAGGTTATGAATTGTCATGAGCTATCCCTTGTATGTCTCATACCCTTTGTCATTTGAGCTTATATTTTGGAATTATATTTCCCTATACTCTTCTAATTTCATGTCCATTTTTTCAAGCTGAGAAATTCTCAGATAAGCAAATAGAGGAAGAATGGCAACTTTGCCCATGAGAATTGTGAAAAAACCCTTATCTTTAAAATTCCTTAGGGCACAGATTCTTTTTGCATCTATGGTTATCAGTGGCAAGGATGGTGGGATCTAATCCACAGCTGAGTTCCTATGTAATATTGCAGTGCAAATTAAAAATTACCTAATAAAAGTAGCAGTGTCTAAGAACAACTTTCACAGTGGATGTGTGTTACATAAGGTAGGAATTTTCCACTAAAATGACTTTTACATTTCACTGAGGAAGTTTGACATTAGTGAGCAGTGCTCAACCTACACTATGCATAGCAGGATTATAGCAGAGGCTGAGTAGGTCTTGGTGTAATTATCCCGACTCTTCAGCTGCAGTGCACTGAAGCCTACTCAGTGATGTTTTCCTGGTGAAGTAAAAAGTGGTCATGGAGAATTACCAAAGTTCTAAATTCTTAATTACAAAACCTAGGGAATTTTATTTTAAAGCAAACCTTCTACCCAGTTCCTTGGTAATGCCTGTAATTTTCTAGTAAATACAAATTCACTATTTTCATGTGTTGTCTTTTGTAAAACCTTGATAGTTATAGTTCATAAATGGTTGTCCTATATATAACTTACTTGAATACCTCTTTATTTTTAGAGTTAACAGTTATACTTTGACTCAGTAGTGATTCAGCTGAATGATTCCTTTGGAATAATAATGAACATATACATTAAGCATATTCAATGTAACATTTTTTATTATACACTTACATTAAAAAAGAAAACAAACCACAACTATATGCTGGGGATAAATGTGTTGCACTTTATAATTTCTGGATAAAATTAAATGTTATTACTATTTGATCTCTGAGGAAAATGGTAGACAATTATTCTTTTGTAATTCTTTTCACTAGTCACATCCAGAAAAGTATGTAGTTATGTAGTAGCATCCAACTATTCATATTACAATGCTAGATGTACTGCAAAATTGCTACAGTAGTTGCAGTGTAAACGTGGTTGTGACAGCTTTTCCTGGTCCTAAAATCATGAGCTGGACACAGTTAGGCGATAAAATGCAGTTATCTTTATAAAGGATCCTTTATGGTGCACAACACATGGAAATACATGCTGGAAATACACTGAAGATGCACACTGTAATATAAAGCAGGCACAGCTTTGTATGTTTAGCAAATTAGCATAACTGACAAGAATCCCCAGTTAGAGACACAGGTGATGAGGTAATTCCCCTTTGGTTTGGCTCTCCTCTGAAACTGCCCCTTTAGATACTAACAAAACTGTGTTTATGTAAAAGTGTCTCAAGAAGCTGTTTTAACCTTGGTTCCCATAGGAAGCAAGATTAGTATTGGAGCCTTTAGGAATGTGTTTTTTCCTTTTTGTCTAACAGAGTAGGGGAAATGCTAGCTACAAATCCATGTGGTTATACAATAATAGGCTACAGAGCTACAAATACGTATAAAGAATATACGAAAGCAAAAAGGCAAAAATCAGTTTGGCATCAGTTGGACAGAATCGAATGATGACTTATAAGATAAAACATATGGATAATCTGTCCCTCCATGTATCTTCTTAGGAGGTTATAGAGTAAAAATTAAAATGATACCTGAGCACTTACAAAAAACTATGAAACACCAATGGAAATGCACCAGAGGCATCCAAGAGCAGGACACAAAGTGAGCTCAAGCATGGTTTCCTAATCATATAAAGAAGTTCCGTTCCCTGTCAAATCTGTCCTTTCCATTCATAATGTGCTTGACACCAAAATGGATAAGGAATGAGATGCCCTTCTGAAATACATGCCTAAGAAAAAGGCTAACTGGTGGAAGAATCAGAAAGCTCAGGTCTTGTTAGACCAACAACGTTGTTCTACTGTGACACGTGTCTAATGTTTGCTTGTGCCACCTGACAACTTGGACTATTATATATACATATAACATGGTTTGCTATGTTTGCAGCAGCTAAAGACAAAGGGAACTCATTTCTTTAAAGAGAAGTAAAGTGACATGTATCTTTGCCAAATTTGGCACTTTGGTGTGGTTTTAGTACCCTGCTCAATACAAAGCACAGATGTGACATCTCCTTTTCAGCTCAGGTCTGCCTTGCTGCGACTACTGCTGTTCACCCCATCTTGGCAGCACAGCCTCCATCAGTAGGCTGGGAATCCCACTGATGCCAGCAGTGGGTTTTAGTATCCCCTACAAAGGAAGGCTTAGCTGAAGCACCTGAGGAGAGAAACACGGATTTGTTTTGTAACAGAAAGGATTTATTAGGGTCCCTCAGGTGAGAAAGAGAGAAAGAGAGAAAGAAATGGAAAATAATGAAAGTCAGATGTCTTAGATTTACTACAGGTAGAATAATTCACTGTCCTTGAGGTGAAAAATAGTGATATGAGACTTAGAGTATCCAAAATCCAAGAGAAACATCAGTGAACAAGTGAGACACTGTGAACCGTATCTCCCCCAAAGAAACTGTCCACATATGAAAGCTCTGTCTTTTTAACTTCCTTCAATTGAGTTTTTTATAGCAAAATGAACAGTGGTTCTACGAAGTACAGTAGGGTATGTCCCCATGACACAAGTATAACCTTTTGAATAGGGTTTATTCATGAAATATCTTGAAGCATTTCTCATTTGGGAACAATTAGAGCAAAACCAGAGCAAAATGTCCAGCAGGCAATGGCTGTCAAATAGAAACCATTCAGTAACACCACCAAGGATGGTGCAGCACAGACTGCAGGCTCTTTCTCACTTCTCATTCAGAGAGTGCTAACTGCTCATGCTGCAGCATTTCACTGGCATGGCAGAGTGGAGCACTGTGCCTCTCTGCTACCAGCTGTGACTTGGAAGGATAAAGACATACATTAAAGCACTTCCTCTCATCAAGTGCATACCTAAGTTGAAATGGCAGTTTTTAATAATGTAAGAAAAAGTCTTTGAAAAGAGTTTGTCAATATCTGGCTCATCCTTTATTTCTTCTCCCCTCTCAATGACAAATGAAGGACAGCAGGGCTTTCTCTTCACTGAATATTTTTAATCTCCAGGTGATTTTTAAAGAAAGTTTTATTATGAAGAGAGCATTTTTTGGCAATCGTGTTCTTTCTTTAGAACTGAATTTGTTTTCATCCACAATATTGTTTTTTGAATTTCCTGAGCATACAGTAATAGTATTAATCTCAAGACCTCTTTTTTAATTACAATAAATTAATGGTTAAAGTTCTAAAAATTAGCTTAGAAATTAATTCTGATTACAAAATGTGAAGTTCTGCATATGCAATACAGTCTTGGAATTTATTTGTGGTATCTGACAAGTGGTTGTTTTTCAGTTAGTTCAAATCAGTCCTCATCTGCTTCTACATGAACACTTATACACTTAAAATGCCTGTAATATCACCAGAAATGTATCACTTGTTGTACTCTACTCTGATAGAGTGCCAAGAAATGACTCAAATTTATCTTGTTTTACCTTAACTTATCTATTTTTTTATCTATCCATATGTATATGTCTCTGTCTCACCACTGTCTTAATGGCAAGCATATTTCTGGGTAGAAGGGATGACAGTCCAGCACCTGTGTATTCAAGTAATTGCTTGCAACCAGAAGAGGTGGATAGGGCCAGGGTACAGCTGCCCATGAGTGAAAACAATGCTGAGTAAGCTCTAACTAATCACAGAGACTAGACTTCACTTTGTTCCTTATCCCACATCTCTGAGGAAAAATCAGGGGCAAATACAAGGATTGGTCTATGACAGCAATTTTCAGCAATGCATGAGTATCTAGAGTCCTATCAAAGTGAAAACACGTTTCTGTTTGAGTGAATGGCTAAAAATTATAATTAATGCCCTTTATTTTACCACTGTAAGTATAAAGCATGTTTTTACATCTAGAGATATAGAATTATTCAGTACAGCTGTATCACACTAAAGTCTTCTGGATGAGGAAATGACTTCTACTCTTCTGTTATGTTACTTTTAGGTCTCTACTATGATACAGTGGAGAAAGAAAAAAAAAAGAAATATTTTTCCCTTCTTAAGGAAATGATGCAAATTTGAGATTCAGAAGCTTACCTGCCTTATGTCTATTTAAAATAATTCTTAACTTCTAGCAGTTGTGGTTAATGGATCTACTCAATTCTGGAAGCACCTGGTTAAATATGATTAACCTCCACAGCTCTCAGGTTTTCAGTGAGTGAGATACTTCTCAAACATTCAAGAAATTTTTGTTCTTTTTTCTCAGGGGGGTAAAAGAACTTTATTCTGAGTCTACAATATCTTTATAAAACTGCTCTCTTGATATATTGAATTATTGTTTTCATCCTAAGCAGCAAAATTCTGACAGATGGAAACTTGTTTTACAGTCATAACTTCTGAAAACAAAGTAGTTAAGAAAAAGATGTCTTTTATCCCCCTGTTATTTCAAATTTAAAAGAACAGAAATACCTAATTTATTAATCTGTTGTCTGACTAGGAGGTTATGGTTTGTTTCATAAATAAATGTGTGAATGAAGATATTTGAAAAATATATTCCTTTGACCTAACAGAGAATAAAACAAAGACTTTTTGCTCTTTCCTAGGTATTTATCCTACTAGGGTAGATAGGATAATCAAAATATTATGGGCTGTAAGGATAGGACAGGCTTAGTGTCTGTCTGCATAAAAAATTCTTTAAAGAAGATGTTTGATAACTGAGGCTTTTCAAGACTCCCATGCTTGTCCTTGAACCTGCTATAAGAAGACAATTATCCTGTGTAATCTACATACAAGTTGGCAGTTTGTGGATTTCTCGTTTGGCTGCTGAGAATACTGGATCAGGAGTAAACAGTCTCCATAGACAGTCATCCGAATATCTTGAGGGATTGTGACTGCAGACGTGGAGCCTGTGGTCCATGTGCCATGCATTGCTGTGCAATGCCAGCCTGTGCCCCTCAGTCTGCTGAGGTAAATCACCATAGGAGACAGAGCTCAGCCAGCAGGCAGTGGAGCTCATACTTTCCTTCAAGTAATGAGTAGCTATGGCTGTGTACTAGAAATTGTCCTTAAATGCAGTAAACACAAGATTTTGGGGTCTTCTTTGCAAAAATAGTTGTAGATGTGACACAGCTTTGAAGAGGAAATGAAGAAGCTATTCTGTGAACTTCCATTAAGTACAAAGATAAGATTTAATGGCAGATTGCTAAAATGCTGCCATCACACAGGTTTTCAGCGTGGAAGTGGCATAGTTATTTTCCCACTAGAAATGACCTCAGAAGCAAAATGCTGAAAGATTCCTAATGGCAGTTAATCTGCTGTGGAAAATGTATGTAGAATATATGTTTTACTGCCAGTCTTTCAAGACAAGTCTTGTTGTGTATCTAGGAGGGTCTTTCTGAGTCTGGTGTGAGCTCACACATTGACTCCTAGGATAACATTCTCTGTATCTGTCTTTTCTTTAAAAATGTTGAGAGCATTACTCTCAGCTTTAACTGGGGCTTAATTGGTGATACACAACTTCCTTTCCAGCATACAAAGCTAAAGCTTCAAATTTACTTATTTCCTTCAGAATGTTACATTAAAAAACAACAAAAAAAGATTGCTCCTCTGGCTATTTTGTCATGTAACTTAGAACACAAAATTCAATGACTGTTGCCTTTTTCTCTGATGACTTCCGACTGTATTAAGGATTTCTTTGAATTCCCTGGTGACATCAAACCAGCAACAGGACACTGGTTATGTAGCAATAGGCTTAGGAATAAGCCTATTCCACTTTTTTCCAGTTTGTTGTATAGCCTGTTGAGCACACCAAGGACTAGGTCCTTGAAAAAACAGATCAAAAGATAATAGCACCTTCAGGAGAAAGATTTTAGAAGTCATTTAGTTTATTACTCTGGTAGTATAAATTTTTTCCCTAAGTTTTTAAATAGTGCTCTGTGCAACTTAATTTTAAATCCCAAGCACAGGATGACACATTATTCTTTTACTGCTGTATGACTTGGGATATGCACACCATCATTGTCACTCCTATGATCCAATGTTTCATTATATAAAGAAAAATGATAAATAAGGGAAACTCCCCTTATTTGAAGGGAAACTTCTGCATATCAATGATTCACAGAAGCATGCTAATTTTTACATGGATCCCCTTGTGGTAGAAGTCAGCTACAGTCTTAGTTTCTCAAAATTAGTAATAGTAGTACTGAATGATGTGGGCTGTGGTTTGGGCCATCCTTTCAGAGATGCTGGAGCCTTGGTGCAGCACAGGACTCTTCTCCATCCTGAATCTTGCAATCTCTGCAGCTCTCAGACCTTCCTTGAGTTTCCTGTGTGTGTCTTTCCACATATTCCCTACTCCAAGCAGCTGGATGCTTCTCTTGCTCCTCATCCCAGATCTGAGCTCTGCCTGGCTGCAGCCACTGGAGGGGCCCAGTTTGTTTGCTGTACTCACATTGCCCACAACTGGCATGAAGGTACAGAGAGAAGCAAACTGTTCTGTGGACAGCTTGAGCATTTCTAATAAACAATGGGGGCTAAAGCAGGAGCTGCATGTATGTGTTTCATACATACGACTGCCTGCAATGTGAGAAGTAGGATGAAAAATGAAATTCTGAAGAAGATGCTGACAGCAGCTAAATTTATGAGAAGGAGGGGTCTGCATGAATGAGAGAGGATATGGAGGAAGAGAGAGCAGAGGAAGAGGTTACTCAGGCCTGAGCATGAGACATAACCTGTGGGACAAGATAGACAAGGCTTGTGTGTTTCCTCCTTCCTGCCTCCCTGTCTGAGCACTGAGTCCTGAACTCTTTGCTGTAGCAGCTGCCAAGGAAATGACAATGCAGAACAGAAACCTGGGTGCTTCTCAGTTTTGTTACAATAGGACTCTTCAAAAAAGGGTGGAAGGAAAGTGGTAGAAAAATGTGTTTTTTCCAGAACCCGCAGTTTGGCTGGTTCTGAAGCCTGCACCCTGTGTCATTATCTGCATTATCAGACCTAGATATTTCTGGATCAGCAGCTCTTTCTTATTTTACTGTTAGTAAAATAAGTACTGCTAGTTTAACTGTCCAAAGTTCTTGTTAAACCTGTGCTTTTATTTTTTTTTCTTATTTGCTCCAGATTGTCTCTATTTCCTTATAAGGGAATATCCTAGAAATAAATGCTCTATTTTGCATACAGCCACAGTAAATCTGCTTAGATAGAATTTGTGGCTTCCTTTTCCTCTGTATAGAAATGGAAACTGTGCTGCTCCTTTTATAATAACCCATGGCCTTGCACGTGCACGCATTTGCAATTTACCATTGCTGACACAATAAATCTTTTAGCTGCTTAACTGCTCAGGTTCTTCTGACTTTTCAACATCTTTTTTCTGTACGTTATCAAGAAAACTGTTCTTATTATGAGTAGCAAGGAAAACAATTTCATGCTTGTAGTCTTTTTAATTTATAGAATTTTTTTCTTCTTCTTCCATTATTTCTAGGGCTTGAGCCTGCTAAGTCTTCCAGAACTATCCACGGATAGCATTTCTATTTTGAAATTCAATTTTTTGCCTTCCCAGTTTTTACAGATATGTGACTTGAATAAGTACATTAAAAAATTGAGACAAACTTCTGAATATTTTCTTCATGGATCTGTCTCTAGAACTTCCAGTAGTCTTTGTGTAAGAACGAGTGCCCTACTGTTTTTAAAAAATAAATAAAATGCCTTTGTGTCCCATCCTCCTTTGTACTCGTTTCTATATGGTAAACACTTCCTAGCTCAGTAATTTTGTGCATTTCCCTTTCTTAGTTGTTTATATGTTCTCAGAATTTAATCTTCTTTTTATGTAGCCAAAGGTAAGTATCCTGAAGATCTTCAAGGATAGCCATGAGCATTTCCTATTGCTTATGGATTTAAGCAAAGCCTTAAAGAAATCTTATTCTACAATAATACCAACAATTTGAATTTTTTTGTTACATCAGGAATCTGTTTCTCTACAGTGTTGTCCTGTTACACATCAGTTAAGATGTTGGGTCTTTATAAATCCAGATTCGGAGTTCCAGGTAGGAACAAAAAACCACAAGGTTTTTATAACAAAGCTATGAGGTATGATTATGAATAAGATCAGTATATGAGCTGCTGTATTAGTAGACAAGGTAAGGGGTACAGTTTTATAATAGGACCTTGTGATGGTTTGTGGGCTGGTGTCACAAGCAAGGACATATTGGCTCACTAAGTCATCAAGGCAATGCTTCTAAGCATCTCACTAAGAAAGGGTTAAATCTTTACACATGAGAAAAAAGAGCTGTAAAAGCTCTGGAAAAATCCCGCTAGATTCTATGTGAGCACTTTAAATAGCAAGACAACTTCTTTCTGAGATTTGTGAAATTCATGACACAAAGAGGTGGCATGGAGAGGGTGGAAAGAATCATATATGAATATAAGTATGGCCTTGAAGTAATCAGTTAAATCAGATGACACATCAGGGCATGGAAAAACATTTTTCCTCACATATGCCCTATGAAACAGCAAATTTAAAGCAAAATTTAAGTTAGCCTGTTACTCAGCTAGACAGTGTCAGGGATAGGAGGTTTTTGGTGTATGGGGCAGAAGAGAAGCTGACCAAAGAGGAAAGTGACTTGGAATCAGCTGTAGCTTGAGGAACTGTCACCTCCAGCTGGCTGCAGCTAATGGCCAATACGAGTCCTCTCAGGCAAGTGTCCAATGCAAACCAATGGCCAAAGCCCTTCAGGAACACACATGAACAGTTTTCAAGACCTTAACTCATGGATGCAGAGCCAGCTTGCACAACTGAAGATCTGAATGAGTTGAAGACCCGGAAGGTTACAAGAGTAGGTGTTGAGAAGGCATCAGTATACCTTTCAAATAAGCAGCATGGTCTGTGGGACCATCAAGCTCCTTCTGTACTTCCCTTGCATCTTTGAAGATGTGAATGGGAAAAGGAATATCTTCTCATTTTGGGTGCTGGTATATTTCTTATATGTTCATTTTATTGTTAATGCGCAAATGTCAAGACGACATTTCTCAGATCTTCCTACAATCCCTGTATGATGGTTGAGCCATGAGGATGAATGCTACGATTTCAGCACTTAAGTGCTGGGTCCTAAATTTCAATGCTGTTGTTTCCTAACCTGTACCTTATGGTGAGCTTTAAAGGAAATTCAACTCTTATGTGGATAAAAATAATATTGTGGTGCAACATAAATAAAAGAAAAAAGAAGAATGTCTTTTGGTCTGGAGAGTTCTGCATCACCCTCCTAGCCTCTTGCCTTCCTGAAGGGAGAGATAGGAAGGGTAATCCTCTTTATTTCATGTTCATTGAGGAATCAAAATGCATCTGTATCATAGCCATTTCTCCCAAAATAACGCACAATTATTTTAATAACTTATCGAATAAACAAAAAAAAAAGTTGGCTCACAGAACTATTGCATAATTGAGTTGTTTACTGTGATGAAAAACAGGATAGAAGTCATAGAGGTGTAATCAATTCTATACTGAATGCTTTGGAAAAGCCGGTTGGTATCACTTCCTGCAGCCCTTAGCTTGCTTTTCAAGCACTGACTAGTCTTGAGACTATGGAGTATTCTATGAGACAAGATCAGTGTTACTGGTGACTTGGTTACCACGGAAAGAAGAGTAACCCCATAAGAGATAATATTGAAACATTGGAAAACAGCAAAAAGTGTTTCAGCATGGTGAGAAGATTGCTAGAAGCACTAAATGAACACTTAAAACTGAAGAGACTTACTTAAAGCTGAATTATGCTGTGGGATTTGAATGGTGCTCATTGTCAGGCTACAGCATTGGAAAAACGAAGACATTTAAGATACCTGAATTAGTATTTGCCTTCATGATACCTGAATTTACAGTATGCTGAGTGTCATAACATCCAAAGACAAATTGTCATCAGAGGGGTTAAAAACTGTCATCAACCTTCAGTATGCTGTAGGAAAAATCTAGAAATTCGGTGTTCACTGCGAAAAAAATTAACTGGGAACCATGTAATTATTCTTGTCTCTAGATGACTGTCAGTTTCCAACTAGAGAGGAAAAGGTTTTCATACAAAAATATTTTGTTATCTCCCTAATTAGAAAAAATTAACTTTACATAGTCTACTACTACTATTGTAAGTAGTGTGAAATGCTAATTTACTGAGAACTTCTAATAGAAAGAGACAATCTCTCCTGAGACTCCTGGAACATAGATTAAAAAGGGCAACAGAAGGACACAATCTAAAAGCTGATAATAGCTGAAACCAAACAAGAGCCACTGCTTAACTCTGGGTAGAAGAGGAGATTGACAAGTCTAGGATATCATCAGGGAGTTAATACTCTTTCTAGAGCCAGGACCAAGAGTTGAAGGTGTTAAGAAGGTTGGCAGGACATTAGCCGGCATACAGACCCACCACATCCCAACAAACAGAATGGCGTAGGGCTGGGAAGAGCGATCAGCGGTGGCCAAGGGATCTGTGGCCACCACAACAGCACCACTGAGGAGAAAGGTCCAGGCACAGCCATGAAGCAAAGTCAGCAGTCAGAGATGGCCAGAGGCTGCCTGAACTGTCATGCAGCTCCCAAGCCAGGGAGGGAGGGTGGTCAGCAAGTCATTTCATAGCTCACTCTTGCTTCTTTCTGGGAGAACACAGTGTTTTCCCAGCAGTTCCATTCAAGATTGCACCATGGCAGAGATAACCTTGAATGTAGGCATCTCAACATTTGTGACAGCATTTGAGACATTAACTTTAAAAATGCCAGGCCATGAAGCAGTTGTCAGTTTCCCCTCAGTATAAATGCTTTAACTAATGTTAAAGCAGAAGGCTCAAGAAAAAAGAACTGGTACAGTTACAAAACCAAAAAACAGTGGAGAGATATTTAATGAAGATGGTAGAGTTGTTTACGTCCCAATAACTTTGCATGTGCTGCACATGGAACAGAATTTACTCAGAAGTGTAGGGTTCATTGTCTTATGAACATCCCTTCCATTTTTGACTGCTGCTTCCGCAATCATAAAACAGGATGGGCACAGTAGTAACTCAAGTCACTCATGGACGAGAATCTGAACTGGGCATAGCATGGGACCACAATTCTGTAGAACTTGTCAAATGATGTGGTAAAGAAAATAGAACAGGCAAAATAATTTCATTTATTAGCCAGGATAAAACTAGCCCAAAGCCTGCTTATGCAAAACCGACCGATTTTGTGAGAATGTGATCTACTCAAAATGGTTTATACCGTGGCAGGACTGTGCACTTCACAGCTGCAACTTCTTCTGGTCCAGCACTGGGAGTTCAAGAGCTAAAGGCACTGTATTCCTAGCATTGCGGTGTAAACGCCTTTGTTATCCATGGCTTCAATGCCACCAAAACCTCATCTAGATTGTCTCACTCAAACCTAATGTTTACACATGAATTTTATCCCACCTTGAAAGAGAAGATGTATTGGCTCTTGTGCAAATGGGAAGTGTATTTAGAAAAGAGGTGGAATTTTCTCTCTGGAACCCTTAATCTAAAAGGATGATGCAGGATTATTTCCTGGTGCAATCCATGAACCTGACATGTTTGGTCTTTACAATGATGCCTGAATCTCAGTGTGAAAATTACCTTGTATTTGAGCTACTCTTACACATTTTATTTAGGCTGCAAGCTATGTAGCATGCAGTACTAAAGACACCTTTCAGAGTGGAGTGGAAAACTGTGCTCATAATCTAAGTAGCCTTCAAGCACAGCAGAAGCCCAGGCCCAGAAAAGACCTGTTGTTTTTCACATGCCTGAAGGCAGTGAGCAGGAAATATCCTGAGCTCTTCTATGTTGGCATTTACACCTCTGTGGTGGTCCCTTCCCCCCCTCCCTGCCTTCCCCCCGGCTTTCCAGCTGCAGTGTGATCTGAGAAATGCTTGTTAAGCCTTGGCCTTGAAAACAGCACTGGAGCTCAGCTCTTTCTGAGCTTAGGAGAAACACTGTCTATTTCCAGGAGTTGCTAACAAGCTTCTGTTTTCCTTATGACCAGCCTTGGAAAATATTCCTCTGGCCTGGATGGCATAACGTTCTCGTTCCCACCCTTTCAAAGAAAGTGCTGACCCAACCCTGGCCAGGATGATACAATGTTATGGCTAAAGCCTCTCTTGTGACCGTATAAACAGCGGTCCAAAATGGGGCAATTCAAGCTCTCCTGGACTACAGCAGGCCCGCATCCAGCAACCTTCCTCTGAGCAGGACGCCTCTCAGAGCCAGCGAACCCTCAGGTTTGCTATACTTGGAGGATCGCTGAATCACGACGTGTCCTGGGCCGATACCCTCACTCCTCAAGGCCCGATCCTTCACCGTCGAGAAATACAGAAGCATCTAAAGTGAGTATTTTCACTGACTTCTGAGGGGAATTTTTCACAGGTACCTTTCTTGCACAGCCTGTTTCTGTCTCTGTGCGTGCTCCTGTGCATATGCTATAGCAAATCTGAGAGAAATGCTGCTTTCTTAGATGTTTGAGTACCTTGGATATCAACGTGAGTTAGGCCTGTAAGTAAAGTTATAAGCTTAATTAAATCCTGCTAAATATTGTTCTTTTGCTAAATTGTTGAACATAAGTTATAAGCTAAACAAAGTGTTGCTAAGTGGCCTTCTGTTAAGTTGCTAAGTTCGACACTGAAGTTAGAGTTATAAATTAGGTTAAATGCTGTTAAGTGTTTTTCCTCTGTCAGATTGTTAAGGTTAAGCTACAAATTAAGTTGTAAGGTAAGTTGGGTATAAGTCAAGTGTTTTTCCTACATTAAATTGCTAGTCTTAGGGTATTAGTTAAATTAAAGCACTGTTAAGTTTGAGTGTTGTTAAGCTTTTAGGCCGTGTTCCTTTTCATCCTTGCCAGCACTGTCTTTTGAGACAGACACCCACACACACCCACACAAACATGCCCCTAAACACACACACACACTACCCCTAGATAGCTCTCAGTTCATTTCTGTTTTGATTGCCTGGATATTGTTTGGTTTTGTTGTTGCTTGCTTTCCCTTGTTGTGCCTTAGCTGTCCTCTAAGTAGTAGAGTGAATCTTGCCAGTGAACTTGTCGTGCTTTGTCGCTTAATATTAAATCTGCCTCTTGCTCATACCCTTACCGATGATTTTTTAAGTGATCTCAAACACTTTAATTTATAACAACTTCTAAGCCTAACTCAGGATGTACTCAGTCTAGTATAGAAAAAGACAAATGCTTGAATATCAAGTCACATCAGTTTTAACATCTTAACATCTAGGAGGTCTATAAGCAATTCTGAACAATTTTTCAGCACAGACTAGAAACTCAACTGGGAGAAGATCAGTGCCAATCTCTGGAAAGCGTGAATCTGTACCAATTGGTGCAGATAAATAGCAGGAAGCTCTTTATGTAGAGGTGTATGATAAGGACCCAAGACATGGGCTTTTTTCCTGTTAAATAGATGAAACTCAGCATGGGGATTGCTTTTACCTAGCATTAAGTATAAATAGCCTCCTTGAGGCATAAGCCTGAGCATCTCTGCAGAAAGCAGGAAACTGAAAGGAACTCCATGTTCATGCACAGACTTAGATCTTTGTGCTCCTCCACTGGCTTTCTACCATTGGTTTGCTACTGTTTAACATTCAATGTCCACATGCTACTTCTACCATTTGCTGGTGTCACGTGTTGAACTACAGAGGCATATTTGCTGTTTCACAGCCAGGTCATTGAAGGTGAATACAAACAGAAATTAGCCCATCCTTATGTGCTAATGAAAAGGAACAAAATAAGAAGATCCTTATTATGAAAGTTATGAAGGAAATTGCCTTGGCTAAAATACTTCTTAGGCGGAGTAAGTTCCTCAAACAAGATCAGAATTTTGCATGCTTCCTTGTTCCTTTGCACTCAGCTCCATAACCTGCTTGTAACTTTGGTGGAGAACTGCAGACATACTAATAACAAAAATGTCAGGAGAGAATCATCAGCTAACCATTATTCTGCTTCCCTTTTAACTAGTTGTTCTCAGTCCCCATTTTGGTAAGTGTCTCTTATCATTTTGGTAGTGCTGACAGGAGATGAAACACCCTAGTAGCATAACCAGATGAGAAGATTAATGTGGAATCATAATGATGCACCTCAGACTTCTGGCATCTTTATAAATTTCACCCAACAACTTTGATAATCAAATGTTCAATTCTCCAAAAAAAAATGCTAAGGACAGGAAAAAATGTATTTAGTAATTTTTTGAATTAGATAGTGGAGGCAAACCGTGCCTAAGTAAGTTACTGTTGCAGGTTTTTCATCTGAAAAAGAACAGCAGCCTTAGTCGTAAAATTTGCCACCATATCTTATAATTATTCTTCCTTTTTTCTCATTCCCTGTCTCCTAGGGAATTTTGTTATTAAAAGGTAATAGTAGCTTCTGATAAAAATCACAATAATGCATTATAGTTGCAAAGGAGAAGAGTAGTGGATATGCCAAAAAACAAGCAGAGGTTATATATATAGAGGTAGAAAAAAGTGTGTCTGTGTTGGTTTTTTATTTTCTTTTTTTATTTTTCTTTTTTTTGTTTGTTTGTTTGTTTCTGGAATTTTTTTTAAAAAATTTTTCTACTGGGGAAGAAGATTGATTGTGGCAGATTTCAAAGTTAAAGGGTGTATCTTCAAGGAAAAAGATATATGTCTACCTTATTGGCATGTAGAAATCCTTTCCCTACAAGCTTACAGGTGCCTGACTTCTTTTGGCATATATTTCCAAATGTATTCCATGTCTGACCAAAAAAGTAGACTCTCAGTGGTTCTGAGGCTCTGCATAATCCAGGAAATCTGTAGAAAGTTCTGGGAAAATGCCCACTGTTGCACCAGTAGTTTGCTCTCTGCAACCACGTTCTACATGCAGCTCTTGAAGTAAAAAAACAAAACCAAAACCAAACAAAAACACACCAACAATAACAGCATCAAAACAACAATAAAAAAAATCTCTGGCTCTTATTTGTCTCCATTTTTTAAAGCATGGGTCTAGGGAGGGAAGAGAAAAATCTTTCTTAAATGCTTGTTTCCTTCAGACTTTTCACTCTATACTCAACTTTGCTTTATTTGCATGTTGAATAAACTTTATCAGTAGTTTTAATTCTAGATGTTATTTATATTGCCTTACTATGAAGGTTTTGGGGATAATTAAAGTGAGGCAATGCTTTAAAGTAATAGAGGGATAATATTTGATTTAGTTCTGCAGACACTCAATTAACCTTAGATTGCAACAAAGATTCTCAGAATGAGTTTGAGAAGACTATGTAACAAATGTGCTCAGCAATATTAAAAAAAAAGAGAATTTTCTGTTTGCTGTCTTGACCTTTTGGGGGGATTTTTTTAATGGATCTGATCTCGTGTTTCTGGATTTCTATGAGGCTGAAATGTGCAGTCTTGCAAAATCCTCATGACGACTTGGAAACACATCCAAGAAGCTAATTTTTTAGCTACAAAGGTTTGGGCCAGGAGCAATGCCGAAGTCACTTGCTCTGTAATCACTGTGATGATTTAAAAACACCTGCAGAGTAACTCATGCTCATCAAAGAAAAATTAATAACTAGTAGCCAGTCATGGTCAATACAGCATGTGGAAGAGTTGATTCCAATGGCAGTGGTGAGGAGAGGCAGTTTTCATCAATTTTTGCAGGAGTGTAGTGGGTGTTTTCTAGAGTAATTTGCTGAGAATGCAAATTACTCTAGACTTGGGACAGAGTATGGTATAAGAGTAGATAAGATGATTTTGCTAAAGGAAAATGGATATGATGGTGTGGGAAAGAACACAGAAACTATCAAACTAAGGACCGCCTTTAATAAAACTGAGTGACTTCTGGATAAGGTGCAGTAGTGACAGGCCTCAGACTCCAGTGCTGCTGCCAGCTGGATTCCTGTCTATATACATGAGATTTTGAAAACAGAATCTTGCCCAAAGCATGTGAAAAATTTGTTATATATGACGGAACAGGATTGTAATGTCTACTATTAAACTAGTATAATCCTACCAACTGTTTTCTTCTGGAATGCAAGTATGAGTGGTTTGTAGACAACTCACTGTTTATACATAAAGAGCTGCATTGTTTGAAAATTTAGTGTTACATGGTAAAAGATTCTATTCCTGGTGGAAATTAGAGTAAAATAAAAGGTTTAATTTGAAAGATGAGATAGGTCAGAGTTATGCCATCAACTTGCAGAAATTTGTGCATTATAAAATACAGTGCCACATTTTTAATAAGCAAAAAACTAAATGTTTGCTATGGAAAGTTTCTTGCAACATAGTTCACATGGTAAAAAGATACATGGCAACTCTCTTAAGCAACTCCCATCGACTGGGAATGTGATATGTATTTGTAAAGATTTTGTGGAGATTTTTTAAGGAAATAATTCCCAGTATCTAAATACAACTGTTGGGTGAAAGAAGAGGAATGAGGGTTTTCTATTCCTCCTATTCAGTGAAAAATTATTTCTTCATATCACAACAAAAGGGCAAAGAACCTGTGTCTCAGATAATCTTTTACTTTTCTTTTGTGCTATATGAAAGTGAACAGCAAAGCAGCAAATGCCTGATCCGAATCAACAGCACTTGGAAAGTACTCCAGATTAGCGCAACCCTCCTGCCCAGACAAACCTCAGAAGCTGAAGAAACAAAAGTCTCCAAATGGGCACTTAATTCACTGGAATGATTGCAGGCTTTTCTCAGCAAGTGTTTTCAGAGATTTCTGACATGTTCTGAAAACAGAACTGAAATTACAGTAATTTGATGCCTAGGGGCTGCAGTGCAGCAGTGCTGAACAAATATGTAAGAAGGAGTACCCCTTCCCTGAAGCAGATATAATTTGTGAATTATACATCCTCCAATATGTCCTGATTTCTGGTTTTGAGTACCCCTGGGATCCCACGCAGGCTGCACAGGATGATTGGCATGCAGTTTTAGAGGGTGAGTGAGAAATATACACTCTTCATGGATTTCCCCACCTGCCACCCCCACTTAAACATGAACAAATTCTGAAGAAATCCACCACGCTTGCCTGCTTTCTGCCTCTGGCACACTGGCTTAGCCTTGTGAATGAAAATAGGGAGAGAGGGCAGGAGAGCAGCTGCTCACGGTGTTCTGGGGTGGGCATCCCTGAAAGGGAGCAGAAAATCAACTGCAGAAGCAGTAGCCCAGTGCATCCTCCAGATAAGTTTGTGATGCTAATACTGGATACATCTCTGGTTCAAAAGTTGTTTCATTTTTAAGACAGTCTTTGTCAGGGACCAGCTGCTCCCTGCTGACAAGTGCAGGAGCCAAGGACGACAGAGAGGCAGGCAGAGGGAAGTGTGTATCTGCACAATGGCTCAGGCAATGACCAAGGAGTAAGACCCCAAGCTTTAATGTATTTCCTGAGCCAAGGGGTAAGGGGTGCTGCAAGAGTCATCACACAGCTCTTTCTCACAGCTAAGTTGTTAACACAGGAGTTTCTCCCAAGGCTGCATGGCTACACTGTGGCAGAGCCAACCATGAACACAAGCAGCTAAACCCTGAAAAGCAGCATGGTAGTGTCCTCTCCTCCAGGGCCAGGGCCCTGACATCCCACAGCATTTTAAAAAAACTTTGTCTCATTTAATTTTTAAATTTAAATAGCTCCAGACTCTTGGAACTCATAATATGTTATTTCATGGGTTGTCTTTTCTAATCATCTTTCCACCAATTGGATTTTAGATTATGGAACAGGAAAACATACTGCAAATAGCAGTGCATCAGGCAGGCTATTAAAGTTGATGTCTTTCAAATGCTCAGTTAGAAGTAAGCAGAAAAACACATGTTATGAAATTACATTCTCAACAGAACATTACAACAGCAGAAAGTATTCGAAATGGAAAACTCTTAACCTTGTCTTGGCCGACTGCCTTGATCCCGGTATAACATGCCACCAGTGAAGATCTGTGATTCCCTGTCCCCATTCCTGTTGAGTCTGCTCTTCAGTTCCAAAAATGAATGTGGCAGCCACACAGTCTTCCTCTGAAACCTTCCCTTTCATACCTCCTTCTGGCACTACTTCTTCTACCAAACAAAACAACAGAAAGGGATGGAACAGAGCAGCTGCAGTAATGGGGGTGGAGGTTTTATGTGGCTATGTGAAAGAGGCAATGCTTTCCCTCGACCCTAAAGCTGTGCTATCATATTAACTCAGTTTAGTACCATGTGAGTTTGAGATGCCCACATTGGCAGAAAAGTGCAATATTGTGAGAACTGAGTGTGAAATGCTGTGAATTGTTCAGATGAGACATCTTGTAAATGGAGAAAACACCTCTCAAAAGATCTTGGCAGTTTCCAAGGGTGAACTCCCATCTTTCAGTTTCCTCTCTCCTCCCCTCCCTTTTTGACCTCATGTAGTACCAAAATGACCAAGAAAGTAGAAAAGTCAGGGTTTAGAAGCATACTACACTGACTGTTCTGAGTTTGTAGGGATGAACTCAGATTTGACTTGAACTGGTCAAGAAAAAACATCCCTCTTTTCATTTGCAGATGTGCTATCTATTATTATTTGACTGTGATTTCTTAGCTTTGGGTTCTGTGGTGAAACAAGTCTGGGTTCTGACAGACCTGTCTAAGTGACATCTTCCCATAAATCCACCCAGGAGCAGATGCAGCTCTCATGTTGGTGAGCCAGCCCTTGTCCTGTTGTGTCTTGTGACAAATGACAGGTGTGAGACTGCCAGTACAGCTGCAGACAGCAGGCCAACCTCTTCTCTGAGGAGTGCTGCAGGTCCAGTTGGATGCCTTCCTTCTGACTGGAGAGACAAAAAGGCTGGGAAGTTTATGTCAGATGCAGGGAGAGAGCTAAACACTCTCACAGTGCTTCTGTGCTCCCCATTCCAATTGTGAGCAGCAGTTTTGAGTTACAAGCTGGAAAAGGGTAGAGGAAGGATTAATCCTAGAGTCATGGAGGCTGTGCAGACCTACAGCAGTTTGTTCATGTTCCTTTTAAGTGCTATCCTCTTGTGCACACCGAATTGGGGTTGGGCCCAAAACTGCCAATTTGCTGTACCCAAACACAGCTAAACCTACTTTTACACATACTGCAAAATTTGTGCAGTCTTTTTATGCTCACATCATTTTTTTTAGCTGCACAAAAATTTGTTGCTTGGGCTCTAGATGGCTTTATATTCTCTGGGTATTTTTTAAAAATAGGTTATGCATCTCCACTTGGTCTATATGTGCCAGTAGTTACAGAAGAGAGAAGCTGTGTCAGATGAGCTAGCTACTGTTCAGAGTGCAACAGCTGCTCTTGGGTCGCTCTTCCTGAGATCTGGGTGCATTGTGTCTCTGCAGATGTCTTCTTAAGGAGTTCTGACCTCCTTTCCTCCTTCCTCCAGTTCAGATTTTGAACACTTCTTTATAAAAGTGAATTTCTTGCTAGTACTACAAAGCCACTATTACGGTCTATGAGTAAAAAAAATTCCTATTTGTACTAATCACACATCTGAAAACTTCTGAAAAGTAATGTGAGCTGTGATTCTGTGTGAATCTTCTGTGGCAGCAACTAGAAAAAAAAAATGCTCAGAATTTGGCAAGCCTTTTGCAATGTTGATAGTTGCCTGTTTTCAGCTCACTGGGGAAAAGCCACACTTAGGGAACTTCTTAACTCTGTCCTCTGTAGCAGAAGGAATGGAATACAAGGTGGTTTAACTTGCATTGTAAGCAATCCTAGATTTTTAAAAATAGATCAAGTGTTGTCTCCCTGATAGTTACTGAGTTGGCTGCTTCAGTCACTTACCAGTGAGAGGAATGCTATCAGTGCTTGAAAGTCTGGTAGGTTAGCAAGAAATCAAGAGATAAATGAGCTCTCTGACCCAGAAAGTTTTAAAAATTCCTCTGACCTTTGTATCAAGAGAATTCATTCTTCAGCCTGGAAAAAGCTCCCTGCAAGGAGCTGGCAGTTTAAAAACACTGAAGCTGAACTCCTCAGACACAGCTGCTCATTACAGGCTATTTTGTTTCACAGTCTTCCCTCCAATAGAGTTCAAGTTTCATGGTGATTTCAACAAGCCCTTGGAAACAGCTGCTGCATTTTAACAGAACACTCCTGCTTTCTTACGCTGCTGAGCTTCCCCTTAGAGCAATTGACAGAATGGCTAATTAAAAAAAAAGAAAACAACGTGGTGTTTCATCATTTCATTTTCAGAATATGATTTTGGGACCAGTCTAAGCTAATTGAACTTCTTCTTACGACACTGGGATTGACAGTATTTATAGCAACCTAATTTAAGTTTTCCCTTCCCCAAATGGATATGCTGTTAATACTAAGTTTAAAGAAGTACTTGGATCTCCCATCAGGCTCAGTTTTCTGGTCTAGAAGTGGTTTTCGTGCAGCTGCTGGAAGACAACCTTGAGCTCTCAATAATAAGTTTGCTCATCTTCAACTGCTCTGGAATTTCAATCTATTGGCAGAAATTAATGTGTGCTGCAGGACTATGGATTTGTGAAGTTAAAAGTTATTTTTAGGTGCTTCTTGTGGCTATGCTGTGAGTAGCAGGGAAAGTTTTTGCACCTTATGATTATGAACATCCCCTCACTACTCATGTCCACCTGCCTCTCCCCAAACTTCATTAAAAATGAGTTAGGCTTCCTTGGTGTAGGTGTTCTCAGACTCCATGTTTGTATTCTCAAGTCTTTTATTGTACCCAACACAAAACTTGCCTGTAGGTGAAAGAAAAGATAAAACAATACTTGGTCAATAGGATTTCCTGTCATAGATTGAAGACAATTCAGAAGATGGTCACAGTATCATCATCTGCATTTTGTTAATGAGCCTCTTTATCTCCCTGATCTTTTCAACAGCCCTTTACCATCCAACTGTGACCATAGTTTCAGAAAAATAAGTCCTGTTGACATTTGATGATCTCAATCATACAACAGGAGATTTTCATGGACTCTTCACAAACCTATAAAAGAACTTCTAGATGGTAAAACAAAATAATTCCAGATTTTTCAGTATTTTGTGTGCAAAAAACCAGAATTTTATTAAATAAAAATCTTTTTAACTCCTCAGTTTTCTGACTGAAAGCAGCAGTCATGCTACTTTATTCACTTCTCTTGAGAGCTTCCGCATTCACGAAGGAGAGTGGAATGGCTGCTATCAATGGTGTAATGGTAGCCAGCAAAATCTTGATATTCTAGGAAATTTCCACTAACTGCCCAGCCAGATGGTTCTTGATTCTACTTCTATGCCATTTGATGGAAAGGATGTTGAGAGCTGTAGCCAAAACAAAACTTATATGTCTTTTATAAGCTTCATGACATGGCCAGAGGTAAAGGATCAATATTTATTACTCACTCCTGAGGTCTGTTATTCAGTTGGTTTCCTTGTTGTTGATGTGAAGACTACAGCTTACATCAGTATAAGGTACTTCACCCATGTGGAAGCCATGTTCATTAGGTAACTCCAGCACCAGAATCTGTATTGCTCAACAGGGGTATCCACTGAAATCCCACATCTGTGGAGAAATGCTGTGTCTTCCCATGAAGATGCAGATCATGCCAGCAACACTGTTATCATCCAAGACAACAAAATCCAGTTATATACTTCATTAGTCCCTCCCAGACACCCAGTTGTTGTTGGGCATGTCTCTAAGTGGCACACAGTATTTCTGCAGACTGCTGAACATCATCTTTATGACAGCAATAAGTCTACACAAAAGCCCTTAGCTGCACCAGCCTCTGATCAGAACTGTAAAGCGGCAAGATAGAATTGCATAGGGCTGAGACTATATTTCTGCTTTGTGCTAGGAAAGAACAGACCTAGTACGTGTTTCCTACTCTAGCTGCCTGCTGTGAAGCTATGGAAGGCTTAACTCTTCTCAAGGATCCATCCACTACTTAGTGGTACTGGGGAAAAAAAAAAAGTCTAGTTTATGCCAGAAGAGAGTTCCCAAAGGAACTCACTGCCAGTGCAGCCAGAAATGAATTTTTATTCCAGTGTAATCATGGCCAGAATTATCACTGCTCAAAAAAGTTTAGGTAGTTATAAAATAAGGTAGTTATTTTTTTAGGAAGATAGAATAGCATTCAGTAATAAGAATATCTTTTTAAATATGTGATCGGTGCAGCTGCCTAAGAAATATAATATTTCTGACCTACACTTTTGGAGGTGCAATTTCGGAATTGTAGTACAAAGATGAACCTCCTTTGGTTTTGCTCTCCTCCTTCTCCCTGCCTCCTCCTTCACCAAAGTCTCATGTCTGAAAGCACTCAGTTACCTTTTTCTTCAATATCTCATGAAGGAAGCACAGAGCAAAAAGAAGACCTCCTTAAATATTTTGATCCATATCTCTTCTGAAGCAAAGAATTTAGCAAATAAAAATGCACAACTTTTTATTCTAAAGGGGATTACCTTAAGTTTAAAAGAAGTTTTTGGTTCAATTTACACAATTTTGAAAGAAGTATGTCTGGGATATTGTATTCTATAGTGGTGTCAGAAGCTAAAGTGCACAAGCTGTGTGTCTCTAGATATGTGTGATACTGGCTGAGGCTGCCTGTGACACCAATATACCGGGGGATACGAGGCCACAAGAGAAACAAGCACAATTGTTTTATGTTTTGTTTTCCATCACTGGATTGTCACATTAATTCTTGGTTGTAGTCAGCCTTGCATCTTGCTCTACAGCTGCCAAAGCAATGCTTCATATGAGAAGTAGAGGACTGCTCTCTACAAGGAAGTTAATATTTATTTTGCAGTATGATACTTGAATTTGCTTTGTAATAGGATACTTAACATTCTTAGTTAGTCCGTACCTAATATGAACTTCATATTTTCCTTTTAGCATTAACTTATTTCAAAAAAAACCAATTCTGCAACACAAGTGGATTCGATTATGCTATCTTGGCTTTCAATCACATTTGAGAGAAACTCCATTTCACTGTCAGAGAATACAGTAATTAAAGCATAACTATTTATTTTCATGTCTAATTTCACCTTATCACTAAGGTCTGATTTTTTCCTTTTGTGTTCTGTTACTGTTCACCTAGGTGTTTACCTCCAAGATTTATTCAAGTGACTGGAAGGATAGATGATTTTTCCTCTTTCTGCAACTAATTCTGGTAGCAGACAAAAGAAGGCTCCCATTTCAAGAGGTCCTGCAAGAGGATGTCTGTCTTCTTTGTAAGTTGTAGTACTAAGCAACTCTGCCTCTTGCAGTGCTGCATGTCTTGGATTTGCTTTGGAGAAAAAAATAACAACAAACCACCCTTCACCCTATCCCTTCCTATTTTCTTTACTAAATCTCTATGAAATGAGATGCATACAGCGCCTCAAGTAAAATGTAACATATTTAAGAGAATGGGGAATCAGCATCTACAAAAACAGTAGCAGATGATTCAAACACAGTTCAATTTTAGCTGTTTGTGGGGTGCAGTTAATGATGTTGAAGTTGAAGCTGATCAAATTAGACAATGGTATTTTTGCTTACATCACAGGCAGCAGTTTCACTTGTTCACAGAACACACATAATAATTAAACAGATAGTATGTTCAGAATTCAGGGGGGTGTGCTGTTGGTTAGGGAAGCAAAGTACTTTACAAATCTTACAATATGTGAACTATCAGGAAATTTGATAGCAGCTAATGCATTCTCCAAGCTCTAAAATTAAGCTGGCTATTTATGTACTGGCGTATGGATTTAGGAGCTATATCTGGAGTCTTTTAAGGCCAACACAAAGAAGTCAGGATTTCTCCACAAACTTACATCCAGAAGTGTGTGACCATGTAACTGTGTACAAAGACTAATACTAGTCCTGCTAACAGCATTGAAACTTTGACGTTTATTAACTGTGTTTAGGGAAATCAGGGTGTACTTTATATTCACCAAAAATTTGGTTTATTTATTGGCATCTGTTTTCCCTATAATTATTTTTCACACAGCATTATCCAGTCAAATTTATTTTTTCAATCCATGGCAAATAAAAGCTAGACAGGTGTTCAGATTTAATGAACTGGTGTCTTCAGTGAAAGCTGTTGTGCAAAGAAAGTCCCAAAGAGGAAACTATATGACTGATGTGCCAAAGTAATATTTACAAGATTTTTATTTCCAGTGAAGAACTAATGCTAACTGTTTTTTGGGAGAAGCTTTTTGGTCTGTTTTAGTTCTTGCATCTATGAATGTAATGTACATTCTGTGGATTGGAGTAACACATGATTAGTGGCTACAGAACTGTGGACTTAGGCTGCAAAATAGTAAGTCACGGGCATGACTGCCAAGATATGCACAAAAGGTTGATAATTAGTAGTAAAACCTGTACATTGTTTTTTCAGTTTTATGTGTGCAATAAAATATCTGAATACATAGTTATTGAAGATGTGTTTATTGAATATGTGTCATAGTGTCTACTGTGGTGTGGGCTTTCTTCTCCTATGAAAGCACAAATTTGGGGTATCTGGTATAGTGGAGATGAGGGAGGAAGAAATGAAAATCTTCGACTTTGGTGTTGTCAGGCTAAAGTCAACTGCACAATTTATATCTCTTTCATTACCTAGCCTTCACGTTGCCTGTGATTCTGTGATCTTTAGGCAGGGTGAGTTGAGGTCTCCTGCCATAACAGGGAACATGCACACACTGAGAAACAGAATGGATAGCTAGTATCACATTACATCGAGAAGAAATCAAAGCATCAGTGGTAAATGTGGGCTGAGAGCAGAAAGGAGGCTTTTTTATGTGTACATGAGCAAATGTTGGTTTGCTTTAGCATTTATGTGGCTAGGTAACTCTGGCCTGAAAAGCTGTCGTGTAAGGTAGTCAGGGTCTGATTATTCCTTGCAAGAGCTGGAACCTCAGGCAGTTTCTATTGGGCAACCTATTTTGTGGTTTCTCCACTCAAGGAAATGCTTATTTGTCAGTCTTTGTGACTTATGTGGAAGGTGTTGAGTGATGTGTTTGGACAAAGGTGGAGGGGTTTGAATTTGGGGTTTTGTTGACCATTTTTTAATTGGCTCGGTAGGGAGTTTGGGAATTTTTTTCCCCTCTTTTTCTTTTTTATTTATTTATTTATTTATTTATTTATTTATTTTACCTTTAAGAAGCTGTTTTGGAATATTACACCAACTTCCTTGCAACAGAAGAGACAGTTTAGTCTTTTAGACCAGTTTGTAACAACTAAGCTAAAAAGAACTCTCTGAAGCTTGGTAAAGTTACCAGCTGTGCAGATTCAGCTACACATGATCCGAAAGGGTGCTGAGGTTTAGCAGCATCCATGAGAGCTCCCATTTGATTAAGCTGACATTCAGCACCTATTCATCTGCAGGACTCACCTGCGGCCAGAAACCCTCCTCTTTTTTCTCTCACAGCTACACTAAATCTTGCAAGTATTTGTAAGGAAACTCCAGATATCACAAAAGGATTTCCCAATATTATTCTTGTCTTACTGGCAACATACTTTTAATCAACATGGATTCCTCTCTTTCCTTTTCCAGCTTCATCTGTTGCTACAAGCATTTTTGTGTTGGGCTCTGTGGAACTCTCCAGGGAAGTTTGCCACTTGTTTGCCAGTTTGCCACTGGCTGCCTTCTCTCAGGGGGAAATAACTGTGCAGAGGTGTAAGGACTGAAGTTCCAAAACAAATAGAGAAATTGCAGAAACTCTCTGTAATTTAGGAACAGAAGAAAAATAGTAAAGATTAAATATTCAGGTAAATTCATTTTAGAAATACATTTTCTTTCATCTTAAATCTTGCAAACAAGTTGTCTAAGTCTTAGCTATTATATATATTTATATTTAGCTTTCTTAATGCTAGATAAAGAACAGTCTTCAAATTCTTATGGTATTTGGTACCCATCCAGGTCAGTTGCTGTGGCCAAAGAAGTAACAGTGGATGTATATAGAGACCTCAAACCTTGAAACCAACATAATATGGTAAGTGAAAGGAAAACTCCAGGGCCCAGAAGAGCACAGAAATACAAAGCCTTAATAAAGATTTCCAGACTTTTTACACTATAACTTGATAGAGTTGAAGAGGTTACTTTGGACAAAAGATACCTTGGGCAAAGGCACCATCTCAACAAAGTTTAGAAATTGTACTAATACAATTAATACACTGATGTATTAGCCTTTTTTAATAAAAGAACCCCAGCCCACCCCCCCCTCCCCCCCAAAAAAAACCCAAAAACCCACCCAAACCCTCCAAAACCCAAACAAAAAAGAAAGGCAGGAACTGTCATGACAAAATCTTTGGTTATGTGAGAGTTGTGCACTTCCTTGTTTATCCTGTCTGACCCTGACTGCCAAGGTTAGGTGTCAAGGATTTGCAGGCAATGTATCTGAAAGGTTATGTCTTTTTGAAATATGATATGCAGATTTCATGTGCTTAGCAGAGAGCTGCCAAGAGATTGCTGGTAGAAATATTGGTAGAACAGTGGGTGGCCTACGAGTTTAGGGGTCCAGTCTAGATTGAAACCTTGAAATTCTATGATAGTTTCATTTGGCAAACTTGGTGGATGAGTTTCCCACATGCTTTTAAACTTGTATAGACTGAAATGCATTTGAGAGAGAGTAGGAATCGTCTCACTGTGTTTAGTGACACCCTAAACACAAGACAACCCCAGTCTTTTCTAACCAGAGTAAACTTAATTTGCCTTATTTACTTTGCCTCATTACAGATCACCCACAATACTAGTAATAAAGAAAAGAAAACAGGGAAGAGTGTATTGCATCTGATGTTTACACCTATTGATTTCAAGAGTCTGTTGCTTTATTATGCTGCTTTCTGTTTAGTTCTGTGGTAGATGTCACATAGTTTAAGCAGAGTGAGGAAGGTAACTGCAAAGATGAACAGATTTGTGTAAAAAAATGTGATCTTGTGCACCTCAAAAAAAATCCAGAGAAGTAGTCTTCTGTTACTGAAGGAAAAGAACTAATAATGTAATAAATACCTTATATTTAGTTAAAAAAAACCTTAAGGGGAAAAAAGTAAATTGTACTTAACTATGAGAAAGCAGAAGCACAGAACCTGAAAGGGCAGCTGGTGAAACTGCCCATCTTTAATGCTGGCTCCTTATGGGACTAGTCTTGAAAGTGCAGAATCATTCCACTACTTCTGGAAAATTTTTTTTTTTCATTCTTTCTGTTATAGAAGAACTTTTAAAGTAATTATCCTTTTGCTTCCCCTTTTAAAAAATGCTATAGGCTTTTCTTTTATTATCTCTTGCTTTCCCACAAAACCAGACTGGGGACAGGAAGAGCCTAGGATTAACTTCACACGAGGTATTTAACAATGGCATTAGTTCTCAAACTGTTTCTGGCACTTGCATCATTGACCTGCTCTCTGTCTGGTTTGCTTTCAAACCCCACCAGAAACAGCTTTGTATTTTTTTGTAATGGTACACTTGCAGAGTGTTGCCTGATTGCAGAAGTTCAGACTGTCTCTGACTCACAGAGGAAGGAGCTAAGTACCAAGCTGCCCAGGGTTCTTCCCAGACAGTAAGACAAGAAAGAGGCTGTAGGAATATATGTACTTACTACTTTCTACAGGGATCTGAGCCCAGTTTTTCTGCTTTCTGAGAGAGAGCATCCCGCTACTGAAAAAATGAAGTTGATGAATGGGTAGCTATTACAGCATGTACCTGGAAAGGAGCAGGAGAAGAAATCTGCTTGCTGGTGCTTGTTCTAAGCATCTTTATATTTCAATCCTGTGAGGACACAGAGAAAATCAGGCAGCTAAACCTTGCAGAAATGAAAAATACCTTTTCCTACAAATGTCATTGCTACCCTGCTTTAGGGTTAATTAAAATGTTCCTCCCCCCATCACTTGCCTGAAAAAAAAAAAGGACATGTCTATTTACAGCTGTGGGTAATGTTCATCCATCCCTGATGGGTTAGAAATCAAATCTCAGGGAAAAGAGTGGTATTTCCTATAAATTACTTCGGATAAATAACTTCATTTTTCTTAGAGACTTCCCTTCCATATGAGAGTTATTTAGCAGAAATTCCAGGGCTTACAACATAAAAAAGTTATTGCTATCAAGATTTTCTGACAGTCATCTTGGAAGTTATTTGGAACAATCATACATATGCAGCTTCAGTGAAGCTTCTGGCTGTGTTTAAGCGAATTAAACAGAGTCATGGGAAAATGTTTCTTCATTCACAAAATCGAATCACCACATTCTTTGCTGGGCTCCTTTGTGCAGCTGTTTTGTACCTAGCCTTGTTGCTCAGCCTTTTGCATTTGTCATGCACTCGGCTGAACTGAGCCAGAACTGTTCAAGTAACTGCGGAACAACTTGGAAAGTGCGAGGTGCGCTACTCTGTAGCTCCTTGCAGGGCAAATAGCATGAGTCACAGGAGGTAGAACTTCATAATCCTGAATCGTGCATTCAAATGCCACTGGTGAGTATCTGGCCTTTTCATACACACCTAAGCAATATTTTCTCCACCAACGATTTTTTTTTTTGTCTAGTCCTTTTTGAATATTGTATACTACAGCTGCAGATCTTTGAGCAGAAAGCTGATGGGGAAGTAGTAGAGGTTCACATGAGTGAAATGTGGGCAACAAAGAGATGCCCTCATGCTGCTACCAGACACCAGAGTCTGCAGATACGGCCTATTTCCTCTCCATGGCAGATGTGGACATAACCTTCAAGGGACAACTCAGATGTGTCCATAGACTGCTAATAGAGAGACTGAGGATCAAACCCTCTCTGTCCTATTTTTCCTCTCTGAAATTCATTGCAAAAATTATTTGAAAAGCCTACCTGTTTTTTGCCCATCTCTCTTCTGTTTCCCTTCAACTGAAAAAAGTATCTGCAGTTCTGGAAATGCACGTATTCATGCTGCTGTATTACGGTAATTGCTTCAAATTGAAAATAAGTATAGCTGAATTACTAAATGCATTTTATAGGCTGGAGAAAACAGGGTAAAAAAGGTAGGAAATATAACCCTGAATATATAAGTAAAACTAAAAAAAGTAAAATAAAAAAGACTGGAAAAGCAGTCTATTTCTTACGTTCAATTTTTGTGTTCATTTTTATGTACCTGATAACTGAAAAAGATATGACCTAAATTTCTACCACTGTGCTTTTGATAACTGAACAGCTTCCTCTGCATGTAGATTGCAACTAAAAAGTCTGAAAGGACAGAAACTCTTCCAGCTGTTCTTCCATTATTTTCCAAAGTATCTTGGGAAATCATGGGAAAGCCTCTTCTCTCCAGACCTGACTAGGGATGATGTCCTGAGCTCAGTGGAAGGTGTTACAATATGGCTGACCAGGTGAATTCAATGGGTATAGATATTTTCTGTCAAGACTGTGGAACCGGCTGGGCAGCAGTGCCAGCTGAGCAGCCTCAGATCAGTGCAAGAGTACTGAGCCCTGCAGCACGAAGTGCTTTGAAAACCTGTTGAAATAACCAGAATTGCGATGTGTTTGATCCACCATTACTAGCCACAATGACTGAAAGCTCTGTTTCAAAGAAATCCAGTGGAACTAGGTGGTTTACTAGCACATTTCAACCTTGGGACTGTTATAACCTGCGTGGTTAGGAGTCAATCCAGAAGTCTTTTGTCTCATCATCATGCAGCAGAAGTGAGACACTGAACGCCAGCCAACACAGACTGGGCTAATTGACATCTTTTCTTGTGCCATTTTTTCCCTCTCTTTTTTATTTATTTGTTTTTTAAAGTAGGTTTAATGTTTAACCTCCTAGAAGCCAAGTTCCTAAATCTCATTGCCAAGCCAGAACACTTTCCTAAGGTTTATTCCCCTTGCATCCTGGTAACTGGTGCTGGTGGAGTGTTGATGGTTTCTATCTTGAAAGCAAGTCACTCTCTGAAAGAGTCCTGCTGAGTGGTACAGCACTGTCCTTGCTCCCAGTGGAGAAGCAGATCCTGTGCTCTCTTCACAGCAGTAGCACAGCCTGTCACAATGAGTGACATCTTATCACGTTTCAGATGTGATAAGAAAAGCGTATTTCAGTCTATAGGACTATTTAAGAAATAGAAGAATGTAGTGATACAGTGGTGTGGGAGGAAGAAGAGGGGTTACATGCTGCTGCCCCACTGAGGGGCCATGGCCACCTCCAGGTTGGGTGTTGCTATCTGCTCTTTCCAGTAACAGGCACTGGGCCAGTGGCCTCTCAAGTGCCCCAGGGCCACCTCCTTTCAGATCAGTCCTGGCAGCTTCATACCAGGGATGCTGACAGAGGTAACCACAGTTCCCAGTGCTCAGCAGCTGATGGAGGAAAATGCATAAAGCAGAGGGTTCAGGGCATGCTGGAACAATGGAGGGAGTGGCATGCACCCTTGAGAGGCCTCATCCTAAGTGCACTCATTTGTGCTAAGCGGTGTTTGCCAAAAAAAAAAAAAAATTTGGAGCTCTGATTGTTTCTATTATATTACCTAGGGTACCATACTATTTGAAACTGCAGGTCAAGTTAAAGAGTGGTTGCAAGACAGATTTCTTTTTCTCTTACATGCATGTCAAGTTCATGTGCTTATCATTGGACAGTTCTTCCTCCATCTGGAAAACTGATCTGCCACACCTCATTTTGTGGTACGAGCACACAGTGATGTTTTGTAAGCTCCAGACTGCTCCCAAGATATTTTTTGTTTGATTTTTGTGTGAGACCACTTGAAACCTCATCTCTTGCAATTTGTATTAGCCTATGGAGGCTAGGGGCCTGTCTTTTGAGAGAATAATCTAGCACAATCTCTTTCAGGTTTTCTCCACATTTCTATTAGAGTTTGGAGTTTGTTAAAAAAAATCTTGCTTTATTTCTGTGTGATGATCAGCCTTCATAATACTCTCACATTTTGAGAACTCCTCCACATAAGGTGATAAGCCAGTATTAAACACATACAGTGCGTCCCTATAATTCCTTGTCAGGAAGTATAATTGCACAGCCTCTTACATTTCATCGCTCCCCATGAATTCCGTATCTCGAGTGAGGCTTCACTTAAACCTTTTCTAAGCTCTGAAGCCTGTAGCTGGTCAATTTGCCTACTCCAACATTTTAACTCCATTATTATTCCTAGTGCTATATGATGTTTGGTCACTTATCTGGATTGGAGCTGCTTTTTTGTTCAGAGACCTGCTTTGCTGTAATCCACATAGGAGAATACACATCTCCTCTTTAGACTCGAGGTATTTTGAAATTCAGGTTAGAAAGGGAACAGTAGGTCAGAATAGGCATACTCTTAAAGTAGAACCTTTTAATCTAACTAAAAGCTTGTAGCTCGCTTCATGTATAATTGAAAACAGTATAGATTCTCCTAAATATTTGAAGATACTAATGGGTTTAAGTGAATCTGAATGAAAGGGAAGTCAGCATAAAGCTTCAGTTCTCCATCTGATTTTCTTACTTGCCATGCTAGTTTGCAACAGGTTCAAGATTGTGGCTTATGTTTTTTCTTTCACTGACGCTGTGTTGCATATCCTTCAATGTGCAGAAAAGCTTTGCAGTCCTCTGCAGGAGAATCTTCTTCATATAAAGGCCTGAAAATTATTGATCTAATAGAGCTTCAGCTATATCACTGTAACAAAGTCTAATATATGGCAGTATGTTGACGCTAATTCTGGTAACTGCCTCCACTTTAGCATGTCTACATACCCTAGTCCAGACCACTCTGCACCTGCTCCATCCATGTGCTGTACTGTCCAGCTGCAAGCAATTCTTGGCAGGGAATCAAGTGTCTGCACTGGGCTTGATGCTGTGCTAAGCCTTAAGTCTTGAGCAGAGTTGCATAAATGAACACAATCCTCCTCTCCTGTTTATTATGATCATCTTACACACCAGGCTGCTCTTGAGAGATGGGACTTTTTGCTCAGTGCTGTGCTAATTCCCTCTATAGTGAGAGAAACCTGTTCTTTCTAGAGTGAATAAAACCCTGTGGTTTCTGGGCCAAAGCTGATGAGCAGTGAGGCACTCAGGCAGGTCAGAGCCAAACCTATGCACACCTGACAGCAACGAATCTTTTAAGTGTCTCTTTTTCTTTATTCTCTCAGCCATGGAGAGAGTTAAGATCGTAAAGATACTCTTTAAAAGGTTTATAATAAAAAGGCTAATACACATTATAGCTTAGTTTTCTGTGAATTTGTGCTAACAGATACAGGACCACATTCATAAACCCTAATTGACAGATGTAGGTTAATTTTATTACGCACATATAAAGTTCTGTGTACATAAATTTCCACACACATAAATGGTTGGCTTTGAGTATGTGTCAGCTCCACGTCAGGACTGTTCAGATATGGCAGTGCTCTTCCCAGGCTAGGGCTGGCTCATACCTGTGTAGCTAGGAGTGCTGGCTAAAATTTGTGTCTGTTTCTACCTGAGCATTTAGATATGCTGATGCAGAGGTGGAATTCTGAAACTGACACACGAGTGTTAGCTCCTTCCTACCTTCCCCTCTATTTTGTTGCTTGTCACCCCTTAGCAATTATTTTGAGTGCAGACTAAAAGGGCAAAAAGACTTTAAGGACTTCGATTTAAAAAAAGAATGGATATGACCAAAAAGCTTGGCAGATGAAGAGAACACACTTACTAATCAGAAAGACTTCCATGGATAAAACTTACAAAGAATTTTTCATAACTTTTAGTTAGGGGAAAAGAGTTTTCAAACAATTTAAATTTTTAGTATTGATAAAGGTTACAGATTTTATTCTGAATTTTAGACACATTAAACACCTTTTATTCTTTTATGCTTAGATATGCTTTTAGTGTGTGGCATATCAACTTGAATGTTTACATATGATCTGACATGGAAAGAGTCTTACAATTTGTAAAACAGTATGCTTATCACTTATCTTTGCTCTAATGATGACAGTGATTCCAACCCAGTCTGGGGAGCCATAGTTTTGAAATAGCTCACAAGGTATGAACCTCCAGAAGGCTTTTAGAGCTCCTAAGATGGATGCTAAACTTTTAGATAGTAAATCCCCTTCCATATACATCCTTTTGGAGCAGCAGGAGGTAAGGAAAAGCTGAGTTGCATAAGTCTGTCTGGAAAGATCTGCAGGCTTAAAATACATAATGATTTACAGAATCAAGAATTGCAGAGCATTTGCAAGCATAAAACATATAAATGTATTATTCTGATTCTGCAAAAAACCTAAATGTAAGTAAAAAGTACTGTTTAAATCAATGCATTTAATCTTAAGCATCGTGAACAGGCCTATTTGTGATCTTACATTTCAGTCCTTCCGAGCAAGATATCTTTGTTCGGCGTCTTTAAAAAAGCAGACTAGCAACAAGACTCCCGAGAAACTGATAAATGGAATCAGTGTCTGGAATGTAGTGAAAAGGAGGAGTTTAACAGCAACTGAAAGCAGAATTTTCCTACTGGTGAAACTAAGGCAAGAGGTGCATGAAGCTTTACAATTGTAACACGGTAAATATGCCATATGCTTTGAGAAAGACTCTTGTCATTTGTAAACAATCTTTCAAAGAAAAGTCTACATTTAAATATACAGTTTCCAAGAGCTGTCACAATGATTTTTCCTTTTGGTGATCATACCTGTTGACAATGATAGAGTTTAAGTTTTGGAAATAAAAAGTCAGTAATGTTGTGGTACTACAAAAGTCAGACAAGGGAAGACTAAAAGGCGTTTAGTGTCAGGAGTAAGAAAATCAAACCAAGAGTGCTTTGTGCTCTCCTGAATAGAAGTTTATATCTATCCTTTCATGTAGTGTATCCCCATGCAGCACCTTAGTGCTAAAATCAGGTATTAGAAGAAAAAAATCATTTGTGCTGAAAATGCAGATAAAATATCTGTAGTGAGCTTGAAGGTAAATTAAGATGTAGAACTGGAGTATTACATGGTGACATAATTTGGTTTTTGCTTTATAAAGAAAGCAATCCAAAATAATTTGGCAGCTTGTTACAGAATGCTACTGATGGAAATAATCCTGATGCATCTCACCATTGCAAAAAGCTGTGGCAATAATATTAAGTTCAGGCTCCTGAGTCCTAGTGAGTAAAAGAATTGGAGAGGTCAAAGATGACAGCTGCTCTTTCACAACAGAAATAGCCAGCTCAATACTTATAGCTAGATCTTATTTCAAATTGACAGATTGACAAGAATTTTCAAAGTGGAGCTTCAGTTCTTAGAAAACCCAGTTGTGCAAAAAATGGGTGTTACACATATATTAAAAAGATGTAAACAATGAAAGAGCAAGTTCAAGCTGACAGGAGAAAAAGGAATGTATTCAAGCTACAGAAAGTGTATTTCACATTCAATGTCAAGAAAAGTATTCTAAACTAAATGCAAAAAAGGAGAAAAAAAGAACTCTAAAACTTGACTATTAAATTCCAATATTATTAATCACTACTGGCCTTACGACCACTCACAATCTCATCTAGTTAAGGACTGCACTAGAAAAGTATTAGCACTACAGAATATCCCTCTTTTCCTTTGGAAATGAACTCCATAAAAACAAAAGCAGAACTGCAAATACTATGCACTCTGCTTGTTATTTCCAGTCACAAAATACCACAGTCTGTAAATAAGGCACGCCAAAGGCATGCAACTGTCCTGCTCTAGGGGGAAAAATACTGCAAAGTCATCGTTTTTCTCAAGGACATAAAAAGTTGGAGAAATTCTTGACCTTTTAATAAGCATGCAATACTTCTGGATGTCACTTATACATTCATCATTTATACATTCGTAACACCAGAAAGGGAAGATCCTTCAATTTAAATAGGCCTAAAGTGTCTGCTGTTTTTCAGATTATGTATTTGGTTTGGGGAATTCTGGTTGCTGGAAAGAACAGCTCTTCTGTCTTGCCCAGCAGGGCTCTGCCCTGACTTCCTGCATTACTCTTTCCTGCCTGTCCTTGCTGACCAGAAGTCACAGTGTTTCATGGAGCAATGTGCATTTCCTTCAACGTGCAAGTTAGTTACTTCTAGGCAGACGTAATATTACTTAGAAACAGTCAGCCACGTCTACTTGTTTAGCTACAGATGTCACCCTTGTCTGTAAACTGGGGGAGAGGCAGACTGGACTGGCATATTTCATAAATAGCAAGTACTAAAAAATATCTCATAAAGTCAAATAATTTCCTGTTTATAACTAGGAATTGTGAATGCAAATTGCATGTTCTGAGCACTTAAAACTTACCTAGTTTTGCTACTCTGGAGCATAAACCAGGGGAAATGTCAGTCAAAACCTTTTCACCAGTGCCTACTGGTGACAATGCTTTCTGATTTGTTTTTTGTTTGTGGTTTTTTTTTTTTACTTTTTTTTTTAATTTTTTTTTTTTAATAAAGTAGGAGACCTTATTTTTATGCACGAAAATAAAGTACTATAGATACTCTACTGTTGAAACTCCAGTCTACAGCTGGCTTTTTACAGGAGATTTTGGAAATATTGCTAGAAGTGTTTTGCTAAGCTTGACTGCATAGCAGGAACCATGGGGACTACCCAAACATAATGTATACAGAACACTGTGCTGCCACCACACAACCGTGTATACTCTGTGTGTCAGTCATTCACTCCGGAAACAAAAAGAAAGGAGTGGAGAAAGTAGCAACCTAACACTTTTAAAACACAAAAAGCATTATTAGGAGACTTCTGGCTGAAAGTGATGCTTTTGATCTGGACAAACTTACCTGACATGGTTATGAGACTCCAAATAAGTAAACAGGACTTTGCCTGTGCTTTTTGAATGCCAGTAGCTTTACAAATAGTCAGTTTAAAAGATCATTGCCATGGGCATTGCATAAATAATTTTATATACATAAATACATATGTATATATATATTATCTATGTGTGTGTGTGTACCAATGCATGTTAAATAAAAGCCCTAAGAATATTTTAAAAACCCATAGCTTACTCTGAGACTTATTTTCTAGGATAAACTATATTTTTAATTAATCACTTCAGAAATCGAAGCTGTCAGTGACCTTTTAAAATGACTATACATATACAGCACACTGTTAGATTAATATTGATTTTTTTCCCCCTCCACTGCAAGCAAAGTTTTGACAGTTAGCTTTCATACTGAGAAATAATTATTAAGATTCAATTTAGTTTCTTAAAAGTTCATAATTAGGTCTTCCGATTTGATCTTTTTTTGGTCATTAGGTCCAAGTAATCAAGTAACTATGTGGAAAAATTAACCTTTTCATTATATTAGATTATGTGTTGTAGTAGTAAAGCTTGTTTGAAGTGCATGAATAAAAAGTGAAATTACAGGAAGAACAATCTAATATAGCAATAATAGGTGCATTCACTGTGCATCTGAGAGGAGGAGGGGGGAAAAAAAGACGAGTTTTCACTCATTTTGGCCTAAAATCTGTTCAGGTTTCCAGGATTCTGACATCAGAACCCAGATAACGCTGGCTAGAACCATAGGGCTTTACAATAAAAGCTAAAATATTGACCATATGATGGCAAAAAGTCTTTATTTTGCGGTTAACTTATTCTCTTCTAGCTACTCTCTGATGAAGTTGGTGGTGCTGTGGAGGATGATCTCCTTCTTCTTGACAAAGATCGTGATCGTTCAGCACTGTAGGCAACATGCTTATCGTAATTTTGTATCTGAGCCTCGAGGAATTCCCTCTGTTGCTGGCTGATTGTCTGGCTAATCAGTCCAGGAAGAGCTTGAATGCTACCAATTAAAGTTTCCAGTTTAGTTTCCAGAGCAACAATTCTCTTCTCAAAATCTTCACTTCTTTCATTTAAGTCAGAAATCATGTCATACATGATGTTTTGAGTCTGAAAGTAGAAGGATGTAAGTAAAGGTTTAGAGAGACCTTACAAGTATTGTAACAAGTAGCACAACTCTATAAGGGTTTGTAAAAGAGGATATGAGTATTATAACAGTATCTAGTCTTGTGAAATAATTTTCCCTGTAGATTAAATTACAGTAGACAAAGCTTTCCACTAGATTTCTTGAGCAGAAATGTAATGCCTTTTAGTAACACTCTAGATGTCAAAGTCAAAATAGAAAATTTAAAGACCAGACCTTTTCTGGAAATTCAGCTGCTTGGGAGTGCACCAGGCTAAGCTTTTTGAACAGTCAGTGTAAGCCACCAGGGGACTGAAGGCTCCAGTGATGTGCACCATCCTTAGCTGCTCTTGATTCTTAAACACCTTCATTCTTGAAAGCAGAGCACAAATGCTGTTCACTGGCTTTCTCCCTAAACTGAGCAGGTTTTCTTGAATTGGCAGTACAGGAATTGAGTGGATTGTTTTTGAAAAGTAGTGCAAGGAGGAAAAACTCAATTGTATGGATACAGCAAATATATACAGCGTACTTTAAAATGACGCAATGGTCAGTAAAAAGGTAATCTGAAATGTGTTATTTCATAGGGACTTGGAACTTGTTAAAAATAATGGCTGAATGTCTGCCTCTTACAGATTGAGACTTCAGATTATTTAAACCAGAGTCATAATTCAGTAGAAAAAATGGTTGAAATTTATGAACCATCCAAAGGAAAGGAAAATTAATTGAATGACTGCCTGAAGTGTAAACCACTTCAGTATCAGGTGAGTGTTATAACCCTTTTCTCTGCCTCCTGTTTCAGGATGCTAGCATAACCCTTGAAAGTGAAGTAGTCTACACAAAATAGTATCTTAAAAGTCTTTATTAGTTGCCAGAAGCATTAGACTGAATTGTATTTTCACCTGAAGTTGTCAGGTGGGTCTGTAAAGCAAGAGGGGAATGAACACTGAAGAGTTTAATCTTTGTTTTGATGCACTTGAAATTGAGGAGGATTTTGAGGTAAATGAAGAGGTGTATAAGAAACCCTTAGGAAGAGCCCGTTCATGCTTCTAATGTTGCCTCAAACTAAGCTCACAGTAACTGTTAAATATTAAGATATTATGAGAAATCCAAAATGCTATCAGCTCAGACCTCTAGCTTTCTAGTTATTATATATTTATGAAAAATTCTAGCAACAATAAACAAGCAGTTTGCAACTGAATAGCCTCTTTTACCTCAACTCAAATGGTATAAAAAAGATTTTAAAAGCCTTATGATATATTGGCAAAGTAGGCAGCTATTATTCATTATAAAACTTAAATAAATCCAGATCTAAATTTACTTATCCAAAGTTACTGCTGCATAAGACAACAGGAACAGAAAACCAGAACCTCTAATTCCAGTCAAGAGGCTATGTACTACAGTCTGTCATGGCACAGTCACTATCACCACATGGCAAATCTCCTTTCTACACAGCACTACACCACTACGGCCCACTCACAGTCCAGCATTTACCATGACCACCGCAGTCACTTCAGGAGCTCTCAGGATCAGCCTCTCAATTGTGAAGTCTTTTTCAAATGTACAAAAAAATAAACAAATATGGCACATTCAAACTTTCGTCAGGATGTTTCTTTCAGTAGGTGCTACCACAAAACACACACATATTTTTATTTGCTATAAATAACAACCTTGAACAACCTTGTTAACAATATTTGCGCATACAATGCATAACATTTTCACTTAAAAACTCTTCATTTTGAAAGAATGAATGTCGAAACAATAGTAACTGCCTACTAACCTTTGCCAGGTCCACCAAAGTGTTGGCTTGATCATTCAGTTTCCTTTGTTCCATTTTTACACTTCTTAATCTAAAAAGTGGAATTTTAAGTCAGATTTTTTTTTTATGAGGTCATACTAGGATTTCTAAAGAGCATGCACAAAACTTACAAGAGCAAATAACTGCATGGACAATGCCTTGACTACTTTGTGTAGAGTCAGAATCGGTCATGTGCCTGCTACAATGAGAAGCATGCTTCTTCAACACCGCAATAAAGGAAAGAGCAAGGAAATGTGATGTCCTCGAGAACACCATTTGCCATGGTCAGAGTTGAATTCAAAAAAGGAAGATAACAATTTATCCAGACTACATGAAAGAAAGCCAAAACATTCCTCAAAGCCTCAGTATCGTGACAAGTAGATATAGGAAGAAACACAGAACAACAGTTTTTTGTCATTGTTATTGTAGTAATCAAGAATCTTCCCATGCCTACATGACTAGATACAGGTATTAGCCCTGTTCTGTCGGAAATGGATTGGGTTAGCAGTGTTGGAACCTGATGAACATCCAGTGATAAGTGAGTTTCTCCTTACGTAAAACAGAACTTCCATCTGAGCAGCAGCTAAATAACTAACATGCTTGCCAATACATTTAGTTTTCTTAGATAATTTGTGAACCTAAATACGATCACATTTTAAATTTACATCAGACTTTCTTTTTCAAAGCACTACTTAAACTGCAGCATTGAAAAACTATGAAAGAAGCAGCAAGGATATATTTTTTTATTCTTTGATGCATACCTATCTGATTATTATTAGTTATACACATTCTTTACAAGATATATACATGACCTTTCTTACATATTCCCTGATACAAAGCCCATGTTTTCCAGATTAACTGCTGGAAGAGGTTTGTAGATTTGATTTTCACAAATAGGCAATTTCTCCCATGAGTCATTTTTTCACCATCTCATAATAGACACATACTTGAACTCTCAATGACTTTTCTGGCTGTTCTAGAGCAGGAAATAGGGTTTTACAAAACTAAGGTATCAATTTATAAACAATATGTGACAAGATACCACTTCAGTCTACCAGTATGTCAAGGGCCAACCAAAATAACAATCTGGTTAGCTGTCAAATGGAAGTAAGTTTGGCAGCATTTTGTGGCAGGTGGGTTGCTAATGCATTCTCTGCCCATTTCTCAGTGATGGTATTAATTAGAAAGCTAGTTTAAAGAAAGCGTTCTAGAAGATATTTCAAAAGCAGTAAGTTTATTTCATATGTTTAGTTTACAAGCATTTCCTTTCATATCTAGACTGACTGCCCTGAGAAAGTAAGTTGTGGAAAGTGGAATATAATTTAAAAATATTTTTAAAATATAAATGGTAATAACTCTGTTAAGGTAGAAATGAATTGATCATGTAAAACTGGCATTCCAGCAGCTTGTTACTGGAATGTCATATACTCTTCTTCTGCTGCAAGCTTCTTTCAGAGCACGACATAAATGCACAGTGTAGGAATGGTGTTTTCAGAGGCTATGAGTTGGACTTTTTCTAAAGCAAAAACTATGAAGTAGTCTCCAAGGTACAGAATTATATCATTACAGTCTCAGAACAGAATAATTATTCAAATGTAATGATTTCATTGGAGAAGGACAAACCCCAGTGTTTTGGTGACCATTCTCTCAAATAATTTGAAGAAATGTGTTTTCTGCTTTTCTTAAGATTCATTGACTAATCTGTTTGCCAGTCAGTATTTTAATTTTAAAACTCCAGGAAGTCCATTGTTATTGTAGTAGTACCAGTACCAGCTGACACCAATATGATAATTCTTCATGGTAACCAACCCAACACCTACCACAGGCTGTAAGAATGTATAGGTATGGCAAGTCTTTAGCTGCAGCAGCCGGATTTAAAGAAAACCAATGGACTTTCATTGTTTAATTCATTAAGATAAAATTTTGATTTTATGAACTTCACTTATCACAGAAAAAGATCATGATTCTGGATCACGTTTCCATGGCAGCAATCAGACCACTGAAGTTCACAAATAAAAACTCTATTTTTTGCATGCAGACAGTGGTAAATTCTGCAAGTTTAGAAAGGAACAGCTTATACAACTTACTTCCGAGCTCTATTTTCATTTTGTTGAAAAAAAGACAAAACAAAAGAAAACAAAGTGTAAAATATACTAAAACAACCAAATGAGCACAGTGGGCTCGATTCAGCAGGTGGAAGGTCCTAGGGAGTTGCTACTTCTTTTGATCAGTAGCTACCTGAGTAGGAGTCTAACTCACTTGCATTCATGATGAAGGAGTCCACAATATCTTCAAGCCTTCCCATTAACTATCATCTGTAGATTTTCTTGTTCATACAATACATAACTTGCCTTTTAATGATTTCACCTTCATCTTATCTAGTGTGCATGAGAAGCAGAACACCCGGACCAGGTGAAGGCATTTGAGAGCTGTGACCATGACTGTTATAATGATCTAGTCTGGTTTCTTTTGTGAAATTGATCCTGAAATGCCACTCATTTTATTTTTGTCTCCAGTGAAATGGTTGGAAGGTGAAGTAGGGAGAGCACACAAAACTTAAGAATCTGGAAAGATGGAAAACCGTAAGTCACTTGAGAAAAACTCAAAGATGTAAAGGGATGAAAAACTAATTTGCATCCATCTACTCAGCTACAGGAAGAAAGCAAACTGCGAGTGCAATGTTTTCATCCATGGTGCATTCTTCAGCATATTGAAAAAATTATCTTTTGTTTTCTTGAATACAAAAGTTTTGGGGCTGTAGTGCAAAGGAGTAAAGGATAGAGAGAAATGACAAACATAGCTGTGCAATGTAGCTGTCACAGCTAGGAAAAATTACTGCTGCCACCTTCTTCACCCCACTCAATTATTTCATTTTTAAGGGAGGTGCAGAACACACTTCACATCCTGCAAAGTTCTTCTGAGCTTGAGTGATATATAAAGCTGGAGATCGAGCCTGCTGTGCTTTTTAGATTCTTTTTTGAACATATGTGCTCATACACACACAGACACACAAACATACACACACACACACAAAATAAATAGCAAAGTTAAAATGTTAAGGAACAATCTTTGCAATCAAGGATTCAAGTCCAGCAAGGATGCACATGACATGCCATCCTCTCCCCAGAACCCCTGCCACTCCCCTCCACCTCCCAATCCTTTAAACTAAGCCAAATGACCAAACTGGTATATAAAAATATACTTTTTATATTCACATAAAAATGCCTCAACTTCTGTTGTCTTCTTAGTGCTCAAAGTATTTCCACAATGACACAGTAACATTTAATCCTGCAAGTTTGCTAAATATAATACAGTAACCAAGGTTTACAGAATATTTCACAGCTTAAGCTTAGCTACCTACTGCTTTAAAACATTGCTATGAAAGAGAGAAAGAATGATTGTTAGTCTAAATTTACTAATAGGAAATGAGTTAACCTGGCCTTTCCTTCCTGTCTTTCCTGCAAGATGCTACATAGATGTTCTTTTCATCATGGATGCTTCCTTTACATCTCTTCACTGGTTGGTTCAGACACAGACCTACACTCAAAAGTTATCAAAACATCAGTTTGAAATTAAACTTACTTAATTTATCTACTTCTTCCTTGTTACTAATGGGAACTATTTTCATAGGCTCTACAAATGGCTGCCTCAGGCTGAAAGAGGGTAACAAACAGAACAGACAAACAGGTCCTGACCTTTCCTCAAAAGAATTCTGATTCCTGAGGACAAAACTCAGGGTTTTTTTCCTCCTTTGTAGTTCAAAGAATAGTAACCATTGTGCAATTCTGCTTGTTTTGATGTGCTGTATGACAAATACATACTGCAAATTTTAGATAAATAATTATAGTGTGGCAATACCATGATACAACTTAATCCTACTACTGGTTTTAGGTCTCAGGCTTGTTTTCAGATGAGGGGAAGAACTCCTTTGATTAATTCCAGAGGTGCTCAAAGGTCTCAGCTAGTGGCATACACTTCCATTTTCTAGAAGATATGTCAGGGGTCATAGCTGACATACCAACATTTGATCTTATGCACTGAGAATATACAGTGGAGAGAGGCAACTAAATGCTAGTGGACCATGCAATGATACATAATGAATATTCTTTCCATTAAATACTACATACTGTACTCTTTTATCACATCATTCTGATTTTAAAGTATTAAAACATCTCCTACAAAGAAAAAAATTTTTAAAAATTTTCTTCTGTCTATTGTACCTTGCATTTTACTACCTGGAAGCAAATGCATAAAAACAAAGGATAGTCTCAGCGGCAAAGAACAAAAAAAGTCTTAGATAATTCAAGAAGCATTGGAAACTTCTAAAAAACATTAACCAGTTTATAAGGACATGTACTGCCTGCATATCTTTTTATTTTATTGTAAACAGATAATACAGTAAAACCTTATTTTTGCCTTATTCTGAAAGAAAATCAACCTCAACAACAATCTTCTATGAAGAGAAGGGAATGGTGGGGGGAGAGGAGAGAGGGGGCAGGATGGGACTAAGAGTGACTGAGGGAGAAGGAAACTAACAGAGAAAACACCTTGAGAGGAAAAACAAAGCAAAATAGTACTTACTGATGAATAGCTTGCAAGAATTTGCGTTGATGTTTCCTTACTTTTGCATGGTCTATTTTTTTAACCAGCTTTGTGTTTTTATAAATTAACCATGTTTCCCTGAGTACATTGGCCGCTGCATTTTTCACCTGTTTAATAAAAGAAAAACACCAGGCTGACAAAAGTAGTATTATGCTATATTTTCACTTTTCTGGTATTAACTCTTCCTAAAGCTTTTAAAATGCTGTCTTGACTGTGGGAAGTGGGTACCTCAAGAAGCTGCAGCACTGAGGGAAGAAAGCAACAACTGGACCAAGGGGACTGCTGAGCAATTTCCTTTTTATATAGATGTGAAGTTGGGATCAAATCTTTTTGCATCCAGGGGTAATTTTCTCTCTTCAAAGAGTTGGAACTGTTTGGTGTTTATGGCAATATAAATTACAGTGAGGAAATACTAATGCATTATCTGTATTTTAATTAAGTGTATTTAATAGCACCATAAGATTTCTCTCTTTCTTTTTCTATGGTTAGAACCTCTTAATTCTCTTAGCAATTTATCAGTCTTTTAAGCTTCCAGAGCTGTTTGAGCACTTTTTCCCATTCCTTTTGTTTTTTTTTTCTGGTGGTGTTTAGTTTTTATACTTGTTTCTTTTTTAACATTCTCCAGGAATAAGAAAAAAATATGTTGTCAATTAATGTGGGCAGAGTGCTATTTAAAAAGCGCTTTGACTTTTTTTTTGGATGAGGTTTTCCATAAAATATTAAAGGTAAGAGTACCTACAGTTCTCTTTTTAGGTAATCCAAAATTTTCAAGAACGTTTAAAAATATACAAATAATTTGAATGCAATGTTGATTAATGATGGAATGACTAGGCTACTTGCAAAGAAAAATTGTCCTAATTATTCACCTTTATTTTCTCTCCCTCCAACTTTACATCGTGCCAGTAACTGCAGTGTCAGTGCTAAGCCAATGGCTAAGACACTGCAGAAATGTCATGCAATACCTCGGCTCAGCAACAGGTCCCCCCGACCTTGCACCTGTAATTGCTGGAGAACCTTGTCCTGTCTTCAGTGAAAGCACAACCACAGTTTAGAGACCTCCTCACAATCTCTAAGTAGCCCTTGCATTTCCACATGGTGTGGCTGTCTCCAGGCTGTGAGGAAAGCTCCCCATCACATGCATGATTTGTGACCTGATGTGCATCTCTGATTTGTTTGATTGGATTGCTTTTCATGTGCTGTGAGTCTCATGAGCTTGAAGCTATGAAAGCACCACTTGGATAAAGTATTAGACTAACACTAAGATTTATATGAAGATGAACAAAATAAACTTCAAAAGGCATAAATAAATAAACACCAGACTCAAAATCTGGCCAATCTCTGAGAGACATTTATGGCTCAGCTGTCAGATAACGCTAGAAAAGTAACTGTTTTAGGAAGGGACAAATTATTTTCTCTGGTCTAGTATCAACAAGACCTTAACTGACTGCAATAGGAGTGTCAATCAACAAACTCAGAAAGTCACTTCATGTCAGACACCCTTTATACCTATATCAGAACTGTCTTCCCACTCATCCTTAGTCTTTCCCCACTGTGACTGCTTAGAGGAGACACAGACTGTTAGGGGTGAGCAGCACAGAAACAAGACAGCCAGCACAGACAGAACAGTGTTTTGAGAAACACAGCATATAGAGATAGGACAGGGCTCTCTGCAGCAGAGGACCCGTGGCAGTGCAGCGCTGCAACACTGCATGGAGCTGTGCCAGGGCAGCCACCTTCCTCCTTGCCTGGAGCAGAACTACGGTCTCCATCTCAGGCTTTGACATCCCTCTGCACCTATCAGCAAGGAGAAACTCTGCTGAGTTCCTGTTGTGATTATAAGGACCTTTGTCTCCACATTGGGTCTTCTCAATTACGAAGACTAAACAAGTAGAGTGGACTGTAGGGCTACTACTCACTTGTTCCCTCAACACTGACCAGGATTGCTATTGCCTTGTTTGCTGTATTTTCTTTCATTTAAAATATTTCTTTAAATACCAATACCTATTTTGTAAAAAATAATCTCTTCTAAAATAATATACACAAACATCTTTCAGAGCCCTTCAGCACTGTGTGCCACTCAATAAACCATGCATTGTGTACAAAAAGCAATTGGAAAGCCTGCCTTACTCACAAACCCTGAATATGTTGTTTTCTTAAGAACATCTCTCATAGCTTGAAATTCTTGTTTTTGTCTGTCATTCCACCTACTTTAGCTACAAAAAATTATATTTTCATATGCCACGCAAAAGCTTTTGGTTTAATACAATAGTCTAGTTTCACAGCACTTACCTGCTGTGAAACTAGACTATTAACTAATTAACACCAATTACCTTCCAGTTACAAGGACTTTCTATACAATATTCAAATTCTCAAAATTTTCTGACAACTTGCAATTGCCCTCAATTCAGAGAAAAACTCAAGGCATTCAATCTCTAATCTTTCAAAATCACATCCATGATAATATTCAGTAGAGGTACCAAGCAGTAGACTACTTAAAAACAAATGCAGAAATAAATTAATACACAGTATTCCTTTTCAGTTGTGAATATAAAGTATGACTTACTCTTTTAGTTAGCTGGGTGTCCATCATGAAATTATGCACATGTTTTTCAGCTTTGGTAAGTTCTAACTTCCTTGCCACCACAGCTACCACCAGTGCAGTGCACCCAGCACCCTGGAAACAATAAAACAAACCCCCAAGATGTTACTACTGCATTTTGCAGAGCTTTTAGAGGAAGTTTCTCCTTTCCTGTAGAAGTATGGCAGGCATCAGGTGATTCATCCCAGGTAAATACAGTGAACATGCTACATCTATTTAATTTCAGAGTAATATGAAAAGTCAGTATTTACAGGCTGGTAAACTGTCAAGGCACCAAAATAATTAGTGAGCAGCATCATTTAGAAGTTCTGCCTTTTTTTTTTTTTTCCCCTGCAGAGGTTGAAAATTTGAACATATCCCATTTCTAATGCATAAACAAAGGGAGTGAAAAAAACAACTTTTTAAACCCAGAATGTTAGTAACAGAGCACCCTGTTCTTAAAAATTTTCTCAAGGTTATAGCAACTGCTAAAGAGGAAATAAGATTAGATTAGTATTTAGCACATGCACACAAAAAAGAAAAGTTTCTTAGGATTTTCTGTAGGGCTAAAAAATAATACCAAAATTAGTATTTACTCACTTTAGTATATTTTCCTGTTGTTTTGAGTCCTTCAGTGACATTTTCCTATATTATTTCTGCTTATTACCATATAAAATAGAACATAAACACAGGACCACGTCTTCAAACCTTGGAGAAAATACCAATATTCTAATTTGTGCTACGTATATGCATGCACATGCACATATATACATGGACACGCATGTCCACAACAGGCTAATGCCAGAAGACGCCTGTCTCTTTGAAATGACAATGCTTTTATCAGCATCACAAATTTAAATGCTTTTTTATGGGGCAGGTGAAACGGAAAGGAGGCTAAAATGACCCAGGTAATAAGAAGCAGTGTCAATTATACACATCTAGAGGTATCATTTACTTTACATTATTTATAAATTCTGCTGCCTTAGTATTTTGTTTTTATAAACAAATTTGTACAGGTTCTTTTAAAAACAAGTATAAATACCTCATTAAATATATGAGGTTGTGTTTAACTTGCAGGTTCATTCCAATCTAGTTCTTAATGCACTTGTGTCAGTTACTCTCCAACATATAAAGCAACCTCTCATTGTCCATTGAAGCTTAACACATTTTCATTCACAGAGCTTTCTCCTACTCATTCTGTATTTCTCCCATAAATGTATTATCTCTCTATCCCCCACAACTGTAACTACCTTACCATCCCCAGAAAATCCAGAAGAAACCTCAGAATTTAGCTTTCAAAATACAAAATCCATTAACAAACACATAGAGACTGCAATACAAATTAACTCATTGGAAACCCTTTTCCACACAGTGTCCTTAAAAAACTGAATCTTGTTTCTCTGTGTACATTACTTACAATGAATTTTGTGAAAGCCGTCAACTAATTATTTCTCCATTTCCCTGGTAGATTGTCCCAAGAAATCCATCTGATTCCTCTCAAGTACCTAATTTTCTGCAATTAGTTCTCATCTTCCATCCTCAACAGCTCTCAGCAATCCTTCAAATGACTTGCTCATAATTTTGCTGCATTTCCTGCTTCTCTCCTGTCCTCAATACTAAGCCTTCGCTGTTCTCTATCTCTCAGTTCTCCAGACCTGTGATGATGGAAATTCATGGGAAATTCTCGAAGTTTTGCTCTCTCTATGAGTCAAAATGGTGCTAAAAGTTTCTTTGCTTCTCCAGACCCCATTAACAGTTAAAAAGGAAGAAGACAGCCCATGCAGCTTAAGGCTAAGCACTTCAAGAGTCCACTGAGCCTTCTGAGAAGAGGACTAGGCAAGAGATGCTCTAACATGCCTACCTCCCCAGAAAACAGACAGCACTCTTCAGGTTTTCTTCCTGTCGAGGGAAATGCTAATATGCAGAAGACTTCTCTGTAGGCAAATAAACTAATAAATTACCCCATATAATAGCAAGGAAATGAAGATGAAAGCAGACACCTTTTGGTTCAGTATGTCAGGAAAACCAGGGCCAGATGTTGATTTAATGACATAACTGGAGTTCTGCTTGCTCACAGCAAGAAAGCTAGAATGGAAATGAGCTTAATAATACAGACCCCACTGGAAAAAACACCTGTTTAAGCCATTTTACTGGGAGAGAGAAATACTAGACCGTTCTTTCTCAGTTCCCCTCAAAAAGACTAGCGGAATGGTGGCAGGCAAAAGAGTTTGGTTTGAGACGAAATCATTTCAGCCTTTGTGATTAAGTTTCACGCTTTTTCAAAGTGGCACAGCAGTTGTAAGGGCCAAATGCTGTTAAAACCAGCGGTTTTATGTCTCACATAAAATATACTGCCTGCAGCATCACAATACTGTCACTGGCAAGCTGTGACAACCACCTCTATTGTATATATGAACTGCTGTCTTCCTCATCTCCAGAACAGCTTATTGTGATGGCAAAGTATTCTAGATTCAGTTTAAACCTCTTGGTTTTGTTGTATATGAAGGGATCTCAGGATATGAATATGAGCTCTCTTAATATTTCTCCAGAAGTAGGAAGTATTATACTACCTGCATGTTTACACTTCACAGTACTTCAAAGGAAAAAAAAAATCACTCATAACAGTTTACAACAACTAAAATTCACTTAACTACAACTAAAACCACTTAAACTACATGATGCTAATTAATATTTTATGTTATGGTGATCTGCAGTAGTACATGGCTCCCCTAAAGAGCTTAACATCCTTAAAAATACTAATAAATTGAGAATGATTCAAACTTGCAGAAATTAAATAGAGGCAATACAGTTACTTTAAAAAATTGTATGCATTGTATGCATGATACTTGCCATGGTTTTTGAACACGCTGATTCACAGGAAAATCAGTAGGTCAGCCTAAATGCTGTTTATTTGTTATATCAATACTATGTAATGCAGCAGCTATTTATTTATTAAAATTACTCAATCTAAGTAAAAGCATTAATAATTACTTCAACTGCAGGAGGGGTTTTCTAGAGAATAAAATTCTACAAAGTCTTATATTTGATTACTGCATTTTATAACATTCAACGTCATTGTTTCTATGCTGTTTTAAAGCAACTAATAAAGTAAATCATTGCTTCAAGCTCTTGTTCAGAGGAATTATATATAAGATGAAGAAAATTAAAAAGGCAGGAATGTTTCTGTTTTCAGGTATCAAAGCACTAATCAATTCTATCTGGAATTCACACTCCTTAGTCAGCTGCCTGACCACCTCCTGCATTACAGAGTTATTGCAGTGTATTTTGGCTTGATAAGCAGCCTGACTTTAAGGGCACTTAGGATAGAAATTACTATAACACATGCAGTGTAAGCAAATTGATCAAGCCAAAGTTAAGGTTTGACTACATTGTTCATTTGCTCGACTTAATGGAAACAGGTAATAACAGAATTAACCATCCATTAATTTGATGGTGTTCAAGTACTCTGTGATCAAGCATTTACCAGCAACCACCAGTTTTAAAAGCTGATGTACCTGAATTTTCCTATTTTTTAGAAAGCATGTACAAGCTGAATAAAATTATCTACTAAAGCATGAGAAGCCCTTAAAGATCACAGATTTAAGAACTGACTTCCTCTAAAACAACAAGAACAGGACTCCGCTGATCAGCTGAGCAATGTCTATTTCCTGTTTGAAAGCATCAGAAGATGAAGCACGTGAATTTCATCCTGAATGCACAGTATTTCTTGCTTGATATGAAGTGTGGCATATTAATCTACAGTAAAAGCAAGAAGTCTGAAAATAAACATATCCTCAGTCTTCCAGCTGAGCAAATCAAAGAACTCTGGCCTCCACAGTGGCATGAGATCTCTGATGGTGATGTAGAATTTGCATTTGTGAGCAGTACAATCTTGAGCATAAGGTTCACAACCATTTACACAGGATAGAACTCATCTTGATTGTCAATCTGTTTAGCTGTTGTCCCTTATGAAAACACTTTGGTGTGACTACAAACAGCTGGAGGACATCCTTTGTATCTTTAATTCTAAATAGACTGCTCCTGTTAAGGACAAAGAATGACGCCTGAAGTTCAAATGCTCATGCAGGCAAGCAAGAGTCTGTGAAAGCCATCCTCCAGTACCCTCTTCGATACCTAGAATACAGAGTGAGTTTCCCTGATAGAAATGTAAACAGAAGTCTAAATTGGCATTTTACTCTTATATACTTAGGCACTTGTTAAACACCAGTAGGATAATAATTTTCTCAGTTACATAAGCCTAAATGATGACTGATGCTCCTTAAAAATTGAATGGAAGGATGGACTAAACTGAGGCAGAAAAAAATTGTCATCAGGCATTGATGTCAAGACCATGCTATTTGAAAAGGGAAAGAGAAGAAAGGTGAAATTAATTGTATTTTAAGTTATTCTTTAAGTTTAGCAACTGAACAAAATGCTTAAACATGACCCTCAGAAAAAAGCATGACTATTACTTGGTGTTATCTTTCACTTTACCCTCAGGCGTCATAAACTGCAACTTTCTCTATCTTCTGCACAGTCTCTCCTCTTGGCACTTAGTTCTGAATTATTGCAAGCCTCCTTTCAACCGCTTTAACAAAGCCAGCTATATCTTAGATACATCAGAGATTGCCGCAATGGTTATTTTCTTTGCCTGTCATCCTCACGATGTTATTCTGTTTTGAATTGATGTAGTCCCTTCTCTATGGCATCGTATACAGAACATTTGCCCTCAGCTGCAGTATTTTATGACTCCTTATGGATTTCAGCTCGAATAAGCTCTTTCAGACAAGATCCTTTGCATCACCTATTTACTTAGTAAAAGCTCCCTAGGAACACATATAAATCTAAAATACAGTTTTCTTTTAAAATCTTCCCCTTCTTTGTTTAGGATTTTACTTACTACAAAGCCTAGCAAAACCAGTGATGCTACATCAGATTCTGGTATGCCAAGATCACTTGTTCTGATCCTACAGAATTCCTCCTTGTTCCACATTCTGTTTGCTCTGTGGGAATGGTAAACTGTTCAGTAATTTGGACTATGTATTTCTATTCTCTTTATACAGTACTGGTATCAATAGGATCAAGAGTTAAGAGTCCTGAAGTGCTACAGGAATATAAATAAGAATTAATAAAGGTTGTAGGTCTGTATTATCCAGTTACACTGTGCAAATCATACTAGACGTGACTTTGACTTTTTCTCTCCTGTCAGTTATTCATCAATATACTTACTACATACCAGCTGAGATTTGCAGTCCAATCACAATCCTCTGTCCTCTTCACTCATGCAACCCACCCTGAGCTTTCTGCTGATATCAGCAGAATCACCATACCAAAGCTGACTAACTAAAAGTTACTACAGAGAATTTTACACTACGGTAAACCACAGCTGACACAGCCATGGCAGCTGGAGGGAAAAAGCTGGTGTTTCCCAAAGCACACAGTGAAAATGTGGCTATGGAATCCAGATCAAGACCATGTCCCTACTACCACTCACAAGTGCTAGGACTGAGGGCTCACACTGCTGCAATACAGTGATTGCAAAATTGCACGGTTGAGACTTCAAGTAAAGTCTAGCACGTACATGTAACATTCTCATAAAGGCCCAGTTTTACTAATAGCCAGAGAGGTGCATTCAACTCTTCAACCAGAGTTTATCTAAGGCAAATAAAGCTTAGCACTGGCTGCACTGTCAGTTAGTGTTGAAAGCAGCAGTAGATGAACTCTGTAGTCCTCTAAGTACGTGCCTATGGTGAGGTCACTTGGTTCTTTTTTCGGTAAGGTTTCAAAACACCTTTACAAGACAACAGTGAATTGAGTCACTCTTGCAATCACCTGAAGGTTCTATACATGCCTGGATGGTGCTATTGGTGAGAAGGGAAGCAACACTCTTATCAGTGTCTCAGTTGACAGTGTGCTGGCATCTTTGGTTTGTTTACTGGACTGGAAGTGGAGTGCAATCTTTAGGGGTGTAGGTATCACAAAAATGTCCTGCTATACTTGCCTGTAGCTGAAAGAAGGCAGTTGCCACATTTCTTGCTCACTTCCCTTGAGATCCACTGAGGGAGAGAGAAGGTGCGCTTTGCAGACATATGGTTCTGGTGGGAAATTTAGCTCTGCACCAGAAAAGGCACAACATTCCTCCTGCTGCTCTGCATAAAATGAAAATCCTGTAAGAATTTAAATAGGTATTTTGTTCATTTGGCTCTCTCAAAGGTGGACATACAGGACCACCAGGGAAGGGGAAAAAAAATAAAAAGTTGCTTGAAGTAAAAAAAAAACCTCTCCAAAACAACACAGACCATGGCTAGGGAAATGGTGCTGTATAAATGTGAGTTTGCATTTGTCACTGTGTACTGGGAGAGATGTGTAACCTTGCAAGACTGAAACAAAATGAGTAATAGGACAACAACTATGCCATCTCAGCCAAAACGGTGATCTAAAATACCTTTGCATTATTTATACTTTCATGTATTCAGTATTTGCCTGGCTACTACTGTCTTCATTGGAGTTTGTCTGCACCACATCTAGAACTTTATTGCAACATTTAAACTTCTGATCTATACAAGAGTAGGTGAGCAGATTTGTTTACTTCTAGTTAGTCCATAAGGTTTTTGGCAATGTTGCAAAAATAAAAATTATGAAGACCATTAAATGTTATGAATAAATGTGAAACTGATTAAATACTGTCACATATAATAATGGGTAGTCATAAGTGAGGGTGAAGTAAACTTCTTGAGTAACGAAAGCTGGGTACTAGGAGAGACATCTGGGACCGCACAGGACATAATGATTTATAACATGAAGACAATATCTCTTCTACAGGGGAACCTATAAATGATTGTAGTGTTAACTCAGAAAAGCCCAACAATTGAACAAGGCCTGGTGACTGGGCCTCTGGTAAACCTCCAATGGTCATAACAGCTAAAATACCTCTGGACAGTTTATCCCAATAAGCATAAAAAACTTTTTGCTGAGCACGGGTTGAAGTCCAGTTTCATTAAATGACTAGGCTTAACAGCCTATAAGGCTGATGGGAAATACTACTTTAATAATTCAGGATGAAAGCTACCAGTGATGTTCTTGTTCATCACCTGTCTTGTAAATACAAAAATTTCATGAGAATATGTGTAAAAGTATACATAAAATGCTGTACTAAATATGAGGTTTTTGCAGATGAAATTACATTTTCTCAGAACAAAGAAATTTTGTTGCAACAGTTATCAGCTCCAGTCATATCTACATAAACAAAGACAGCATGAGACAACTGCTGCTCATTCCAGCCAGGAACTAATTGCCCGTGAATTTGCTGAAAGGCATCCATAACTAGACCTAAGTGGGAAACAGTTCCTGTGTCCTCTGAAACTTCAAGAACTTCCCTGCTCTAATGGTACAAACTAAAGACCTTCTGAAGAAGCTTTTTTCCCTTAATTTTTATAATTTTGAAAGATGGTGAAACCCTTCGAGAGATGTTTTTTGCTCAAATGGAGTAGAGCCTCTGCCATTCTCTCACTTTTCAGATTACTGCCCTCTCAACCACTACTTCAGGAATCATGTTTTGAAGCGTCTCAACTCAATTTTGATAATTTATGTTTCTTTACTTCAGTTAGAAATTTCATTCCAGCAAGCCATAGTCATAAAAAAACCCTAACTATGTTTTTTTGCTACAATAGTTTCTATTTTTGCAATTTGTTGTGCTGGAACAACAATAGAGGAGCTGACAAGTTTCTCAGAAGCCCAACTTTTAATAGCTTTATCCCTAAGAATTCAGGCATCATTAACTGTCTTCTCCATATAAAATTTCTGCTCAATATATTGTCTACTTAGGTTGTACTATCCTAGAAAGAACAACCACAGTCTGTTCCTAGAAAGAACAACCACAGTCTGTTCTAAATCCTGATGTCACTTATATTTATCACTGAATTATCAGAACCAACTGAATTAAATTCTAGCATATATCTGAGACATGGACCCAAGATGCTATCAATTCATATGAAAAGTTTTTCATATTTTCTGCACTCTCAGGGAAGTAAAAACTGAGCAGTGTTCTAGATTTTTGAAATATTCTCTTATCCACAGAACTATTCACCACAGTGCTCTAACTAGAACTGATCACACCTTTTCAGCTTTTAGAGTGTAATTCAAAATACACTTCTGTGTTTTATAAACCATTATGTTTCTCCAATGCACTAAACAATTAAACAATGTGAACAGAAGTTTTCATAAAAACACACATCTTAGACATTATTATGCACAATAATTTACGACCTTTTTGTACATTATCCATACAGTTATATAAAATAATTTCTATATTTGACTGCTAGAATCTGATGTTTACCTTATTTTTCTCTTTTTCAGGACTCATCCCAGAAGACATGCATACAATGTTAACTCTGCAGTTAGAATCTACTTGTTTTCCCTCTCTTTTTCTTACAGTCTAGCAACTATTAAATTTCAAAGATAATACAGTTCAGATTTTGCTACCAAGAAAAAATAAGACAGTTATAAGACAGTAGCAGTAGAAACTGCTACTTCAAGTGTCATGTTCATCTTTCAGATAGTTCTCTGTATTTGTTGCTAAGACCAGGCTGTCTACAATTACCATTTGCACAAACATTCAGCCTTAGATGAAGAGTCCTCTATTCTCACAGCAGAAACACCTCATCCTCATCACTTTTCTCATGATTCATAGGAAAGAAACTGTGATTTTTTAGAACTAAATTCAGACTTCTAAAGGAGATTAAAGCCTTCAGCATGAGAAGATTTAAAATGAGATCTTAATAATTTTTGATTCACGATTTGGAACTAATAAAAACTATAGATCCTAAAGCCAGATTGTACGCAATGACTGCATTGCAACTACTCTAATAGGAATACTTCATCTACATGAGTGGTCTTCAAATACTGTAGCTAAAAGATGCCACTTGAAATTTTTGCAAGAAAAAACACTAATCTTGTCCATATCTACTGTAAAAATTTAAGAAACTTTCCTTATTTATTTGGTTGTTTCATAGGCCTAATAAATCTCTTTGAAGTTCATTTCAACAACAGAAGCAACTAAACTGTAATTTCCACATTAACAAACAAATACTTTGAAATAACATCTATTTCATTTAAAGAAAACTTCATCAAGCTATACCCAATCAACTGCGTCCTGCGACAAGACAATTGCATTTCATCCATTTCCTCTCTATCCTGTTCTGAGAACAGTGATACCAGCCGTATTTTTATCCATTCATCACACTCTTGCAGACCTACCTAATGTATACAGAGGGCAGAGGATACATTTGCCATCGATTTATAGCCCACCTGGCCCACAGTCTACTACTGCTGCCAAGAGAAGTCTCACTGGAAAAACACTGATTGGTAACTGAGTTGAGGCATCCAGTTCAGCTTCACTTGCTTGTCTCTAAAACACCTCTGCATTGACCCATCTTTGTATCACTCTGTGTCATTATTTTCACAAAAGTTTCATATATTTAAGTGCTTTGCAAGATCAAAATGTAAATTGTTCATATTTTCTCACTGTTTGCCTTCTTTGTTCACAGAGGTTTTTTGGATTTTTTTCCCTCAATTTCTCTAATACATTAATCAGACTTCTTTGCTGTCTTACTCTCAACAATTCCCATTGCATTTTTCTTCTTGATATAATCTGAATATGTGTAAAGATTTTCCTATTTTCCAGCAGTGTGTATTGGTGTAATTTAAAATATGTCACTTGATACCAGTGACTCAAGACAGCAGTAGTTACAATTTCAATAGCTGACGCAGCTTGGTGCCACCAGCAGACTGCACAAAATCCAGTTCCCAGGCTGGACTACAAGGCAGAGTTTGGCCTGAGCACTCCCATTTCCATTGCACAGAAAGCAATTCCTGGGGCAGAAGTGGGAGGACAGACAGGGCACCTGGGCTCTTCCTTCACAGGGATCAAGACACCAAAGGAGGCTTCCATGGGCCACCAGTTCCACAAAACCAATCTTAACTCTTCAGTGGTCTGTGGAACTACTCTTGCATTCCCAAGTATTTCTATTTATTGCCCCTTCCATCCTTATTAACATGGACCTTACCCAAAAGCAAATACTCAGTGGTATTTGGTATTGATCATACTAATCCAGCAACGTATCTGCTGCTTCAGATACTAGGGAATCACACTTTACCTCTTAAAGTCAAATATACACTTTTATTTTACTACATCCATTCAACAATTACCCTTGTGTATCTTTTAATTAGACCATCAGTTGCTCCTATTGAAACAAAAATCACTAGGTCTGTTCTTTTAGGATCTTATATTTTCCACAACAAACATTAATTAGTTATTGTACAAGTTTCAGAAGAGTAATTGGTTTTAAAGAATGATATTCAAGGCCTGTAAGCTTTTTGGTATTGCAGGCTAGGCTACAAGACAGTTCATTATTATATTCACTGAATCATACTTCATATTGTGCAGATCCTTTATAAAAACAAAACAAAACAAAAAGCAAACCCCCCAAAACCCAGAGTAATTTCAGCACCTGACTTTTCCCCATTGCTCCATTTTTTTTCTCAAAGATGACATAAATGTAACTAGTGGTGAGGCTTTCACTATTGTTTTACCTATCATAACACAGCAGCTACTTGGCTCATTTTTTTGTTAAGAATGCTTTCTGTCTCTGGAGATGTTTATCCCAAATTCATTACCGTGAGATGCTGATTGGAGCCTTTGTTCTTCCAAAGCAGCTGCAGAATTTATAATCACTAAAAAAACCCAATTAGACACATGAAGGTATCATCCATACATTTGACAAGTCTACCAAGTTGTGAAAAAGAGATGCCAATGTGTGAAAATGGTATGTATTAATCCATACTTGAGTTTTTCATGGAAGCAATGGAAGCAGCTTTATATCAAGGTTCTGTCCTCATTCTGCAATCTTTGCACTGCAAGGTGGTAATAAACACTGATCTCCATCTCTTTTCCTAGTGAATTTATGACCGCATTTCATTCTCTCTGGCACCAATATCCAATAGAAAGAGGAGCAAAGGCAAATACCCCAGAAGATGGCAGATTTGAGCTCAGCCAATAGCCTTTAAAAAAGCCTTCTGAGCCATTCCTCTGCTTTTAGCCTGTACCTTCCAACTCCACTGCAAACTCTGTATTTAAGGAGATATGCATGTCACCTTTTGCAAAATTTACTGGAAGTCTTTATCAGAAAGGTCAAAGACCTGAAATCCATCAGGTGTTCTTAAAAAAATTTTTTTTAAGCATTTGTAAAAAAATCCTTAAACATTACCAAAAAATGTCCATTTTACTGTCTGGATATAAAATATACACTTATTACAAACGAAGATTCTACCAACATATCTACTCAAAAGGGGAAATGATCATCCCAATATAGCTGTTTTAACAGAGGTACATATTGGAACTGCATTACTTACAATCAATGGCAAAAATTCAGAAGCAAGTATGTATCTTATTGTTATATACAGTGCATATATGACAGTAATTCAGCCTTTCTCATTCACAGGGACATCTACACAGAAGTTGATAGAAATAAGAGTGGCAGAGTCCAGAACTTGTCTACAACTAATTTACTGTAGATATGTGTAAATTTCCTCAGCATTACAATTCATTGCCTTACTCCCTGCCCAACTTTGACCAAATGGTGCAGTACAAAAAAATTAAAACCAGACATGAAATATACTTAATATATTGAGTATGCATGACCTAACAATTGCTGCATTGTATCAATGGTAGCAAAAGCTCTTACTGTGCAAATTGCACAACATAACTCCACTTAAAGCAATGGAATGCTATGAATAAGAGGTTATTAGACTTGTAAGAAATAGAGTAGAAAACTATGCTCAAACAAAAGACTTTTAAGAGTTTAGCCCCATCACGTCTCTTTGTGAATAACTTAATTTTAAGACATAAAAGTCAGCACTGAAGATTCATCATTAGTACTGGTCCAATTACGCATGCCCAAAGATGATCAAGATTGTATGATACCTTAACATTTAAAGAAAGACTTTACTGAGATTTCTGAAGCTATGAATTATGTCAGGGTGGAATTTGTTTCTCTGTATTTCATTATACTGACACTATGTTTTTGCCTGAAGAAGAAGAAAACTCCATTTCATTACCAGGAATGAAGGACTATGGAAATGGTCTGATTAAGTATACACTCTACAAGCCAGCAGGTGAGTATTTCTTTATGACTACCAAAAGTTTTGGGATTAAATGCAAATTAATGAACAGCAAATGTAATCTCATATCCAATTAACAAATTCACTCACCATGATTCCAGTAAGTAAACAGACTCCTTTTCCACAGTATGTATTTGGTACCATATCCCCATATCCAATGGATAGAAAAGTTATTGAAATCAACCACATTGCTCCAAGAAAGTTGCTAGTAACATCCTGTTGGTCATGGTATCTGAAAAGAAGAAGAAAACAATTTCTTTATCATAAAAACATTTGTTAAACTATTGTAGTCTCAGAAAAAAATTGCATTAACTGGTCATAAAACCATGCTTGTATACAATCTCAATTTAAAAGCAGCTGTAAGGAATTAAATATAACTCAAATACAATTACATCAGCAATAAAGAATCAGAAGGTATAAAAATAACCCCAGCAGCAGAGATACTCGTGATGGTTTATAATTCAGTATTTTGTTATTATCAGTAATATAGCAGAAATCTCTTTGTTTTTAATATAATCTCTTCACCAGGGGTACAAGTCCTGGTAATACTCTGCAGGAGCATAAAACACCAGTCTACTGGTGCCTGCTGTGGTCTGAGGCAAATATGAGAGTCAGAAAAGGTTGTGTGCACAACCAGAGAGCAGAGTACATCTTCATCTCCTTGTCCTAAATGCAAGCCTGTGATCAGAAACCCAGTCCTGAGCTAACACGTAAATGCTGACTTAGACAGCCCTCTCCTTCCACACGTTCAAGGTGAATAAAAAAGAATGCCACTGTATTTCCCATCATCAAAAGATGTTTATCTTAAATATAGCAAAAACTACCTTTAGTGTTAAGTCAGCTATTATGTGAAATTTTATAATGTGCCATTTGTTGACTTAGTTTCAATATTTTAGCAGAATATGTTCCTTTTTTCCTCCAAAAAAACTCCAAGTTCAGATTAAGAATCTTGTCTTCACATGACATATATACCTAATAGAACGTGAAGATACATTTTAGGTCTAAAAACCTGCTGTTACCATTTACTCTGAGGTGGGAAAAGAAATGCTTAATAGCCTAAGTAGCTGGAATTTTGCTCCCTGGACAGAGCAGCTCTGCCACAGAGACTATCCACAGCAGCCACTGCAGACTCAAGGTTGCAATCACTCCTGCAGCTGCTGTGAAGCCTCAGGTTAACTATATGCTGTTAGATTCTCCAAGGGTAATACTCTAGCCAGCCCCTAAACCCGTGTCTCACAGGGGGTCACAGAGGGCCATTTATGAATTAGTTCACAAATCCGTAAACAGTTTGCTTCCCACAATTGAAATAACTGCTTCTGTTTCCTTCCTTTCCGGACCTCAGTCTCCGTGACGGAGCAAGAATGCAGAGCAAACACACAGGCACTCTCAGGAAATTCCCTATTCTCTCACTTGTAAGATATTCACTATAAATGTCTGCAAAATGCTATCTTCAAAGTTCCACCTATGCTCTCATGATTACAACAACATAAAAGCTCTTTGACTGCCAGAGACCACAGCAATCACTCTAATCAAGTCTGTTCCACACTTCACCTGCATTTTCCTCTCTCCTGGTGTCAGTGTTGACTCTCACATACTTTATACAAGCCTTTGAAGTTTTTTTGTTCTGCCTAGAACAAAACCTAGAGCAATGTAGTAAAAGCCCACATTTGCAGGTCCTAAGGACACAAAAAATGATAACCACAACGGCAAAAAGAGTAAAAAAAACGAACAGCAGACTTGATTTAACTCATGACCACAGAGCTTTGCATAACAAAACACAATCTGACACTGGGTTTTTTTTATAGACTGCACTAAATATTATGGATTTTAGTCTCCACTTAACAAATGTAGCAAGTAATAGCTGTGAAATATACGGATGCAGAGAGACAAACACAGTCGTCCCATCCAGGAGGCAAGAAGAAAGCCCACATGCCTATCATGCTAATCCCTACAGAGTATCAAGGAAGAGATATGATCCATAGGGTCTGGATGAGCTTCACAGAAGGGCACTAAAGCCACAATACATTCTAAGATTAGCAACTCAGCTAAATACTAATAAATGCTCACGTAAATATTTATAATACATTTCAGTAATGCCACTCTTTGGATTTTGAACCTGGCCATTTCCATGCTTCATAGACTGAAACCAGAACATTCAAAGACAACTCACTAAATTGCAGAAATAACTAACCCATAAGGAATGCCAAAACTTCTTTCTTAAGCCTTGAACAACATGGCGAAGAGACAATGGGAGTCTTTATCCACTTGCCCTCTTTTACCCATGTCAGAAAACATACACGTCACCCTACAAACAGATTCTTCAAAGAAGGTGACATAAAATTAAATTTTACAAAGCACATCAGAAGTTTTTCAAGTTTCACTGAAGACATGGAGACAATTACAGTTCCTTAGATGAACTTTTCATTAAAGCCATCTGCATCAGTATGTGTCAGCACAATTCAAGGACCTGTTCAAAAGTTTCCATCTTGTTAGCTCAGGCCTGCCAGATTTCCTACTCTGAATATTTCACCTAGTTATGATTTTAAGGTCATAGTTCAGCAATCAAATATTGCATGCTTAATTTAAAAATCATCACCAGTACTTATGAATGAATTTGCGGTGGCTAAAAAACAAAGGCTATTTTGTGTCCTCCCTATTGCTGCAACTGCTCAAGCACAGTAAAGCATGCAAATTACCTAATTTACCTAATTTAATCTTTCAAAAAAACCTAAAAACTTTTTCTCTTGCAACTGTACCTGGAAAGTTGAAGGGCTGACTTCTCAAGTTAAAAATCTGTAAGTAAAATTGAGACAATATAAAAGGGTATCACACTCATGATAATCCTATCATTTCTTTTCCAGATTTTTAGGAAGGTGGTTTAATCTTGTCTCATATTTTTGCAGCCTCACTTAAGATTTTTGAATCTGTGGTTAGCAGTTCTAGTACATGTCTACACTCTTTGGATTTTTGTAAGATTACAGTTGTGTCAGCATAGATTTCCAAGCACTATACTAAGTCACTAGGGCACCACTGTCACTTAGGATTCAAGCCTGAACCAGTAAAGCCACAGGAGTCTTCTGCTACCCTGTCTCCACAATCAGGCAGAAAATTATTACATCTGTATCAAAGCAGGAAAAGCAATAAGAAAGTATATTGCAGCATCTTATTTATACAGTCATGGAAATGGCTAAAAATTAACACTAGAGGCTTTTAAATCGCTTTGTTCTGAAGAGGGGGAAAGAAATCAATCTACTGCCTTTTGACGTGCTTTCAGAGTTACCCCCAGCATTAAAGACTGAACTTCCCTATTTATGCAGGGAACAGCTATATGGACAGTGCAGAAGTTAAACTTTCCCATGTTTTTCTGTAAGTGCAGCTCTAATGTGTGGCACTAGAAGTCACCAGAAGCCCTGATAAAAGCCATTCCTACCACTGTATCTTGCACGCACTATTGGGATTATCCCCAGTAGAGCCAATCGCAATGGACATTATCAAAAGGAGAGAAGCCAACCACACCAGCACTGGAGCAGAGCTGTCTCACTCACTGTCAGTCATCATAAACCGACGCAAACATCTCCTCATCCCAGCTGGACTGTGAAAGACAGCTTAGATGTAACACATTCTAATATTCAACTGCAGTTTTCCTAAACTATCCATTCACTCTATATCTGAGACTTCTGAAATCTGACAGAAAAACACTGTATCATAAACTGCCGGAAACAAGAAAGCTCAGAAAATAAAGAAAAAGAAACAAAGATTTCCTTTCGGTGACAAGTTTCACACAAAACAGAATCTTGTCATTACCAACCAAATTCCAAAGCAGAAGATTTGTCATCATTAATTTTTATTTTGATAAAGGTTTTTATTTTTATAAATATTTTTATTATTAAAATTAGAGTCACTACAAATATATTAACGTAAATATTTAAAGCCTACTATTCTTAATCAGTAAAAATTTGCATTAGAAAGATTGTGAGTAATTTGAAGATAAGAATTAGTATTTAACTGTATTAAAACTGCATCTATATACAGTTTAATTTTCTTGGTTACACTCAGCCTCACATGGCAGCAGGATAAAGGGTCATTTAGAAAAACTATGTATTCCTGCAGTGTACAAAAATCATTGGTTGAAGTCACACAGGTGTAAGAATTATTTATCACACTCCTTTTCTAATAAGGAATATGTTATCAGGCAGGCAGTGCTGCAGCTGGAACACACTATTCACCAGGCAATCATCATCCTGTGAAACACCATTATCCAGTTTTCACCAATCAGCATATATAAGTCTTGACACCACTCTAATTTAAACCAAAAATAGCTGAATGATTATATTTGTGAAAAAACAGCATGGCTCAATTCCTTCTCAAGCCAAACTGAGAGTTTTACAACTCATCTCAGAAAAATATAAATATATTCCTGAGGCGACAATACTGCAATGGCTTTGTTTGTCAAAGAAATACTTCAAGTTCTTTATCAAACAGCAGTCCCCTTCTACTGCTTTCACTATTGGTATCATGATTTTCAGTACTGCTTCCCTTCCCTGTTAGTATGTGATGAAGATTCATTTAATTGCTTTTTAGCAACTGCTTTTTAGCTGCACATAATTATCACACATTCACATCTGGACACATCTTAAAAAGAGATTAATAACAAGTAATCAAGTATAACATTAAGTTTGACCACTGGTGCATTAATTTTCACTTAGCAGCTTCAATTCAGTTTGTCTTGCCTCCATGAATAGACTCTGATAACTCTGCTATCTTTGGTTTTGCCTTCATGAACAAGTCAAGGAAAGAACTAAAAATTATTGAAAAGATGACCCTTTCTGTAGGGAAGAAAACAGCCTGCTTTTACCATACTCATGAAGAAACTCCTGGCAATGGCAATTCAGGCTGAGTTTTTTCCTGTCAAACCTTAAAATCTTTTAGACTATTAACAGCTGGAAAAAGGCTCATGCCATTAAATCAGAAACTTGCCAAGACTCTGTTGAGACACTGATTGATCTAACCAGCTATTAGACCTCCCCCACAGTATCAGACCATTCTGTTACTACATGCCATTTTAGTCTTAGTTAGATGGTTAGTACTGGCAGCTTTTTATCTCTGATGATAACAGAGTATTCCTTCTCCCTTCCTCTTGTTTAAAAGAAAGGAAAAAAGAAATCCATAATGGCACATGGAACAGTGTGGCTGACTCCAAATATGATGAAGTCCATGGAAGAAATTTTGCCTGCCTTGATGGGCTTAGGATCAGAAAAGCAGCTTGGAAAAATGTAGACCACTCCTTATCTTTTTTCCTAACACATCTGCTGATGTCCCCCAAATATTTATGAAGAGCAGTAAAAATGTTCTTGTCACAATAACTGCTTAATGAAAGTACAAATACCACACCAAATGCCTGCATTTCAAACAGACTGGCTCACAACAGTAGCAGTTGTGAACCCAATCAAAAGTAAAAAGGTACGAGTCAGCTAACTGGATTACTTCTACCATGGCCAAAAATGTTCATGGTTTTTCTGCTAAGAGCATTTCCAGGCTATTTACAGAAAGCTAATAAAACCAAGAAATGTGAAGTATTCTATGTAATTAGCACAAATTATTATGTTAGCTAAGATGGATGGAAAGTATAATCTAAAAGAAAACAAGAGGACAGAGGAGAGAGAAATCAACACAAAATGGGAAGGGTGAGATAGTATGTTTTAAGAAATTTTATCATTATTTTTGAATATAAATTACAGTTTAAACATATGGGTGAAGACATAAAATTACTAAAACCCCTAGCTGCTGTCAGATACTCACCCATCAATGCCTGAGCAACAGATAACCTACCAGTAGAGAAATAAGGACTAACTGACATTTTTAATAAGGGTGTCAAGCTTTTATCTGTCCCTCACTGGTGGAGGCCGGTGCTGTAGAGAGCTGATGCTGTGCTAAATCAGTATACCTGTCTGCAGCTGAAGGAGATGAAAAGATTTTCCATTTTACAAGAGAAGCCATTGAGCTACAAGCAAAAAAGTTGCTGAAGCTCCTTAAAAGTACCAAACTTTTTTTTTTTTTTTTTTTTTTTTTTTAAATTTTTTTTTT